>VZSZ01011256.1:464-47452 GCA_013398815.1 Ibidorhyncha struthersii | reverse complement strand
TGAGCGGGTGGCGTGGCCGAGAAACGCATTAAGGCACTGAAGACCGACTAAAAGCAAATACGCCGGTAGGCGCATTTGCTTTTAGTCGGTCTTCAGTGCCCGAAGCTGTTGAGAACAACCCTTAAAGTGCGATCTTACGCTTTTCCTGTACATAGTGACTGGATTTTTCCCCCCCTCCCGCAATCTTTATTGCAGGCTTACGCCAAGTTTTCTGGTGCTCCCCTGACAGTGAATACTATAAGTAGCTCTTGGAGAGCGCCGAAAGGTACCATCCTCGCGGTTTTTAGTTCTTTTAATTGTTGCCGCGTTACAAACCGTTTCTGCACCGTTTCCAAGTTTGCTTTGGTTTCGTGTTCGTGAGTGTAATCCGCCCCAGCGAAGGCTGCCTGCTCGATAAACGACTTCACAGGATCACGTGTGGTGAATTTGTGGGAATAAAATAGTGGGAGACGTGAATAAAGTGCCTCAAAGGACGCTTTATTAAAATGTGTGTGGGTGAAGCAGCGGACGGTCAACAAAGCTGTGGTGCCAAGCGCATACCTGTTTCTGTCAGACAGCCTAAACTGAGGGTGTAGCGAAAGCAAATTTTTAAGCTTTTTGCGCTTTGCATATTTATAATGATAGTAACTAGGCTTGTGTATGGAAATAGTGTTCTTTAATTATGTGTAATTCAGTGGGCTGGTACAGTTTGAAGTGGAACGTGAGCCTCAAAGAGTCTAACTTGGACCAGCTGGGATGTTTAATACTGTGCTGAGTTAAAGAGGTTGACTAACAACCTAGTTGCCAGAGAAGTTGAAGATAAGGTATCAGAGAGGACTTTTTTGTGTTGGATACTTCTACTCCTTGCATATCTGTTTGCTCAGCATTTAAGTTACTGTCTTGGCATATTCCAGAGAGGTAAAATCACTGCAGGGTTACAGTACTTTGTCATTTGCACTTAATACGTCATCAGTTTGGGCGTTACTGTATCCATACAGAAGTTGCACATTTGACTCTTCAGTGTATTGTTTTATATTAGCAGAAAATACCAAGAACTAGCTGGGTGTACTTGCCAAAAGTTCAGTGGCTTTCTTCATAGCCAAAATACATAAAATCCATACAAAAAAAAAAAAAAATCCAGATAGTATGTGTTGCTGATAATTGATATTTTAATAGTATTTACCAGCACAGTCATGTTAGGCTCATTGTAGCAATTACGTTGCGAATGTGCTATAAGATAGCCCCTGTTACAGAGATTTTACACTCTACAGTCTTTGACCTAGCAATCTGATAAGTAAAGGCTGACTGGTAAGCTTCTGGCAGAAGGGAAATACTTGGTTCTGGAATAGCTCATAGTTACTCAGCTTGGGCAGTAGTTGTAGCAAGGCTAGAGAAAACAAGTGGTTAAAATGGGTTTGAAGGGGAAGGGTAGGGAAGAATTGGAGTAGAAGGAAGCAGAGGCCCAGAGGACAGTTGCACTAGGTTGGAATTTTTGTCTTAAGGTGAACATCTGAAATCCAGACAAGTAGCCTTGTTCTCAAAATAATCAGAAATCTAGCAGAAGACATTGGCTTCTGATTTGATGTGGGCCGTTTTTTATGTATTGTTATTAGTGAAGGCCACAATATATTAAATGTATCCATGACCTGGGTGGAACTCCCCTACTATGTAAAGCCTAGGTTATGCGTACATGTTCAGAAGATCAGAGCATCCTATGGAGAAAAGGAAAGTAGATGAAGTGACTGATTGCTTTCTAGTTATGTTAGAACTCACCCATATAAATTGTTGACTATATTATTTATGCCTTCCAGGAGATGTACCAGTCCTGATATCAGAAGACATTGTTATTTCTCAGCCAGCAAAAATACTAAACTTCTTAAGAAAGCAGGTAGGTCTCTCTCAAAAGATTTGTTTTCTCTGCTTTGTAGTGGCTCTGCATGTCCCCTGTATACACTGATAGAGGCTTCTGAAAACCAGGAACTCAGTTCAGACCCAGTGCTTTCCTATTTTTCATACATGCATGAGAATTGTGCAGTGCTGGATAGCAGATTGCTCTTTGGACGTTTGATTGTTAGTTATGTAAATGATGTAAAAACAGGCATGACAAAACTGTTCATTAAATAGGACAACAAACTGGCCTTAATTGAGCAGTTTCTCACTGAGCACCCTGCTCTTAATTATAATACTTTTAACATCACTATGGCTTTGCAGACCTCGGATATTATGGTTTGGCACGTGTGGTTTTAACTGCTTAAATGGGTAATCGTCTCCCAGTGCTCTTTTTTTTTTAAGGATAATACATAGGGCATTGTTTTTAATCTACGTAGTTTTTCTATAGCTTTTAGCGTAAAAATATCTGCAAGTATTTCTTGATGCACATCATGTTATTGCATAGTCAACTCTTGCTTGTCTTTTGCAGCTCTCGTAATGTTTTATTCACAAAGGATAAAGCTATGCGATTTCTTCTTTTCACAAAATATAAAGATGTCTAATAAAGCATGGCATCATCTTTTTATTTCTGAGATGGTCCTCTAGCCCACTATTCTGCCTTTACATTAGAAATTCAGTTCCTGCCTAGTCAAGAAGATTATCTGATAAATGCCATGTTAGTGAAACTTTAAATCTTTGAGGGGGAGAAAAACAGAAGCTGAAAACTGCACGTTTGAGATGGGATTTTAGGCAGTTCTTTTAAAATTCAGAAGTTTCATAGCCATTTGAATACCAAAGATTCCTTAATGTTGGGGAAAAAAACCTTCTTTGAGTTAAAGTACAACAATAATATGCTTGCTTTTCAGATAACTAAAGGTCAGCATTGACCCATGGTTTCTAAATTAATGAAACAAATCTCATCTCCCCCCCAAAAAACTTATCAACCCTTTTAATGTACCTTAAAAGGACACAGTGTCAGACCTAGAAGCTCAGTCAGCTGTAACTACATTAATTCAGCTGTGCATTCAGTCCCTTATATTGTTAGCATCCAATTTCTAAACTTGTAGAATGGTAATCAAAAGCAAAAGATGGGGATGCTTACCTTTTTTTTATGTTTACACCAGTTTAAGTGCCAGATGCTTCTTCAAAAATAAAGGTGGGGACTTGGTAGAGGTTTGCTACATCCCTGAATACTGAAAAATTGCCTCTGTATCATTGGACAGTTGTTTGGAAAGCAATGGGAAGGAGACAATAGAGTTATTTTGCGAATAGGGAGGGCAAAAAATCTACGAGTGGGAAAGGGGGATAGGGAGATGCAAAGAGGTTTGACATAGCTGGCCTGAAGAAATAAAGAAATTCTACTGACCGTGTGCTTTCTGTCCTGAAAAATGTTGTTACATTTACCAACTTCATAGCTGTTAAGTTTGAAGCAACTTTGGTTGCATTGATCATTTTTTTGAAAAAATCTGTGTAACACTTTGTAGTATGTTGGTTTTGTTTTTTTTTTTTTTAATTTGTAGAAGTATAATGCTGATTATGAATTGTCTGCAAAACAAGGAGCTGATACACTGGCATATATTGCACTGCTTGAAGAGAAACTGCTTCCTGCTCTGGTAAGTATTGAGAAATACTTCATAATGGTTAGAATTTTTGGAATTGAATGCAACAAGAGGTGCTGAATGGGAGAGACTTGAAAGTCTCTTAGCCATAGTCCTGGCTTGAATGTATTTGCTTTGGTAGTCCAATTTTGGAAATACTGCCTAGCAACTTTTGAAAAGGAAAGAAGTGTGTGTTTGTGGGGCGTGAAGTAATAATAATGAATTTATGAAAGATATTTTAAAAGGGCACCTATGAATGTTTTTTCTTTTAGATACTTTTTAGGAAACAGTATCCTGAAAACAGCTTATTGTAGTAATTTTTTGATTCTTTTGAAAAAGCTTTGAGTAAGATGCAATATGTCTGATACGGGGCGCACAACTCTGGAAGCCTTTTGAACTGTTCAGTTAGAACTTTTGAGAAATTAAAATACCCATCAGTAGTTTAATTTTTCAGTTCTAAATAACACATAGCCGCGTGCCCTCACTGATTTTCTTTAAGTACATTAGAGCGATCAAGATCCCCAGACATTGTGTGTCTTGAATGACTTTGGCTTCAGTTTGTAGAGGAAAAAATATTCTGACCAGGTGATGTCATAGGCTAGCCTCTTCAGCTGACCCACAAGGTTTTGCATTCATCATTTCATAAAATATTTTATTTTCAGATTTATAATAAAATCTCGAAAAACATTCTAGGACGTTCAAACCTGATCCTGTACATCTGCAACTTTTTTTGTAACATGTTTTCTATGTACAGTGTGTGTGTATATATACACATACATAAATGTGTGTATGTAATTTTATGCACATGTATATAGGTCTGTGTAATATCTTTGTTGTTTTTCTTTAGGTGGAAGGTAACTGTTGCCTTAATTATGTATTTCCACACTCAAAGGATTAGTATAATCCTTTCTGGAGCCTGATTGCCTTAAATTAAAATAATTCCATGTGCTTCTGCTTCTCTGACAGAGATCTTGCCTATCAAACTTCTAAGAGATGTTTACTATTCTTCCTCAAATTCTAGTCATATTTTCCCTTGTGTTGATACAGCTGCATACTTTCTGGGTTGAGGCTGAAAATTACTGCAGTGTGACAAAGCCATGGTTTTCTTCAAGGATTGCCTTCCCACTGAGTTTGTATTTGCCTGGAAAGATGTCCAGGGAAGCGCTGAACAGGATCTTGCTGACTAGGGGAGGGCCTCCACTCTACAGTCTCATTGAAGTGGAAGCACAGGTATGTGTTATGTAGTAAAGAATTCGTAAGTTGTTGCTGTCAAAGACAAGAACTGAACCAGCCTAGTGTGGTGTCAGATGATGAACGATGTTGTGTACTAACCTTGATACACCTAGGGCTCTTAGACAGTCTTGTGTCTCATCAGATATACAGGGATGCCAAGGAATGCCTAAATCTCCTGTCGAAGAGATTGGGGACATCTCAGTTTTTCTTTGGAGATACGTGAGTGCTATTTTTTCTTTTGAATTACTGATAAAATGGGTACCACGTGACTCTGTGAACACTTAAACTTTTTTATTTGTTAACCTGCCAGAATGTTAAAAGTGCCGCACAGTAGTTTCATGTCTCATGCTCTGCTTTTCAGATAAATCTGAATGAGCAAACAGGGCACAAACGATCTTTGGATGAAGGCAATGTGGTGTCTCCTTTATCATCCATTTTTCCACAGAGGGGCAGATGCCACCCACAGCTGCTAAGAAAACATGGGGTGCTTGGTGTGTTAGTGTAGCACTAGAGAATGCTTTTCTAGCCACTGAATGTCACCTCCTGTGCTTGTATGTAGAAAAAAAGCTTTTAGCCTGAGGTGTTACCACTGCCTGCATGGGGGGAGAGGTAGGTCCAGGAACACTCTTCCTGTGGTGTGTGCACAGAGCAGGAAGCAGATATTGCCGACAACATGGCACCAACAGGTCCTAAAAAGGATGATCTATTTCTTAGCCACTGAAGTTGGACCACTTCATGAGAGAGAATCCTGATCCCCTGGCATACAGCTTGGCTTTTGTGGTGCCGGAAATGTGTTTTAGAGTGGCTTGTTTATCAGTGTATGTGACAGCATGGCTGGATTTTAATGCTGAAGTTACTGTTTCAGCTTGCCAGCATGTCTCTAGAGGTCCTGAAGTCAGTAGATGATCTGTACAAAGCATTTACCATATTGATATGAGAAGATGGAATGCCAGAAGAGCTGACTGTTCTGTCCTAAGTTGTGTTTGACTTACACAGAAAATGGTTAAGTTGTAAAGGCCTTGGGTTTTTGTTTTGTTTTGTCACTCTTTTCAGGCCTACCACCTTGGATGCCTTTGTGTTTGGTTTCCTTGCACCAATTTATAAAGTGTGCTTCCCCAGAGTACAATTACAAGAGCACTTGAAGCAGCTTCCCAATCTGTGTCGATTCTGTGATGATATTTTAACTTGCTACTTCAGGTTAACTGTCTCAGGTAAGCTGTATTTCTTTTCCCCTTTTTGTCATGTATAGTCTTGTTTGGATTAGGACTCCAGGATTCCATCCATGAACCAAGGCAGAATTAGATTTTATGTAGTTTATGCTAGAGATGCTGTCGGGAAATGAAGTAGGGACACTTCCAAAGTTGCACAGAAAGGACTGAAAACTAAAAACAAGGGTTAATACTCGGTTTTAGACTGTCAGACATTGGCAAAATGCACCTGTATCTATGATATGGCTCATGCTTAGCACTTCTGTTTTTCTCACATGGAATGGCTTTTCCACTTAAATTCTTTTTAGGATAAAAATACTGCATGAACTTTCTTTCCAGTGTGGGTTTATTTTTTAAGGATTTAAAAGCTTTTGTAAATACCTTTTCACTCTTCATCTTTCTACCTTCACTCTCCAGGCCATTCTCCGGCTGGACAGGATACAGCAGATGCTAATCTGCAGAAACTCACACAGCTTGTAAATAAGGAGTCCAACTTGATTGAAAAGGTTACTTTTGCTTCAGTCTCTAATTTTCCTGCTTCACTGTGGTTACTCGTTCACAGATATTCTTGCATGGCAACGGCAACTGTACAATGGACATTTTATTTTAATTGCTTCTTTTCTAGTGAGTTACTTTGTGTAGAGAGGCAGGAAGAATATTATGTTATTTGAAAGGAATAATCAGTGAAGCCTTGTACTTAAGAAGTATTTTTATTACAATCAAAAGAACATTGTCTTGCAAGTGTGCATACGAACAAAAGAAGGGTGTCTTTCCGCAAGTGTACATTCCAGCAAAGGAAGAGGCAAATGTATTAATCAAAACTCAGAAATGATCCTGCAAGTTAAGACCAATCGCCCACTCTCCTTGCTCCCAGCTCAGTGCTGTAGTCACTAACCTACACTCGCTCCTTCTCCTGCTTGTTCTACATCCACCTTTTATTTCTTTATATTCTTTGTTTCTAAGGCTGTCACTCAGCACCTGTCAAAAGCTATACAACTTACGTGAAAAATACCTGTGAAGAATTAGTCTTCTGATGCAGACAGAACACTTTAACTAGAAGGATAGAAGGCATTTCTTCCCGAAAAGATCAGTGTATGAAATAGATCATTAATGCTTCAGAAACTGATCACAGTTAGGTATTGATTATATCTCATCTTTGTGGTATCGAAGTGTGGCTGTGGAAGTTTTAAAGAATGGGTTACATAGACATTTGTCAGATATGATTTAGGTAAAGCTGATCCTGCCTTGAGGGAATGGGAGGGACTAGACAACCCCTGGAGATCTCCCCTGTGCTGTCTTCTGTGATCCTGTTTATTCTCTAGTAACTAGACTCTTTTTGATACTACATTATGCACAGGGCATTAGATTGATTTCCTATGAAAATGTAAAATCTTTATATTCAGAAATTGATTTTTAACATGTCTTTGAAAAGGGCTTACCACAAGTTCTTTATTAAATAGTTTTTGAAATCTGTAACTAATCTAAACTCACCCAGCGCCTCCAGAACATTTCTAATTTGAAAAAGATTTGTTCTTGCAAGGTGCTGAACATGCAAAAGCATCCATTGATGTCAGCAGTTTGACTTTAAATCTGCTTTCTAGCAACATTTGGCTATTGCAAAAAATTGAAACTTTGACCTCTTAGAAGAAGGTAGCAATGTTGCTTTCTTCAGTAATCTTGATGAAATGATTTGAGCAGCAGCACACCTGTTTGCCCTGGGTTTGATGCACCATATGCTAATAGAATGAATAGCAGCTCTAACCCAAGCATATATTTGGGAGTGGAAGGAAATCAAGGCATCGGTTTTCGCTGAGCCTGAAATAACAGGGTAAAAATTACCCCAAACCAGCATTAATGATGGCAGCTCTGACAAATAGACTAACTGTGTAATCTATATTCTACTGTTTGCCAGATCCGGCTCTCATTATTTCTCTGCAGATGGACGACAACCTTCGTAAGAGTCCTCAGCATCCGCCTCGAAAGCTAACAACCCTAAAGCTTGCTGCAGGTGGAGAAGAAAGCAGTCCATTGAATCGTTTGTCACCTTGACAGCTTTTGTTGCCCATACACATGTGTTTGCCTTCAACTCTTCTGAGCACCACAGTAAATTTTTTCACATGAATGTTGTTTTGCAAGGGAAGAATCTGCTAATGGGTACAAGTAGGGAAGAAATACAGCTTTACAATCTCCTATCTACCTGTTCTTTTAAGAAATTGCTTAGTTCAGGCTGACCACACACTAAGCTGAGGCTAAAGTAAACAAGAGGCTTATTCCTGCAGATGTTAAAGTGATTTTGTACAGCATATTTTTGCCTTTAGCCTAGCAGAAATGTTGACCAAAAGTTAAAATTCCACTTATGGAATGTTCACCGTTATTTTATTTTGTGGCTTTTGGTTTTACTGTAATCATGTTGCTATATGTGAGTGGGTATGCTCTTGTATCCGTCTGAAAATTACAAGGTCCAGTTGCAAAATCAGTGGAAAGACATAAAAAAATGGAATGTTGCCCTTCATGGGAGCTGAGAAATGAAAAGCAATGAGAGGAAGTGAAATATTTTTTATTGTACTTTCATGAACACTCTTGGGTCCTGTGTTTTAAGATTGTTTGTATTTTTGAAAACTTGTCATGTTGTACTTTGAAGGGGATTATTGAAAAGTGCGTGTGCTGTGGGGAGTACAATAATGTACAATAGTAACATTTCACAGGTACCTGGCGTTAGTCCTGTGTGAAACAAGCTTAACCTGTGCACAGGGTAATAGCACATGCTGCAAAACTGTTAAGTCAAAATCACAGAGGACTGGTAGGAAGATGGAGGGGCTTGATTAGCTCCTGTCAGACAGGAGACTTGACTAGCAAACATATTGCGACTCCGGATTGGAAGGAACTGGTTAGGGCTTTATAAGAAAGCTGATGTAGGCTTTTAAATTTGTCACAGATGCCTTTGAATTGGTTTTGTCTTACTTTTTTTATAAGCACTACACTTCATTCAAAAATAAAATAAAAAACATCCAAATTTTTATTGTTTGACAGTCTAGTTCAGAGCTCTTTGATCTCTGCAAACTGTAATACATTGCAGCACACGTTTCTTCTGTTTAATTACGGGACTAATGTCTCATTACATTTTCTCCTAGCAGCAGCCTTGCCAGTTCTAGAGCCCCAAGCAATTCCAGTAGAAGAGAGATGCTGTAATTCTCTACTGGCAACGTACCGGCAGGTGCTTCATGAGTGGGTGTAAAGAGAATTAGTCAAAGAGATTGGCCAAAATGGCAGCGCTTGGGATACAGAATTCCGATAGCTGTATGTATGGGATGACTGTTCTGTTTTTTTTTTCCTTTTTCTGGCCAAATTGAAATAGTCTTTCAGCTTCCCTTCAGCTACTAGTCACGTTTGAGATATATAAATAAATTATTTCCTATTTATAAAGACAAGACTGTAGATTGTGTACATACTGTACTTTCAGACTTGATACGTAAGGAATGTAATATCTTTAACATTTCTTAATTATAATTGAAATGTTGGGTTTCTAATGAGCACTTTAAAATAACGTTTAAGCTTCATGCTCTTACTACAGTATTTGTTTCAGTGATTTGGAATTAATCTAGCTCGTATTCGTGATAATTGTATAAACTGACAGTCCACTACATGTAAAAGTAAGTCAAACATTTAAAATTTTTACTGCCTGTATCTTGACAAGGTTTAAATGAAATAAGTCACATGGCTTTTTAAAGTCTTTAATTTGTAAACATGGCTATGGAGAATATGCCTTATTTTGTTGCTTTTGTGAATATGTACACTCAATCTTTAAAATCTCTTTGTAAAAACTTCATTGTTCCAAGATTAAAATTCTGGATTTTTAGTGGAGTTTTGGTAGTGTTTTTTATGGAAATTATGTCAGGTTTTTTGAACTTTCTTTCCTTGTGAAAAGGTTTATCTTGTCCATAAAAAAAAAAAAGAAAAAAAGAATAACTGCTTGAGTACAAGACCAAAAATTGGAACAATTTAGTGTATCCATGAGGTCAGATTTTAAATTTTAATCACAGCTGTCTGGTACCAATCTTTTCTTTCAACACAGCTGATTTTGGGAAGGGGGGAATGGGGAAGCACAGGTTTTCTAATCTTACTAAACGTGATCCTTGGGCTGTGTGACAGCAAAACTTTGACAAGCCAATGCCCTAGTAACTTAATTTACTGGATGGCAGAGGGTGACAGGGCTGGAGATCACAGCAGACATCGCCTGGAGTAGTGTACACCATCCCAGACGACCACTGAGGTTGCACAGCCATGCACTTCCTTCCTTTTTATACTTTTTATCCATGTAAATTCAAAACCAAACTCCTATATGTGGCAAGTGTCATCTGGTCTGGCAACTCAGACTTGCCCATTAGTTTACTGGCAAATTTTGTGTTGCCTGAGTTTTGAAGCTGTGCAGGTAACAATGTCTAGAGTGGGATCGGTTTCAGTAACTGTTGCTATCTGCCTCTGAAGTAGTCAAAGCTCCTTCTCTGGCTAGTGGAAAAAGGTGCGATCTAGGTGCGATACATCTTAAAGTGGATGCCTAAAATAGGCAAGTAAATTGAGTCCTCAAAATGTGCCTGTCTGTTGAATGTAAAGGAAGCGGTAGGTCCCTCCTTCAGCTATAGAGTAAAAACCTGCCGCAGGGGTTGGTTTCTCTTCCAGCACCTGAGATTGCAGGTGGTCTGCAAACACAAGGGGTCTCTGGCCAAGCGGCAGTGGTGGGGCCATGAAACAGTCATATGCTACCTGCTTCCTCTGCAGAGCAGCTGGCTGTCGTGCGTACTGTGGCTCTACAGTCTTGAAATACTGGGCTTTTTGTGCCCGTGCCTACAACACGCAAGCGTAGGATATTCTCCTGGGTTTCCATTGTCTTGCTGTTACCAGGGCAGCTGGTGGACCTCCTCCTCCCTGCCCTCCCCTTGGAAGGTGGTGGCTGGGAACAGGCTACTACCTCTAGAGCAACTCACCCAGCCTGCTGTGATTTCCCTTGTGGCTGAGGCTGCCAATTGTCATCGGGGTGATGTGATGCACTCTGGGAGGTCGCAAATTTAACACCCCTGCTTTCAGGCAATCTTGTGGTGAAAGTGTGTGTGTAGATACCTTTAGGGCTATTCTGTGTCTTTCTGTCAGCTGGTTGTAGGAACATGTATATTCCAGCAGAAATAAGATGAAAAATATTGTGAAGGAATTGCTAAAAATATGGTCTATTTAACATTTCCAAGATAGCTTTAAAAATGTTTTTTCCCCCTCTGAAAATACTGTTACATTAGGCTTTTATATACACTTACACGCTGGTGAAGGCACGTCACTTGCTAGTGTAGCGTAGCACTCCACTCAGAAAAACACCCAGTTGTATTTGACTCCTGGTTAACTCCTGGTTGACTCCTGTATTTGACTTTTTCCAGATCTGCTTGGGTAGGTTTCCTCTCTTGCTTGGCATCATTCTTGGTGCTGCAGTACGAACCATTCATAGTACTTCTTTTTTTTACTTCATACAGAAAGGCAGACCAGCTTTGTACGTTAGCCTGACAAACTACGCCGTAGCTCAAATCCGGCTGATCTGTGCTGTTGGCAAAAAGTTGTCCAGTCTCTAACATGCTTAAAGACCATGTTGACAAAACACTGCATTAAATAAATGTACTGTTTCCCGGTACAAATGTCCAGTTTCGCAGATGATTTTTGCCACCACGGATGCTCTGGCCCACGTTGTCGGGAGCTGCTGGGTGTGTGGCTGCTGAGCAGCAGCTTCAGCTCTGGAAGCATTTTGCCCCTGAAGCAGGTGAGGGAGCATCCCTGGGGCAGCTTTGCCTGCAGAGCTTGGGAGCGCTGGTCCCTGCTGGGGAAGGTGAGAAGTGGCTGGCCATGGGCAGGTTTCCAGGTGAGAAGCTGTTCCCCTGGCCCAGCCACTCGCCAGGCGCATGCCCATGTAATGTCTGGCACACAGGCCTCTGGGCAGCACTGCCGTTCTGTATCTGTGCGACAGCCACGCAGCAATGGTGATGGTGCAGGGCTTAGTGGTCTGGTAGTTCCTTGTGTCCTGGTCTGGGCAGCAGGGCAGAAGCCAAGCCTGCTATACTGGTCTCCTCCTGGCACTGGGAGACCTGCCCAGCAGTGGTGAGGGCCAGGGGCAGCCTGTTCTGGAGCACAGCATTGTATCAGAGGTAGCTGCCAGGAAGGCAGGTGAGTTTTTGAACCACCTCAGGGTCATGTCAAAGCAAAGAAAGGAAGAGGGAGGTCCACTGTTCCCTATACCACACTGATTTGTTGTTTCTGCCTGGAGCCAAGCTGCCAGGAACAGATCCCATGTCCCAAGTGGAACCAGGGCAGGCTGGAATGAGAAGCTGGGAAGGAGAAGGAAGGAAAAGGTTAGCAAGGGGAAGGCACCAGGGGCATCTGCTTTCACCCTCGCTGACCTGTTTTCTGAGGGATTTATCACTGTCACCGTACTTGGGACTGTGAAAGACTGCTTCACCAGCTACGATGTACTGCTCTTGTGGGCAAAATGTGGGGGAAACCCAGTGACTTGCTGTGGGTTTTGAAAAATAAAGAAACTGCTTGTAATGTGCTAGGCTAGTCTGCCCCAGGACGAGACCGAGCGAGCAAGGTTTTGTGAGTTTCATTAAAAGCTACAGTGAGACCAGGAATCAGTGATGGGACAGCTTTAGTTCCACAGCAAGTAAGACCTTGCAGTAAACCAGCCTGTGGCACAAGGCTTTTGCTCACTCCCTCATTAAAACCGCATGGGTTTTTTTTTCATCATGAATGTCAATGTTCCGAATTTTTACAACGCTGAAGTGTTGCGTGTGGGGTGTGTTGGTGATTTACTGTTATCAAAATACAGAATGTTCCTGGCCCTTCGGTTAAACCAAGACTGCAGAGAAATTGCATGCCTTGGGTATCAAAGCGGGCTCATTAAGTAGAAGCAGTCCCTCTGTAAGCATCCGGTGCTTAGCTCAAATTTGCCAAGCCATTTTGACAAGGGTGGCCAGGCAGCCTGCCAGTTCACACAAACACCTTACGGTTTTTGTTTCCAAGAGCGTAGAGGTGAGAGAGGGAGAACACACACAGGGAAGTGCGAGTCTCTGCAAAGCTACGACTTATCCACAGCAACCTTCAAGTGATGGAGGTGAGAGTCCAGCTGCACTTGTATTGTCATTTGCTGCAGTGAATGATCATGTATCAGTTGCTGCCAGCTGATTTACTGTTGGCACAGCAGCAGTTGTGCAAGTGGTAATACATGGTCATGTTGGTAGCTGTCTGCTATTTGAGGAACAGGCTGTTGTCCTCACTGTGCTGCAAACAGTGTCCCCATGTCTGCCTTCTTACCCTTGATGCATCACACTCTGTTGACTTCCGCATAGTTGTTATCGCCTACCCATGTTCTTGTAGGGTTTTGGCACTTACAATTATTGCTTATTTAGGTAATTATTTCAAACAAATGTGGATGATTTCCTTTTCCCTATGCTTTTTAGTTGGGTTTATTTTGAATCTTAAGTCTCCTTCTCCAACGCTTTCCCATTCCTGCAATCAGTTATTTCAACTTATATTTGACTTACACTTGAATGCCGTAGCACTAAAGAGTCAGATGCTGAAGGGAAAGTCCTTAGGTTTTCATGTGGGGCCAGCTATGGGGTGTCTTTGTGTTCTGAGAATTGTTATAAGCACACACACACAAAAAAAAAGAAACCCAAAAGAAAAAAGAAATAAAAAGGAGGAAGTGTTTCTTCTCACTGTTAAAGGGCAAGACCAATATTTGGTTAAACAGGGCTGCATATGTCCAGGTCAGGATTTCCCAGCAAGTTTTCCTCTTAGTTGTGACCACAGTGAGAGGCATCTCTAGAAATTCCTCCAGGAACATGTTCCACTGCTCAGCAGCAGCCAAGGGGGAGAGGAAGGGCTGCAGCATCTCCACAGCCCGTGACACATGTTCTGCTGAAACTGTTGCTGTTGGAAAATGCAAATTTTTGAAACCTGTGTATTCTACAAAAAATATTTACTGTTTTGGACAGGAAAGATTGCTCACACCCAGATAGGAATTTGGAGAGGGGGGAAAGGAACTGATGGATATGGAACAGGCACAAATTCCCCTGGAATAGCTGATACTCTGTGATCATGTGGGAGAGGGATTTCAGCTCTCTACTCTGAATTAAGGAAAGTGAGAACTCTTTTTGGCTGCTCCACAGCTCTAGGCAAGTCTCTGAACCAGTGGATTAGTAGCTTTTCTGCAGTGGGCAGAGATACCTTATTTTTGTCATAAATCCTTGAAAGGTCCTGTTTCCTCAGTGCAGGATATGAAAAACTCAGAAATCCCCGTGACTTCTGTGGGGTAAGAAAGCAGTTTCCCATCTGTTCTATCTGCTTCCTTAGCAGCTCACAAGGATTATTCTGTTTATCTGGTCTCCTTATTTTAGCTGAGCCAGGTAACTGTTTTCACAGAGGGAAGACTAAGTGTTGAAATGGTGTTGGCAATCAGCGGCACTCAGTGTGGAGAACATAGCAACGGAGTGACGTGCTCAGAAGGACTCAAGCAGGCAGGATGCTTACTTTTTTTTCCTGAAGAACATGTTGTGGGAGGCACAGTACCTGCTAGATACCACCTCCAGCAATGGGCATGTCTTGAAAGCAAACTCCAAGGGCTCTGCTCTGTTTGCAGCCCTGTCCGGTAGACATCAGGTGCCACCAGATTCTGGGGAGAACAAGGTCAGCTGGAATTACAGTGCCCCAGTGAAAGACGCTGGGAAGAGTAGGGCATTATCCACATTTCTCCTCATATTAACAGCTCAGCTTTCTCTCAGGTCAGTCTTGGATCACACTTAGGTACACTTAGATCAGTTTGGAATAGAAGTCCCCTGCCTTATGTTGGCGTGTCTTGACACTGGCATTGTGCCAGTTTGCTCTCCTGTGGTCTCACCAGCCTGAGGAAGACTGAACCTAAAGCTGCCAACTCTCCATGTAGTTGCTTATGAGGTTTGGTTTGGGAATTTCCAACATGTGTTAGGATGCTCCCATCACTGCTTTTACAACTTTTGCCCTGGGATTTAATGACTGGTTGGCAGCAGGGCAGAGAAAAAATATGGATGCCTTGTCTTTGTCTTTGGACATCAGAAATTCACCCATAGCCATGACAAGCACTGACTCTGAACCAATCCTGACGCACAGCTTAAGTGAGAGAAACTAGGATATTAGTGACAGAAAAGCACAGGCAGAAGTCTCTTGCACTAACCTGTATAGTTCATAATGGAAAACAGTTGAAGAGAAGTCCATGGCAATTTTAGGGCCTTTTGTTTAATGGTCAGTGTAGACTTTGTTAAGAGTATTTTCCCACTGTATTTTCCCTTTTATCAAGATGGTGTCAGTCCTCTGCACTGACTATTGCCAGTGCTCCTTTGATGGTTTTCTGAGTGGGCCAGATTCCTGGAAGGAGGCTCCTTGATGCTGGTTGACTCATCTTGTTGCAGGAGAGGTGGGTGTTCCTGAGAAATATGAGGGGCTGGTTTCCAGAGCTGCGTTAAAGCATATGCCAAGTTTCTAAAATGATTTATAGTCTGGAAAACCTTTGCAGAGTATGAATTTGCTGTTTTATCTGGCAGAGTAAAGAAAGATTTCCTTGCCTCCTTCACAGTAAGGGCACATGTTTGTAGAAAAGTCCTGCCCGCATCTGCGTAAGACTGCGTTTTCCACTCTCAAGTTTCTAAGTCACAGTTCTGGCACCCAAAACTCTTGCATGTCTGTTGGTTTCTTGTGCCTGGCAAAGTCTGTCATAAAAGAAAAATCAGTTTGGGGAGGTGTTTTTTCTCTCTTGGAGTAAGAAAATTGTCCACTGGCATAGAGGGAAGTGTCCTATTTCCTGTATCGTAAGATGTATACCTGGAAAAAGAAGCAGTAAGTGCCAGAATGACACGTGCTCTCTGAATTGTGAGGCTATATGAAGGGTTTCCAACAACCTCAGACACGGCTATTTTTTCACTGTATATGCTGCTCTGTTAAAGCATTATTAAAATTGTGTATTGCCACAAGGGGGATGGTACAGAACAAAACCAGACCGTGTTTCTTCCAAAGACCATTTAAATGACATAAAATAGGTGACGCTCCTGGACATTACCTACAGGATGCAAAACATCTGATTTTCATTAAGTTATTAGCTGCTAGTTCTTAAAAGTAATGGTATTCTTTCACCCACTTCAGCGTGGTCTGAGGTTTTAATTACTTTCTAGTGTGTTTTCAGCTTTAGTAACACTTCCTTCAGTTGTACTTTTACCAGATAGCTCCCTGGGGCTTGGTTTGAGATAATTCCTACAAAAATTTAGGTAATTTAGCATATGAAGGTGACACACCCTGGAAAGAATTGATATAGAGTCATTTTAAATTGATATAGATGCATTTAACTTGCCTACTCGTTTCTTCTGACTACATCTGATGTCAAATATATTAACTTTACTTTCTCCCTTCCCATGTTTTTACAAAACTAATGTTTTCCTGCTGCGCTTTTGCAGAAGCCTCTGGTGCTGTCACAGGTCAAACATCAACACTGAATGGACAGAATAGTTTGACCTGGCATAAGCAGTTTCACGGCTTGTGCTCCTCTGTTCTTCACAGTTTTTCAGGACCTTCCCAATTACTCGGTAGCTGAATTCTGCAAGAAGTTACTGGTAACTTCAGGTGTATCACAAGAAGGTACCCCACAGTGCCTTGTGGAGTGTTGCCTTTTGGAAGGAGAATAAGATATTCTCCTAGGTTCTCCTTTACCATATGGATGAGGATATAGTGAGCTAAGCATTTTTGCAAAGAAATGGATGCACTTCTCATGTTTAACTCTCAGAAAAAAATGACATATGGATAAGGATATAGTGAGCTAAGCATTTTGCAAAGCAATGGATGCACTTCTCTTGTTTAGCTCTCCGAAAAAAATGACATGAGTTCTGGCAACACTGGTCAGGCACAAACCTTGAGGAATTGTTTTTGAAAGGGGCAATATTATTTCTTGGACCCGCAGCTTATGGTATTACCCTTACAAAACCATATGCCCTTAGGACTAACCTACATTGCTTCTAATTGTGTTTTAGTATCTCTTCACTAATGCACTTGTACAATGAAGCAAGACAAAGAAGAGTCTTTAGTGCTTAGCTTGTCTCTTTGAGCCACAGAGCTATAGACTGGGCAATGCTACAAGATTTTCCAAAGGCTGACCTCTGTACCTTCCAGTCTGATGTGGAGCTGTGTCACCTCTGAAGACTGACCCCTGAGGTGCCCTTGGAGGGCCCAGCTGCTGATGGGATCACTTTGTCCGTCCTTCAGTGATGAAAGCAAACAAGTTGTTTTACAGCTTGCAGCGTTACTCCACAGAAGTTACAAAACAAGAGCTGAAGACTACTGTGCTGGGAGCCTGGTGTCAAAGGAAGACTTGGAACAGCAAGCAGCATGTCCATAAACACAAAGAAAGGATCCTGCAAGAGGACCTGATAGCACGTTCATCAGAGGCAGAGCAGTCTGTAATCCCACCCCTGACTTTTCCAAGGTGTGCTATAGCACTTCATGTCAGAACTGTATTCTTTTTCAAATACTTCAGCACAAGACAAAGGTACTCAGAGTACCACAGAGTTGAAATTTTGGTTGATTCCCCAAAAGAGCAATCAAGTAGATATTCTAAACCATATATTCTCTCTTTGTTGAACTAACAGTCATTTTTCTACTGCAGAACATTTAATGGTAAGAATTACCTGGGGCTTTTGACAAAATAATACAGACAGATAAACAAAAGGATCATTTATTGATAGAAGCATTTATCTTGTTACTTCATAATGATTTAACACTCACCCTTTGGATTTCTTTGAATAACATTAGCTGTGTTAGAGCATAAGTGAATTTTATTTTCTTTCCTTTCCAAACCTCTTCCTTCATCAAAAACTGAACATAGTTGTGACTGTCTTCCTGAGGAGTCAAGCAAACGAGGCAGAGCTGTGTTTTTTTCTAGAAGGTATTTTAAAGTATTTAAGGCTTTGGAAAGAAGAGCAGAACTTCAGTTTCTGTGGAAGTGCCAAACCTGATGATGGCTTGTCACAACAACTAGTCTCAGTTCTCGGCAAGCCTTGAGCAGAGTGACTGTAGATTTTCCCAGGAAACAAAATGCTGGCTGTCACAATACGAGCAGTAAATGCACTTTGATTCTGTTCAGATTCCAGAAGTCAAGTTCTCAGTCATATTAAAATTCAATACTTATAAAACAAAGATCTATTGTATGTAAATGAGGCCAGCTGATCAGACCCTCGGTTTTGTGCCCTAAAAGTAAACCAGAGTGTCACAATTTTTTGGTGGTGACTTGGAAAAAGTCACTTTTTTTCTCCTGAATCACTAACCCTATAAAGAACCAGTATACCATCCACAGGACATTTTACAGCTATTAACACCTGTGGCTTCATTTAAAAAAGCAGTGTAAAGATTGTGTGACAAAGTGTGTTTGCAGCCTAGAGCCCTTTACACCACTTCTCTTCAAAGTCCAAATTTAAAACTCCATTTGTAGCATGGATGCTCTTCACTGCAGGATTTATTTAACGTGAAATCTTATCTTCCAGGTCAATATTCCAATGGACTAATGAAATAGAACTTACACCTCATATTTCATCAGTTGTAGTGATTTCTGAGCAGATCTGTTTGGGCTTTTAAATGAGTCATTATGCTGATTTTAACAGCATAATGAAGCTCTTTCACATTTTCAGGTATTGAGAGGAAGCTATGAAAATATTTCACCCGCAAGGGAGAGTGCGCTACTTATTAGACCTGTCACTTTGGACAACCAAGAAAGAAATCTATTAGACTGCACGTTCTACTGACTGTTGATCTCTGCTGATGTACACCTGATGCTGAACTTGAAAAATACCCCTAGAAATCAAATATACACAGAAATCATAGAACAAAGACAGCCCTTCTTGTTGGCTTGCACTTCAGATATAGTTAAAAAAGATGGGGACCTAGGGTTACTTATCAATTTGAGCTTTGTAAATCTTGACCAGCGTCTCTCTCACACTGTCTTGCTCAAGGAAAGAAAGAGGAGATATATAAAGTTTAGCTGTTGTTAGCCAAAAGCAAGAACACCAAAGATACCTTTTCAGTTGCCCCAAAGAACTACTATGCAAATAAAACCTTCCCATTATTTCTTCCTCTGTGCTAATAGATCAGCATTAACAAAAAAGCACTCCAGATGATAGAGTACCTCTCACCAACAACTGTTGTAAGACCCTTTCCCATCTGCAGGGCGAAATGAAACTAAAGATTTGTTTTGTTAGTCACCGGTATTGGTAAATAATCTAACATGAAAATTAACGTCTCTGCTCTAGACATGGAACTCTTTCATCTAAGTCAGCTCTTTAGCTGTGATCTTAAATACTGTGTAGAATAATGCAATATGTTCATAAAACTGTATTTCCTTAGGCTTTTTCCGCATACTCACCACTAACTTAATTAATGCAGTTGGCAGGGATTAGTGGGAGCTGATTATGCTTAACCTCTATAAACATTTGCAGCATGCAGGGTGCCTACTCCTGTTTGAACCACTTGTAAAACTTGGATAGTAAACCATCTGTTCCTAGTGTTTTCCCAGGGTGCAAATGGGATCCAGGAAAAACAGAATGTTTTGCTAACTCTAAAGCAGATACCACAATGGTGATCAGACTCCACTTTCCTTTAATGCCTTCCGAGTCTTTAAATTTGAATCACTTAAACACATGATGCCAGTAACATGCATGCAAAAAGCATTAGAGTAAAAAAATTAGGATGGCTCATTAGAGTTGATGCTTCTGTTCATGAGTAACATTTGGAGAGCACTACCTTACGTGCACTCATTATTGTGTTCTTCCACGAGAAGCTATTACAGAAGTTTCTCTAAAACTGGGATGTTTTAGAGATCTCATCACTTAAAACATAAGACTTGGTCTGAGGAGGCACTGCGTGTGCTGTGGCACCTCTTGCAGCCCCCTGCACTATAGAGGCATCCCGGGTCTGCTCGTTGTACCGCTCTTTCAGAAGGCAGAAAAGGTGTCCAGTGCTTGGGTGTGTGTTTGGCTCAGTGTGAGCAGTGCCATGACTGCTGCCTCAGTGCCCAGATGTGCCCACATCTGGTGGGGAGCATGCTGTGCAGGGGACAGGGCAGTCCCTCTCAGGCCTGGTTGCAGGGAGATGTCTGTAACAGGATGCCAAAGCCTCTGGGGAAAGGGAGAAAGGGGCCTTTGGGAGGAGCGGCTGCCTGCTCTGTTGTCTCCAGGTGGGGACCATTCCCTGCAGGGACATTTCAAGGGAACTCAAGGCCTGGGCATGGCCTGCAGCTAGAGCAGAAGCATTGTGGTACCACCCTACCTGCTCTGGTCACTCTGGGTCCCTCTCTTCTCTCCTTCCCCAAGGCTTGAGGTCATAGTCTGCAGCCTCCTGGATCAGGGTGGTCAGACTCTGGCACACAGCACTGCCACAGTGTTGGCTGGAAGGGGCTGCTGGAGGTTTCTCGTCCCTCCCCACTCAGAGCAGGACTGTTGCTAAGTCAGACTGGGATGTGTCCATCCAAGTTGCAAAAAACCTCCAAGGAAGTGACTCCACACTGTGTCTGGTGAGCTGATCTAGTTCTGCACTGGCCCCCAGGAGAGGAGGCTCTCCTAACATGCCATTTGAACCCCTGTGGGACACCATAGGAACACCATTTGGGGTGTTAATCTTTTCCTGTTGAGTTACTTGTGGAAGGCTGAAATTCACCTCTGCATTTTCTTTCCAATCCACTTCCCAACCTACAGGCACACAAAGCATATGCAAGCAAAATTCCCACTCAGAGAAGCACCCCAAGTGTTAAAGGACAAGTGGACATATATAAGTAAAAGCACTTTCTTTTTTTTTAAAGATCATCAGAGTAGGCTTTTTCCAGAACCTTTTCAGGGTTTGATAGGTAGAGCAGTATGCTGCAGAGAAGAGAGGGTGAGCTGAGGTTTTTATTTCAGTTGGTAACACCAGACTTGGAAGCTCTACATAACAAGGACAAAAACATGGTTTAAGTGGCACACAATCAGAGTCCTGATAAGCCTTCACAATGCTGGGAGGACCTGGGAGATATACATATGGTACATTATTCAGCACAACAGCTTATTTGAGGGTGTAACATATGCCAAGCAAGATGACATCAGATCTCAAGAATCTACATTGCACATTGCTGAGCTGATAACCATGACAGTTCTGAAAAGTGGGAGGAAAAGGATAAATAGAATTTTGAGCAGAGGGTGGGGAATGAATTTCAACAACTGGAATACAAGAGAAGAAAAAAGTTTACTTGGTGAAATGAGGGAATTCGAGTAGCTGAGGAGGAGTCTGTCCTCTCGGGGTGTCAGAAAATTGCAGGCATCCAGAATGGGGTTTGGCCACTGCTGCAGAGACTAAGCTGTGTGTTTAACTGGCTTCTTTGCAGTGAAGAGAGATCTCATTTCTTATGGTTAGCATAAGCACGAGTAACCTTTTCAAGAGCTAAGCATTTACTATTAATAACGTGTTGGAGTTACTATAGATTTCTGTCATGAGCTGCTGGTATATTGAGTAGGACACTATAAGCCCTGCACTATGTTTTACAATGAAGTATTTTCCAGTTTTGCTGGCTTGCTCCCTTCAGAATGGATTTGTTCAGTGTTGCAACTCCAGTAGCGATGGTAATAGCTTTCACTGAAGTGGATCCAAGTATATGCTACATAACATCCTTTCACCCACCACTGGGTGTGAAATAAAGGAATTGTTCAAGTGTGTGAAGTAACTATTTAAATCAGATTTGAACATGAAATGAAAAATCATTCTGTAGCCAACTGAAACAGCATGGAAAGTTTGCAGAGGTAGATGGTAACTGCCTGAATTGGAACCCAGCCAGGAAATCCAAGCTAAAATCCTGATGCAAAAGCTTTACTAGACACTCACTCCTTTACAGAGAAAGGCACTCCTGAAATGGGAAGAGCAATAAGCAGTGAGGACTTCTCTTTCATTCCTCATGTCAAACACAGCATCACCTGCAGCACACTCCCATTACACTCTTTCAAAGTGAACTTTACTTAGTCAGCCAGTGCCACCGGAAGTTGCAGCGTGCAAGTCATCCTTGCAGGGCTCTCACCCAAATACTGTCCTGCTTCATTTGCAAGAGATAACAAGTGATGGGGTCATTACTATTGTCATAAGTAAGTATTACTAGCTTGCACAGACACAGTCCAGCTGAAATAGTTTGAAACTCTAGCAGCTCCCAGTTTGGAGAGAGGCGAGGTGGAGACACTGCCTTGGGGGCAGCAATGACCGAGGAAGTCTGTATGTGGCCAAAAGAGCTCAGGAAGCCATGCTCTGCTGCTTACGAAACACTAAGCTTGTCCTTTTGCTGGAGCAGCTCTGGCAGGTGAGAGTGAACGCATTGCAGAACCATTTCAAAGTGTGGCTCTCACCCAAACGCTAAGCAGGCCAGCCCAGCAGGCAACCTTAGACATCCTTTGACATAATGGTCAACACATTACTCCCTGGAAACCACAAAGACCAAGGTCCACCTGGGCTTTCCTCACACTGAAATGCTGAACATAGGTATGATCATGCAGGTTCACATTCTGCCTTCGTGATAACAGCAGTACTCGCACATGGTGAAACTTCTGGGCCAGCATGTCTAGCATGTGGGGTGGTGCTGAGCACACAGCTAAGATGCTTGCTAATGTGGGGTCTTAGACACTGTTGCCTCTTAGATATTATCTCAGCTTCATCTCATCTCTGTTCTAATTTTCATCTCCCATTAACAGTGGAGACATCTAAATGACACCCATGGTGGCACACACAGCCGATATTGATAGCCCTGGAAACCCCATATCAACCTCTCAGTGTGGCTGAGAGCCACAAGACACACACCACATACAGCCGGGAGCTGAGGTATAGCTAAGTGACTGCCAGAGAGAGGATGACCAAGGCTCACTGCTTAATTATAGACTGGGGCTGTGCACACAGCTGCATCCCAGGCTGTGACATACTGGAGTCCTTCCTGCTGCAGATCCAGGCCACCCAGCCACTGCACACCAGTGCACCTCCATGAGACTAAGCTTCCTGTTTGCACGGCTGTTCCTCCAGAGATGTGGCCAGCCCTCCCTGCCTCACAGCATTTCAAAACCAGCATGACAAGCTCTCACAAACTGGCAGCTAAAAATTCACTGTTTTCACACAATTTTGCATAGTAGAATTTCTCCTGGGAGATAAAAGCATCGGCTCTAACCCTTGCACTTTTCTGCTCCACTGGCTTCCCAGTTTGCCTCCCTGCTTCTAGTACTGTTCACTTCAGGAAAAGAGAGATCACCTCCAAGATAACACAGGGGATTATAAAAAAAAAACAAAGGCAAGGTTCGTGCTCTGCTTCAGAGTGCTGCCTTTCCCAGGTGACGTCCCCAGGGCCTCTAAGAGTGCACAGAGAGCGCTTCAACACGTCACACCTTCTCCTTAGGGAGAGCGTATCTTACTGACTGAGAATCAGATTAAAAATTAATCTTTTTCTGAGCTGTTTCCAGAAAAACCCCGGTTCACCCAAGCACTGACCTAGCTGCCTACTGAACTTTGCTGGGCTGTGCCCAGAATGTGCACTGTTCAGTGCAGGGCTCTGCTCCATGATCTGGACAGCCCTGTTGTATCAGAGAGGCTTGGGTAACACTGTGACTTAAAGGAAGATGCATTTCATGGCTTGTCTGGTTGGGAGTTTAGGCACATTTCGATTCCCTTGACTCTCTTCAGCAATTGCTGTTCTGATCAACTGAGCAGGGACCTCCATCCTCTCCAGATTAAACCTCCGCTGGGAGATGAAACAGGACCCCAGTCACCCTTTTCCATGCAGACTAAGAAATGTGGCCTGATGGCAAATAAGCATTTAGCATTGGTTCATGGGCCTAGTGACGCTTTTTCCGGGGACTTTTGGTCCACAGCATCAGCCAGCAGTTCACACTGTTGGCATACGCTTGCAGAACCCTGGGCTTAAACTCACTTGAGGCTGGCTGTGCTCTGGTCGGAAATGAGAAAGACCGCTGGTGTCGTTTAGAAGTACCTCAGCCTATAGGCTCAAAAAAGAGAGGAAAAAATTCAATAAAGAAACTGTTAAGGAAAGAAATAGAGGAAGAATTTATCATCAGGTGGAAAGAAAACTTCTTGAGTAATACAGAAACTATATTCCTACTGCAGTCCTTTGGAAACCAGAGATATTTCAGAGCAATTTGAAGTTATGCTTGTTGTTTAAATGGCAGTAGTGCTTTTCTTACGCTCACGTTAGCCAGTCAAGAAAAAAGAACAACTAACATCACACCTGAAGCTCACAGTGCCCAACTTCCCAGGGGCTCCTGGCAAATATTTTGAATTCCCTGTTGTATACTCGGTCTCTTCTTCACACTGCTGGGGAACTCTCCACAGATGGGTTCTGGAGGCTCTCCTGTTCCCACTGGGCTGCCCCATTCTGTGGACAGGAGTGGGGCTGGTGCTATGTGATGAGTTGATTATGTCAGGCAGCCTTTTCCCTCCAGGTGGAGACAGTGACCACCTTTGTTTTGTTTTTTTTTTAATTATTTTTCAAGTGGTTCTGGGGACAAAATATTGCTGCTATGACTGCATTTCTGCCAGTCTCTGAAAAAGCAGATGTGCCATCTGAGCAGGGCTGATTGTTGTATAAACACTCAGCATTTTCTGACAAAAATACCCTTTGCTTTCTCCTAAACAAAACCACTCAGCTGTGTCCCTGCTGCAGGCAAGAACATCAAACTTCTCAAACATCAGCAGTTTTCAAAATTTTTGAAAGTTAACACTAACTGAAAAGGCAATCAAAATGTTTTCATAAGGTGATCTTAAGTATATGCCTTTGCATTATAAGACCTTGTCATTTCTCTGGTAGAAATATAGGCCAGTATTCATTAGGACAAGTCTATCTTTCCAGTCTAGTTAACCTGATGGGACACTGAACTAAGGAAAGGAAAATACTCTTTTGTTTTTTTTTTTTTTTTCCAGGTCAGGGTTGCTTTGAATACCATTGCAGAGCATTTATAAACTGTGGAGCTGAGTCCTTCAGCAGCAAAGAAAGATGGGGTGGCAGATATCCTGGTGATGTGTTGCCCTGCCTGGCTGTGACTGCAATGCATCACAGCAGCCCTCTCCCTGCACCCTGCACATTCCTCCATCCCCAACTCAGAGCTCCCCATCCCCTCCTACAGCAGGGATGCTCTGTCTCCATTGCCAGAAAACACTCTGGAAGCAGCAGAGTTTGTCCTGCTGTTCATCGTCCTGCAGGGCATGGTGAGGTCTGGGGATCAGCGCTATGGCAATTTTGCTGCTTGCTTTTGCAAACCTTCTCCCTAGATGAGGCTTGAGATGAGCTGTACTGTATGCAGCAAAGAGTAAAACCTATTACAAATTCAGCACGCTGGGCTTGACCAATTATGGATTTAAAATATGAGCAGATGGAGAAAACCTTCATGTTTACTTCTTATTACTTCTCAAGTTGTTAAAACCCTCCATAGAAAGCTAAATTAGAAGAGATGGTGAGAAACATGAGATTTTAGATTTTACAAGGCACAAAGAGCCTTCCTAATCAAAATGGCTATTTGACAATCTTTTCTACCTACCTCAGCATTTAAGGATTATCACCTCTTGAGCTAACCAGCTGCTCCACGACCCCTCAGTTTGGAAATTACCGCAATAGAAAGAGACACATGTACCTGTGTACAATGTCGTCTACATTGAGCTGTGTTATACTTTGATTTCTTACCAGCTCTGTGTGCTGTACTTCATTTGACAGTACTGTATATACTCAAGATGCCTTTAAAAAAAGGAGTTCATGACTTGAAAAAGGGAGTTCAGGCCTTTTTGCCTCGAATTTCCTCTTGGCATTGCTTCTTGACTAGATGAAGACCCAAATAAGCCACTTGGGCAAAGTCAACAGCAATTCCACATTTTCTCCCACCTCACCAAAATACTTAGCTGTCATTTCATGTCATCTGCTGTCAGGTGCAGGTTTTACATCACCTGCAGCAGCTCTAAGCTTCTTCCTGGTGGTGGTACAAGGGTAAGGCCAACTTCGTAAACTAAGAGAGGCCTTTCAAGAACCTCCCTATATCAATTCTACCCTGGTAGAATAAAAACATATCTCAGAAATTGCCTAGGATCCCAGCACTTCACAAAGAATGACAAGCTGGTGATAAGCCATTGTTGTAGCAGTGTTAAAGCACCACCGAAATAGCAGTTAATATTGATAACTACTGACTGTGGAGATACCACCCTCCTCAAACCCAGCCAGCCCTTCTGCTCCAAGATGTGTAATGCACCAAAGAGGACCAAACCTGGCAGCGATAGGTAGTTAGCTCTCATAGCTTGGTCTTCACACTCATGCACCCTGGGCTTGGCTCTTCAAAACCGATAGGCTTCTCTCCGTCTGGCCTCAGAAATCCACCTCTCCTGGAGGAGAGATGATTGTGCTTCACAGGGTGAGCTGATCGCCCTTTTGCTTTTCAAGATCCAGACCTATTTCCTGACTCTGCACAAGGGTGGACATAGCAGGACTATACTGATGCTACGGTGTGCATCACGAGCAATTTCCAGACCACCTAGTACCCTCTGATGTGGCACCTGCTGACAACTTAAGCCCAGACCAAGGCACTTCCAGCCACCTCACTCAGCCAGGACTTGGGGATCAGGACACCTGTCCCTTTTATAAGGCACAGCCAGCTGATAACTCAGGTAATCTTATTAATAATGACCTTCCTTGCTCCTACCCTGTTCCTCAGGGGTTCAACAGTCCAGTAGCCATGGAATATATTTATTTTTCTTAGACTTAATCCAGCTGTGAGCTGGATTAACTGACACAGGAGCCTCTGATCACCACCAGATGTTTGCAAAGCACCCAAATAGCGATGTGCGTCTGCTTTTAAATCTGGTTTGCATTCATGAAGAAGAGGAAAGGGTGGAATAATTTGACCAGTGTTGGATTTGTGTGGTTAAGATGATGGCTAATGAATTTTGTTTGTGCATCCCCAAATCCAGAAAACTGGTCTGTTAAGACCTATGGCTTCTTAGGGTTTTTTGTATTTTACAGTCAATGTAATGGTTTAAACTCATCTTCAAATACCTACCGTTTCTTGTCCTGCCCCTTAGCTGGTTACTTTACCTTAGCAAGGCCTCTGATCCCATTATTTCTCATCACAGGTTTTGCCTACCTTACTGAGATCAAGTCTCAGGCAAGGCAGTACTACCTGAGAACTGTACTACAAAGGACATGCATGGGTTGATATGGGAAAGTACGTTACAGTCCCTGCTGGCATCAGAGATGAAGTTCCCCTTGAGTGCAGTAGGAGTGTGCCATCAGTTCCAGGGACTATAATTTGCTACGACTTTGTGTAATGCCTAGTGCGAAAGGACCCCAGTCTAGCAGATGCTTGAGGCACTATTGCCATGAATAAAATTGCCTCATCAGGAGTTTCTGATTAAATGAGACGCATCCCAAAATAGGTAAGAACTTGTAGTGGTGTCAGAGTCACTACGTGGCAATGCGTATCCCTCTGACAGCTGGTGCCAAGCAGCCCAACCCGTCTCAGGATACCTCTTTCGACACCCCCTCTCCCATGCCACCCAGCCAGGGGAAGGGGAAGGCCTGCACCAATTGCAGCAGTTACTCTCAGTGTTAGGAGCAACGGGATTTTATTTGCATTAGCCTCCCCTCATCCAGTGTTTATAACCTGTTCGCTCTGGATTTACAGGATAACCTGGCAAACCTGCACCAGTACTGTGTGATCTTAAATAGCAAAGGTTGTCCATTTTGGGTTACTGAGATCATCACTGAAAAAAATGGTAGAATAAAACCAGGTTCGAGCAATTGCCTAGGATCCCAGCACTTCACAAAGAATGACAAGCCAGTGATGAGCCATTGCTGTAGCAGTGTTAAAGCACCACTGAAATAGCAGTTAATATTGATAACTGCTGACTGTGGAGATACCACCCTCCTCAAACCCAGCCAGCCCTTCTGCTCCAAGATGTGTAATGCACCAAAGAGGACCAAACCTGGCAGCGATAGGTAGTTAGCTCTCATAGCTTGGTCTTCACACTCATGCACCCTGGGCTTGGCTCTTCAAAACCGATAGGCTTCTCTCCGTCTGGCCTCAGAAATCCACCTCTACTGGAGGAGAGACAATTGTGCTTTACAGGGTGAGCTTTGGAAAAACCTCACTTTCGTTCTGCACCTGTTAACTCCTGTCAACATACACAGTGTAAAAGCCTTGAGGTTTAACACAGCTATTTTGATATTGATTCAACATATGTCAGCTGGGACTGGATCTCTACCCGATTCATCTATTTGCCTGTCTTATCCATCTGTCTATAAATCTAATTTGTTACACAGACATTTCATTCCAATATGGTCTTAATATATACTATGGTAACAGCCTTTGCTGAACCATGCTCCAAGCAGAAAACAACACTTGGGTTTTCAAAAGGGGTTGCAGCCAATGGAGCAAATTGTAGATAACAATAGAAGATCACAGATGAAATAATATCTAAACACAAGAAAAATTAGAGAACAGCTTTCTTAAATCTCAGCAGAAATGTGGCTCGGCAATATTCTGGGCTTGGCTGTTAAAATAATTTTGCATGTATTTCCATTCAGACTATTGCAGTTGTTAATATATTATGAAGGTAGTGACAACAATAAAAAGCAAGAAAGGGCATATAGTGACACCTTCCAGACTAGATTTCTCCATTGTTTCATTTTATGTTTTTTAATAGCCCATTACACAGAATAAAGAATGAGCTTCAAAGCCATAGATTTAGTTGGCCAATCACCGGAGTTTTAAAAGGCAGATATATAATAGATGCCTGGCCAGCAAGCCTGGTGCTTAGTTGCTGGCTGGGGTTAAACCACAACACTCCCCGAGATTTCAATAAAAAAAGCTATATCAAGAGCTGGCCAAAAAATATTTGAAAGAGTTGATAAACCAAATTATAACATTAACCTATTGCATATTAACTGTTTTCTAAGACTGAAACTATTTTAAAAGATGAGAATGAAATATATACCTCCTTCCCCCTTCCTGGAATTAAAATTATGAGGTTATTACTGAAATATGAAAATAAAACCCAACATTTAAAATCAGTTTTGCAATAAACAGTACCAGCTTAGATCTATCCCTTTTATTACAAGTAAAGTTGTCATAGAATATCCCAAAGATCTACCACACAACTTTGCACATATAGCCTTTCCAGCATTTGTTGATAGAAAAAGGAGCAAAATCTGCCCATTAGTCTACAGGCTTTAATTAGCTCAGATGAACAGCAAATCCACAGGATCATTTTAAGCACAGAGGGATAATAGCTTTCTGAAAGAAGCAAACCAAGGATGACATTTGGATGAATTCCGCTGAGAACTCTCTGGGAGCTGAACAGACTTGAGAAAGTTCATATAGCTCATTCTGCTTTCCACAGTTCTTACGCTTGTGTTGATACTAATTAATTCCTTTGGTAGTGAAAAGGCAAATGAGAAAAGACATTGTGGTATATTTTACAGACTCTAATTCTGCAAGGTGTTTAGTACCTTAAAAAGAAAACATTACTGAATCCAGAATGGCCTTTGAGTATATAACACAACTGAGGCTATGCCAGTTGCAGAGATGGGCTTGGATGTTGTCAGCACAGCAGTCACAGCAACCAAGGGCTTACCAAGGAGCCTGGGTGAGACCAGCAGTGGTGAGCTCGCATGGTTAGCTGCTGTGGCTAACTGGTTAGCTAGCTAAAACATGTTCCTGTGCACCTGCAGAGGAAACTCGAATACTTCAGTTGTGCAAGGTGGCTGTCCTTGTGTCCATGCACCGCTTCCCATGGACCTGCGTGGGGGCGAGTGCCGAGGAGAGGCTCTGGAGCAGATCCCATGCGCTTGCATCCACATTCACTGTAAACCAAAGCATCCTCTTCTCCATCTGTGTTACTATGCACTGTTCTCTTTTGTAACAGTCCTTATGCTCGGCCAAAATGGCAGCAGCTACAAGAGAGAGAAAAAAAAAGGGAAGGAAGGAGCTGAAGAGTAGTCACCCTCCCTGCTGTTCCTGGACTGAATAACTAATACTCTTTTTATATTCTATCACACTGCCTGTTAGCAGCACAGATGGTAAAAAATACCCCCAAATGCAAAGGAGTGCAAAATAAAGATATAACCATGTGCAACCTAGACGAGCTGACTGTGTGGGGTAAGCAAAGTGCCTTTAAATACAGCTAAATGGCAAATCATCCATTGAAGACTGCAAAGCATAGAGTGGGTTTGCAGAATAAGGGAAATCATCCCATCAGTTTGCGGAAGGATGGGGGTCATGGCAGACACTTAGCTAATCACAAGCTACCTGTGTGACATGGGGGCCACAAGGGCTAAAGGAGAACATGAAATTGGGCCTGCATCCAGCTGCAAAGAGGTTGCCACATGTCTGTCTTTGACATCAGTGCAAATCCTGGAGTGCTCAGCTGCCTCCTGATGCAGTAGGATGCTGGTGAATTAGAGGCTGTCAGAGCAGAGCTAGGAATGATTAACGGATCCAAAAATGCCTTCTAGTAAAGGACTGCATGAGTTCGAATCTGTGCAGCTTAGCGAAAAAAGAGGGGGTTGTATGTTCTTGATGACAATCTAAGAATACTTGTAAGAGCACAGAAATAGGATGTTAAGTTTTATTATTCTAGCAGAGTAATGGTATAGGCAGATTCAATGGCCAGATGTTGAGGTGCAATAAACTCAACCAGAAATATGGTACTGTATTCTTAATAGGGAGTATATTTTGGTTTTGGGACCTCTTTGCAATGTTGTGGCGGTTCCACCTCCATAGAAACTGTAAAATGGAGAGGGCTTGTTTTCCAACTGCTCTGCTCCAGTGCAAGCTGAAACAAATTCAGGATGCTTCTCTGGCCTGAGTTTTAGAAAAGCTTAAACTGGATGGTCACAGCATCTCTTCTGGGTTTTCAGCACTGAGACACTTACATCTTCCCTGGCCCAGCTTCCTTGAAACTACAGTTCATCTGCCTGCGCTAGGCCTACATTTCAGCCATATAATTGAGGCTTGGTCCTGGAAGTAGATAGCTCAAGGGATCTGGCCTACAAATAAGAGAGGAATCAAAAGGTTTCAGTGCCTGAAATCAGATATTGCTATTGTCTGTAGCAGCATGCATCTTGTTTGCTAATGAGCTCATTAATCCTTCGCTCTCTGAAGATCTTGCCTTTGAGGTTAGATAAAAGCTTTTCTCTGAGGAGACTTCCTCTTCCTTGGCTGCTTTTCTTCCCCAGGAGCAAAGATGAAGCCCTTGCAGAAGGGTGTGTTTTCACTCAGGAGTTTGGCAATTGTTGAACAGGGCAGCTAGGGCCTTCCCTCAACATCCCAAGTGGTGGTAATGTTGGACTATTTCTGATCTTAGCCCCTGAAAGATTTACTTTGCTTAGAGGGGGTGGTTGCTGAAACTGTTCAGCAGCTGGAGGGGAGCTGAATCACATTTGTGAGATTGTGCTTAAGTTTCTGCCTCCCAATCCTGAAACTTAGATGGATCACGAGACTGTATTATGGGGCCCTGGGAGCAGGTGATGCAGGAATAAAGCCATGTGCGTTGCGGACACCACTATTTCTCTCTGCTGCATCAAGCCTTTAGGAGGAATCCCTGTTATTACCTTTATTAGCTGTAAAAACAAAACGAGAATGGGCTTTTACATGTGGCCTGTTCATGCTGCTGCATTTTCACTGCCTCCTTTTTGAGGGACTCCAGAAGCCAGATGAAGGCATATTAGTTGGAGTCCAGTAATAGGAGTGAGACCACAGTCTGTACAGGCCCAGGGACTCCACAGGGACAGGGCAGACCTGCTGAAGATTTGCAGGCTGGGAGTTAAACCCCTTACCTATGTTTCTTTGGGCGAACCTGACGCGATGGCTTTGCTACTCCCCAATAACATACTTGTGTTTCCCTGAAGGGGAGGTTTCTGGCTTTAGACTTGGGGTGTGGGAAGGAAAACAGTTGTGATGCTTTGATGGGGAAGAACTCATCAGTGAAGGCCTGATCTTTACATTGGGGTGGAGGTGGGACTGAGAGGCAGTGAGGGGGGAGAAAACCTCAACTATTTTGATATCTTAAAGGTGGCAGGTGCCTATTTTCTGACACTGTTACACAACCTTTTTATATATCTCTTTTTTTCCTGGCCCTCAACATATGGGAAGAACATTATGTCTTCCTTTTTTTAAAACAGATGGAGGCTGCTGGTCACCACAGCTCTGTTGAGAGACAGTTCACTATTTGGAACGTATGTGGACTTGGTAAAATACATTCCTCTTATGAACTGGCTAATCTTTGAAATTTAAGTTTCCTGTACCATCTTCAAAGAAAAGCAGCTGATGCTTTTTTCCCCTCTTAACAATCATGATCTAGAAGTCAAATAACTCAGAAAACAGGAAATTAAATGAATCACTGCAAAATCCTGCAGATGATTCTAATTTTGTTTTTACAGCTAATAAAGGTAATATGTTTTTATACAAAACCATAGAATAACTGCACTGCTAGATTTTTTTGCATCTAATTTGTTTACTTACACTATACTTAGTGTCAGAGTCCCTTTTCTGTAATTTTTATTCATAATAAAAGAAAACAGGTATCTTTCATGTAAGGTCTTTGGAGCATATTTCTCACAAGGACTTCATCATGACACTCTCTGGAATCTCTGCAGCTTATCAATGAGATCTTTTGAGCTCAGTGTTCAAGAAACGTGCTTCTACACACAAGCCAGCAGAAACAGGACCAGTAATGATTCCCGAAAGATTAAGGCAAAGACCAAAAGGACAGATATTCTTAAAGAATGAAGAAAGCTCTGCTAACAGATTGAAAATATTACTTCTCTCTGTACCACTCCCAACATTACTGTTTGCTGAAAATGATTGGCATGCCTCTGCTGGGCTGGAGACAGCAGATGGCACAGTGTGCCTGTCCCTCAAGGGACTATTGTGTTATGCATGTGGAATGAGTTTTGTTGGTCTCAGCCCAGGCAGGTCTCATCTCAAAGGCAGTCATGAGTGCTTCAGATCCTGGGCGAAGCTCCAGCAAAGCCAGTTCTGGGTGTACACAGCAAATGAACCAACCTGAAGTGTGGCTTCCTACTGGCACGCTCCTCCAAATTAATTTTCAGGTTTTTTTCTTGGAAGAGACCATCCTCCTCCAGGCCTAGCACCTTCCACAAGTATCAGGAATGTCTGGCTTCTTAAAGAATATAAAATGCTACTCAGTAGATTGTGAAAACAAGTACCAGTGAGATACCCAGAGTGGGGTTGTATTGGCATTAGTGTGTGACATGGGACTACGCTTAGTGAGAAAACCTGCCATATGGTATCCTTTGAAAATCTCCATCCCCCAAGCTACCCTGATACCTACTGGCAGGTGCAGAGATTTGTAACAGAAATAATACAATTCTAAGATAAAGTGGAAATATGCATGTGAAAGCATGAGAAAAAACAACCGAGTGAGGGTTACAAGAATGGCTTGTGCTCATAGCCAAGGGCATGACTGTAAGCAATAAAGCTTACAGTTGGGGTTGTTCAGCCCGGAGAAGAGAAGACTCCAGGGAGACCTTGTAGCAGCCTTCCATTATCTGAAGGGAACCTACAAGAAGGCTGGAGAGGAACTTTTTACAAGGGCATGTAGTGATAGGATGAGGGGTAATGGCTTCAAACTGGAAGAGGGTAGATTTAAATCAGATATTAGGAAGAAATTTTTCACTCTGAGAGTGGTGAGACACTGGAATTGCCCAGGGAAGTTGTGTGGGCCCCATCCCTGGAAGTGTTCAAGGCCAGGTTGGATGGGTCTTTGAGCAACCTGGTCTAGTGGGAGGTGTCCCTGCCCATGGCAGTGGGGTTGGAACTAGAAGATCTTCAAGGTTCCTTCCAGCCTAAACCATTCTATGATTCAATGATTCTAAGCTGGTAAACGCAGAGGAATATCCTGTTTACACCAAGACCAGACAACTTGTGCTGTGGTAAAGCCATACTCTAGTACCAGAAGGATGTCAACAGAAGTACAGCCTGGTGCACACGTCATTCTTCTTCCAGCTCTCCCAACAGGACAACAGAACACAGCTTCACAGGTGCCCAAAAGTGGGAAAGAAAACAGTTAGAAAACTTGCCTATATGTTTTACTGCTTTGGAATATGTGTGTGTGAGAGTGTCAGTGGATAGAAGCAACTTACACAGAGATTTGTAAAATAAAATCCCACTCCCCTTTCACAGGGTCTTGTGCTTCGTCTTCTTACTTTAGTTTCCTATGCAGACAGTAAATAACACTTTAATTTACTACTGAGAACTTGATCTAAAGGAGCCCAGCCCTGAAGGTTTGTTAAGAGGGACTTGCCTTCCTCAACATTACATCTTAAAAAATAATAATTGATAACCTATTATACCCAGAGGCCATGGGAGCTAGCTCCCAGCTGCAAGACATTTTGATTGTCTGTTGCTTGAGAAGGATGACAGAAGGTGGGTTAAAAAAAAACCAAGCATATTTGCACTTTCAAAATGTCATTAGTCAAATGGCTGTGTAGACCTGTAGCTCCAAACATGTAAATCAATGCCCGTTTGGGAGCTCAGAGCACACACTTCTTCTCTTTTCACCTTGTAGGAAATTATCAGAAGCAGTCAGAAGGAAAACTCCCTGCTGTTCCTGACCTGGAAAGAATGCTGGGGCTGAAATGCTATTGCCTGAGGTGCCAACACAAATAGCTAGGGGGAAAAGTCAACCCCACAGTGTGGAGGGATGGGAGAGGGGACAGGATGGGATAGGTTACTGCAATAGCAGAGAAAAGATTCAACACCACAGGATTCTGTTCCAGTAGTTAATGGAAATGGCTTCTGAATGTAGTGAGAATAAATAAAATGCCAGAAATCAAGCTTTACGCTTGATATGCCTCATTACTAGCTGGAAGGTACAAAAGCACAGAGAAAGTGCTTATAAAGAAATGGGAAAAGTGCCCATAGTTCAGAAAAATAAGCAGAAATGTCTTTGCTAACTGTAAGGCAGGCAGTCTGAAGTAAGCAAGCAGCAGTAATGAGGTGAGCTTGCCCTGGGATCTGACTCTTTTAGCACTGAGATGTATGGGGAACAAGTGATCTGAATCTGGGAATGGGATAGAGGCAGCTATGACAAAGAGCCTGTGAAAGGTGAGGTCTGCCAGGTCACCAGAAGAACAGAGGTAACCTCACTGGAAGACAGAGTAGGTCAAAGCAGAGGAAACAGATCCCAAGCAAAGGCGATCAGCAGGTCTTTCCTGAGATGGCTGCTGAATTGCACAGCTCCTCAGGAGGGGTAGCATCTATAGCTCGGCATCTGCAATACTCTTATTCTATTCAAAGCAAAGCTTATGCTAGCTGGATTATAATAGGAAATCCGGAAACTTTCCCATAGATGAACCTCAGCCCATGATTGGAATAGCTCAGAGTCACTTTCCTCGGTAGCTGGAGTGGCAGATAGTTCACCTACGATGATTCAGAACCCTTGACAAACTGCAAAGGCAAGACACATGCTAGATCTGTACAAAGTCTGTACAGGTTTAACTGGGACTAGTGAAACAGAACAGAGGGTTTGTATTGCCCATTTGGCATGAATCTCACTTGTGTACAAAATCAATGTGTCACAGGGGCTTCAGAAACTCTTCAAAGGAGTGCAATTCTCTAACACCACGAAGGGACAGGATATCTGTATGTATGACATTTAGGTAAGGGAAAACATCACATCTCCAACACACAGTTAGAAGACAATTGAGGACACTGGACTAGAATTATGTGAAATAAAGGCGCATCATCCAGAAAAGCCAGCAACTATTTTTAGGGCTTATGACCGATATCTGAAGAGTAGAGCACATCCAAAGTGGGTCAAACCTGAAATGTCACTACTAAAAGTATGTCAGGATTGGTGCAGTCCCCCATGCGATACACTTACAGAGGTATATCATAACTATCTTGATATCATACAGTTTCTTGAAAGAAGACTCAGAAACACCTGTGAGGATTTCTCCTGACCCCATCCTGCAAGCTATATTTGATGTAATTTCCAAGCCCACAGCCACTGCCGCAGATGTCAGCAGTTTTGGTGGATGCAATACAAGTTAGGCAGACATGAGTGGAAGCCTGGAGTGAATTGCTCAGATGGTTATCAGGCACCAAAGCTTAGGTAAAGAATATTTAGGGAACATACAGCTTCCTGTAAGACACTTGCTAAAGAAGTGTAGACTACCAGTATCTTCACCGTTACAACAGGTCACAAGCATCTTGTAGCCTGAATAGACAGGAGCTGAATAGACTAAGAAGCTGTGCTTCCTTCTCAGTATTTTCTTCTAACCTGCAGGTAAATGAGCTGCCAGAGAGAGCAATGCATGTCCATGTTAAAAGAAAAAAGTCAACAATTCAGAGACTCCATCTTGCTTACTAGAACAATGCCTTTATATCAGACAGCATTACAGACCAGCTCAGTAGCTATGGGTTGAAAAGATCAGGACAGTGCACTACAGTCTTAGGGGTACATCCCATCCTACCATAGGTAGCTCTGCTTAAAGCACGTGGGCCTGAGGGACAGCAAATCTACAAAGATTTAGGCAAGGTCATTTTTAGCTGTCAGACAGCAGTGTGACCTACCCAGACTTAAATTATGATGAAAACTTGGATCATCAAAAAGTACTAGGCAGCACTGGTTAAGAGCTGTCCCCAGGGAACGTGGCTAGCTGAAACACAGCTGAGCACTCAATATGACAGCTGAGGAGGAATTTTCTGAAGAAATACTTTCTCTCAAAACCAGCACACTTCAGGTAGCCAAGAGCTTGCTGCTCTGAGTTTTTACATAGGAATTGCAAGATGAGAATTCAGCTGCCTGTTCTTAACAACAGTAACATCATCGAATGGTACCAACTGGAAAGGACATCTGGAGTTCATCTGGTCTAATGCCTTGCTCTGCTGAGAGCTCTGGTAACTCCAACAGTTCTCTCCTCAGGACCTACCAATCATATTTTCTTAATGCTGTTTAAATTTCTGTGAGTAATTAAGTATCAGAGTCCAAGATTAAAATTGGGATTAAAATTGTTTAAAGGCAATAATATTTATGTGCTAGAACAGAAACTGAATCTCTAGTAGTAGTTTTTAAAAATAGCAGATATTTTATCATCCACAATGTAAAGACTGATGACAACTGGAAAAAAAAAGAGCAGAATTAACTGCACCCATGATTTGCAATAAAATCCCATTGTGAATATCAGACATCTGCAGTCATATCAAGAAGTAGGACATACTATGGCTAAACTCCTCAGCAAATGCCAGACCACAGTCTTGGTGATCTCCCATTTTTTCCAGTAGGTGCCTATCAATAAAGCCTAAGGATCTGAGAGGATATGAAGATTTAAAATTGCAAATTCTATTGCTTTAAGCCTGAAAGGTGATACATATTTTTCCAGCATCTGTAGTATCTGGAGTACTCACTGGTGATCTTTCTGGCACAGCCTGTTGTGCGACATGCTTTATTTGCTGCCAGACTGCCACAGTGAAATTTCAGCTATATAAATGCGATGAAATCTAGCCTTTCCATGCATCCATTACCAGTAAGAAGACAGAAACTGTCCTCCTGAGGAATTCCTGCATCTTCTTGTTATAGACTCGCTTTAGCGCTCTGGCCCTTTCTCAAGTCTAGCACAAGAGATGTTTATAGAATGCATTCAGTGCAAAACAAGTTCCTTCTCTCTTATTTTCCTGATATCCTCTGCAGGTCTAAAAAATCTGAATTGCTGAAAATTTCCTGTTTCTCCTTATGTTTCTTAAAAATCAGTTCAAACTACCTCAACGAAAATTGAGATCTGTTGCTATGGAAGAAAAAACCCATTTGTATCTTCTAGGCCCAGAATAACTCCCTCTGCCTCTATTTGCCTGGATGTATCTTTTTCCAGTACTTTGTCATCTTCTCTCTGATGGCTTATAAATCCAGGACATGGATTTCTCCTGTTTATACCTTCTGTGTGGTATAAAGACAACTAGCACACTAGTACATTACATTTTTAAGGTGTATGACCAGATGGGATTCAAGATGGTAAGAAGCAAAGGGCAAAGGCAGGAAATCCAACCAGCAAATGGTTGGTGGCTGAGGGAAGGGAACATTCCTGCAGGAAGCAGACTAAGAGATGGCACAGACCTTGAGTTTGCTGTAGCATTCCTAAAAAGAAATGCTTGGTCAAAATGTCCTCAAAAAGTGGAATAAAAAAGGTTGAATTCTAGACACCAAATACATTTATGTCTGTCCTAAAAGGACAACAAATACAAGATGCTGATTTTAACATTTCTAGGAATGCTCAACTCTAGCACATATTCTAGATAATGTGAGTCTGGGCTGGTGCCCTTTCCATAGTACTAACATTTGCAGGAACTTTTAGTTTTAAGGCTCAAGTTTTCCCTGCTTGTGCTCAGAGAACAGCTTCCCAGCAGACAACATTACCTGCTGGCCATGACACAGAGAATGAGATCAGGTGAAAAGCAAGTCATCATTTTGAACATTTTGGCAGCATTAGGCTGGTGTCAGAAGCAACAGGTGATCCAGATAGATGCTTATTGCTGGTTGTTTGAAAAGGGGAAATGAAATTCTCCTTTCCTTTTAATTGCAAATTATAGCCAGAATATTTTCCTATCGTGGATGGTGATATGCAGAACAACTCTTTAGATCAAGCAGATGGGTAACAGCTGATTCGGCAGAGAAAGTCTGCATGATCCCTTTGCCCTGTTCCTGCTTTTGCTTGGCTTAGGTAGATGTGACAGAGTAAGGGCAAACCACAGCAGGATCCAAGGCAGAAGAGGGTTTGCAGCAGGAGATCACCTGTCTTGGCACAAATCAGAGCTGAGAAAGAAGGCAAAAATAAGAGCTCACAAAGGTGATGCATTTTTGCAGAGGTAGAGAAGAGAAGCAAGGAAGGTCCCCCTGCTCCATGGCTCCATGCGTCCAAGGAGAGGCTCATACTCAGAGGAACCTTGTTGCTTGCAAAGTTTTGTCAGGCCACAGGGGCAAAAGGATGAGGAGTTCTAGGTTTTAGCAAGAACCCTGGGGCAGTCTCATCCAATACAACAGCAACACAAGGAGTTAGTTAAAACAGAGTACTCACAAGCTAAACAGATTAACCACTTGGGGCAGAGCATGCTTACTGTGACACTCTCCAGCTTCCTCACTAACTGTTCATCAGGCAGTTTCTCCTTGTTCTGAGCCTCCGGTAACTCTTATTCAGTGTCTTCTTGGGTGACCACACTGGGAGCTAATGGTGTTCAAGCATACTTGCTCCTCCATCCTTGCTGCTATTCTGGTCTCACTGCTTGGTATGTGATACAGAAGCATCAATACATTCAAATTGCTTTCCAAAAGCAAGGGCTATCTACACACTGTTCTGCCATGCACATGTAAATGATTATCAAGTCGTATCAAGTATAGTTTAGCGATCCAGGTTATTTATGTCTAGACTTCAAAGACTGCTCTACTGGGCAGGGGATATTCAGTGGTCTCCAGAACTAGTTATTTAAGTGTTTTTCTTTGAATGCTCTCATTTGGCTACTGCAAACACATGAACTATAATGAGACAGCTGTTTGAGGCTGCTACACCCCCATGCTGCTAGAGGATCCACCTTTACTTCCAGCACGAATTCCTAGCTCACAGCAACCTATACTATATTTTATAAAAGTCAGTCATTTGGCAACACATGCAAAGCTACACTTTGTAGCTTTCTGCGAGCCCAGGAGTATTACCAGACTATGAATGTCAGATTTCTCCACTAACGTACAGACTTCCAGACTGATGGCTCATGGGGAGACTCAGATGTTACTTGGGCAAGTACTGGCCTCCAAGAAAAAAAATCAGAGCTCTTTTCTGCAATGGCTCAGTAATGAAGAGCACAACAAAATATTTGGTAAACACATTGCTCATGTGAAGGAAACAGCTATTTTGCAGTTCTGGGAAAAGAAATTATTTAGTCTAATTTTGATGTTGGAGTCTGCAGACAATCACTCTAACATAGTTCCTTTTATCATCATAATAATATGTTTTCCTTTCCTAGTGCTTATTTTTCTTCCTGGCAGATATGACGTATTATGCTCTTGGGTTTCTTTAAGAGCTCTTTTTTCTCTCTCAGTGCTGGTTTCTAAAATCATTCACTTTTATCCTGTCTTCACTTTACTGCTTAAGCATTTGTAATGTTTTAGCATTCCATCGATTTTAATTGAAAGCTTAGACAATTCAGTAAAGACTGTTTTTTCCCTGTTTAGACTGATGATGTGGCAGGATTAGAATGTGATCCAAGCTGCTATGGGGTAGCTGCCTTATCTTGGTGGGTGAGCTGGAACTCTGTGTTAAATCACTGCAAGAAGAAACTGTTCCAAAGCCACGCAGATTCCTCACAGTGCTTCCTACTCCAAACATCCTCACTCCCACTGGAAAGAAAAACAGCATAGAAAGATGGCAGTGCTCATAAGCTGTGTGACTACAGCAGGCTCTTCTCAGAGAAACAGCCTCTCAGCAGCCTCTGGCTCTGCCAACTTGGTGTATGATATGCTTAAAAAAAGTGAAGATATGGGCGGGCCCTGGCTGATATGGGATGAGGACTTTCCCCCTTAATCATATGTAACTGGTATAAAATCTCCAGTTTAGTGGCCCAGCGCTCATAGCTGGTGCTGAATGCAAAAGAAAGGAGCTTTTCTGCCTGTCTTGGGGTTGAGGCAAGCTGGAGGGCTTGCATCTGAGGAACAGAGAGCAAGGCCCTCCAGGAACCTGCAGCACCATCAGGAATGAGAGACAAATAAAAGCTGTAAACAGCTGATGTTCCCATTTAGCACTGCCCCATTAAGCTGTATTCTTTGCTAGAAATAGCACCAACCTCAAGCATCTGCTCTTGGAAGGTATTCCAGTTAGAAAATTTTCCCAGTTAAATGATGAAAGCAGCATGTTAAAAAGTGCCCAGTCTAGGCAACATCAAATAAATAAATAAGTACAACTGAGAGTGTTCACTTTTTTTTTTTAAAAAAAACCACACCTGTTTCTCCAGAATAGCAGCTTTGTGAAAGACAGCTTTTTGTAAAGGGCCTGTTGTATATTGTACCACTTCAAGAGGAAGAGCAGTTTGCTCCTTCACTGTGTTACCACTTGAGTCAGTGTCCCATGTGAAGATGAGTACACAAGCAATTTGGTGTACTGTGATTCATTTAGCACAACAGTTTGGAGAGGGCTCAGCATTTGGAAAAGGACGGTTATTCAAATGCTGATGCACTCTTGCTCCATGTGCAATCCCTGTCTGAGGGTGTTATCTGAAGGTATCCAGACAGAGGAGCTGTACTGAGGTTTTTCAAATGCCATGATGCTCAAGTCAGAATCTGATCCTCAGAGCACCCACTGTTCTCACTTGGAGCCTTATCTCAGCTGTTATTGTTTATTCTGCTCTTCTAATTTGCCCAATATCCCAAGACTTTAACCCGGTGAATACACTGAAGGAAAATATTTGTCCTTCAAGTATTCCCATAAAAGTCTAGCTGACTTCTTAACTCCAGTGTGGCACTGGGTGACAAAAGTACCCAGCTTCAGGTATCCAGCATACTGATGTAGTAGGCTATAGTGGGATTCTCTCCCTCTTTTCTCCGGTTGAGTTTCCAGATGATCAAACATCCTGCACACAGTGGATTCAGATTCCTCAAAGCCAATCTTTTGTTTTCCAGAGGGATATGAAGCACTACCTTAGGTCATAAGGCATAAGGAACTTTATCCTGCAGGACAGAGTTAAAACATATCCTAAGGCAGATACTCATGGACAACAGGTTTGAACTTGCCCTCTTCCACATGAAGGCTGCTGATAGTCAAGGGGTTATCTCAATACCTTACTTTGTTAACCTGATTGTGCCTTAGTTTCCTATGTCACTCTTTCCTTTTCTTTCCCCTGAGGAGTGCTTTTTTTCCCCTCGGTCTTTTGGGGATCTCCACTTCATGTTAAAAAGCAAGCATCTTAAATTACTCATGGTACCTGCACGCCCCCAAATCTTGAGATGTCCCATTTTGAAGAGAAAATTAATGCTTTCAGCAAACAAAATCTTTTTGCCTTCTGGGCAGAATATAAAAAAGAATCTGCTTGTTGTTATTATATTTTTTCAAAAGAAAGCCCCAGTAAGATTCCAGGTCCACATCTGTCAAGCATATACACAGACCAGAACCATGCCACTGAACAGTGACTGAAAAAACTTGCTTTCAAAATTTTCTTAATGCATTAGCTGATATAAAAAACTTTCTTAAGGCATTAGCTGATATAAAAAACTTTCCACCTAAACTGGACACAATTAATTACAGCATCAGTAAAACCAAACATCATTTTTTCAGTCAAACATAATGAGTTAAGGCAAGTCCACTCATTTCTGCTTAATATGGGTCCCAAATTGTTTTGCAAGTATACTGTTTTTGTCTTAAATCCTATCAGTGCAAATAGGCAGAAACCAATTAGAAGTTTATTAGTCTGTTAAGGTGTTAGTAATTCTCATTATACAATAAATCAATGCTTATGCATTAGCCTTCAAACACTGATTAAGCAACATGCTTAAACACAGACTTAACTCCAATTATGGGAACAGTCCTCTGAAGTTAGGCATGTGTTCAAGCGTGTAGATTATAAAATGCATGTCATGTTCAGCCTAAGAGCTATAAAACCAAAGGCACTCCAAAGGAAGGAAAAATTCAAGCTGACACGTCTCCTACTGTTGTAGCTTTTCAAAAGGTACAGATATTTCCATTTCTGTTCCTGTCCCCACTACCATGTTGTTAGTTACTGGTAAATCAATCCAGAATAGCCTTGCGGGGAGAGCAGCAAAGAAAATTGCTGCAGGTCCTAGAGCAGGGTGTTAGGTGGTGCACAACATAATGGCGGGAGAAGAGACGTGCCCAGGCCTCACATCTGCTTGGAGCCCCTAGCACTACCATTGTGGCTCTGAGCCATCCGTGTATCAGAGTAAGTTGAGCAAGGAGTGCCCAAAGCCTGTAGCATGGTAAGGCATGAAGAGGGTACTCTACAAAGAGCTCTGTCTGAATTTGGAGATAAGCAGTATATACTTCTCACTGAGGTTTCAGGCCTCCAGCCCACAAAGAAAACAAGCAGAGCTGAGCAGTGCCTATGGAGCAGTCATGGTTCTGGTCAACATCAGGCTGAGCCAGGTGCTTTCAAGCTCACCTAGCAGAATTCACCACCACCAATGGCCAGGTCTGCAGTCTAGTCAGTCCTGACACAGGCAGCATGATTGCCTACAGGGATTCTGTACTACCACACTAGCAGCCTGCCCACATCCATCCCCCTCAAAGGGGGATGCAGACAATGATTCAGGGAGTGGAGAACAACAGTACCACCTTGCGTAGGTCTTTTACTTATACAAAATGATGGAAGCAGGCAAGTGTTACTTTTTTTTTTCTGAAAAAGAAGAGCCAAAAGATTTCATCTTCTCTGTGAAATGATTCATTCTGGCAAATTTAATCCTAAATGCAATAGCAGACATTTAAAGATTGGTAACATTTGCTGTATCAGTCTTTATAGCACTGCCATTTCTTGGGGCTGTCCTTTATTGTATCCATCAGTGACCTACTAAATGGTACCAGATTAAAAAACGTACAGTAAACTCACCACTTTAAAAGTCCTGAACTTGACAGAAATCCTCATGTGAGCAGAATAGCGCATTTTGAACCAAATAACTCAGTTTAAACATGCTTTTCTTATGTCAGTGAAAGGTAGTATGTATTAGAGAAAAAAAAAGGTACATCTCTCATCTGCCACTTTCTCTTTGCCATGTCTGTATCAGCTCGATTTCCTCACTTGATATTTTTGGGGTGGGAGAATTTGACTCCACTACTGTATGCACTGGAGAATTCGTGACCTAGCTGATGTTCTTCCCAAGAGGTAGAAATGGGATGACTAAGATCAAAAATGATTTCGTCTGTGTTACTGCTGAAGGCACTTCTTACTGCCTCACTCATTTTCAGAAGAGAGAGGAGAGAAAGAAAGTTCATTGGCCCCTTAAATCTGTGGACAGTGTTTTATCCAGTTAACAAGCAAAACATGATATAGAGGACCATCGAGTTCATCATGTGTTGCCCTGTCAGTGGGCTGTGAAGCACCTGAAGGCACTCAAGCACAATGCTTCTCCTCATGGAGACTATGTGGTTGAAGCACACATATAGCTGTGCCCCTCAGACCTTCCGAGTCTTGCCCCTTGCCCATGCTTCTGATGTTTCTATGCCTCTTCCACCAAGACTCCCAATCCTGCTGAAATGAGAGGAGTACACTCATTGCCTCCATCATTTGTTACCAGTCTGTCTATTCGTAACCCACAGGCAGATAAGCTTCATGGTGGCACAGTGCATCTCTGACATCTTACACCCCAGAAAAGTCCTTCCAAACCCAAAATAGTGGGCAGTGGTGTTGGATGAGGGAAGCTCTTCACATAGTTCTTGGGAGCCTGCACCACGTAGGAGTGGTAGAACTGCTGATGGTCACTTTGTGTCTGGCAAACAATGCCATTTCAATCACTTTGCACTGATGTTTGCCCTCCAGAAATGCTTCTGACAATGGCAACATTTCAGTGGAAACGAATCTCATCTCAGCCACATCAGTTTGGATTTTATAACTCTGTCACCAGCACCCTCTGCAGGACAAACAAAACCAAAAATTCTCATCAAAGGACCTTTTGTTTTTTGACTGTCCCATGATATGAGTACTCAAGCTGTAATCAGAAAGATGTCCTCACCAGATCTGTGGTTCTTTCCTCCTGCTACTAGCTACCTGTGCTGAGCAGCATGCTGCAGAAACACAGGCGTATGTGAGGGCAGGTGCAGTGCCCACTGCCTATACTGGTGGCACAGGAAAATTTGCCGCTTTCCTTTCTCATTGCTAGACCAGAGTTATCATAGGTATTTTGTATGTATCTTTTTTTCCAGATATTTTTTTTTTCATGGGCACAAATCAATTACTTCTTTGACAATAAAATAAAAATTCAGTAAGATGCTTGTTAAATCTACAGCTGGTAAGAAGCACTGCAAGGCTGATAGGCATTGCCATTTTGGGTCTCCTGCCTTGTAGTCATTTAGTCTGTGGCTGTAGCCACCTCATTATAATCTTTCCCAGTCAGCAGTCAGAATATCCTCTCTGAAGGCCTACCTCTGTGTCTTGGAGGTGTAAATAACTACCTCAATTTCACGAGATATTACTTTCTTAGTCTCAGCTGCTCTGAGACTCTGGAAGTTGCTCTTCAGCCATGCCAGGAGCTAGGGAGCATCTCAAAGCTCAGTGGTATTTACTCAAAGTGTGAAGGGTGTTATTTAGAGTTTGCCTTCTCTGATATGAATACATAGCAAAACCAAAGCAAAACAACCCACTCTAAACAAGCCTCAAGAGCTTACCAGACCGTAAACCACAATCACACAAGTGTCTCCCTTTGGCAGAGAGGCTGACATTATGAACAATATACCAGAACTGTTAATTTTATTTTTCATCAGTTCTGGAAAGTGTTTGGGTGTCAGAGCAGTACACAGCAAGCTCAGATGCAATGCTAAGTCTATCTCAGCTCCCCAGAGGAATGAGGTGGGATTAATTTTAATGCAAACATTCACATCACAGTTACTCGTTACTTGTTTTCACATATAAGTAATCAATAGACTCTTGGAGAAATTTGCAGAGACTTACTTCAACATCTATCTTAGTGCCTAAATTGGGGCTGCAGACTTGTGTTCATTTCTTCCTATTTTCAATCATCTGGCTGAGGTGATAAAGTTGGGAATACAAGTGCTCTTTGACTCACTAAAGGGACTGGGGGAACCTGCAGAGGACAAGTTGGCACAGCTGAAAGCTGAATCATCTCCTCAGCTGTCACCTCTCTCTGCTCACCCCATATATATCTCTGGGCAAACATGCTTCTAACTTAGGCATCTTGGTCAAGTGGGCCTTGCATCATCCACATAGCTGTGTACAGACAGTAGTGATGTATCCGGGGACATGTCTTTAAGTGCTTGTCCTCAGGCTTGGGGATCAATACCACTAATTTGTGCCTAAATCTAAAACAATTACTGTGCATTAAATATGCCAGATGTAAGTCAATATAGTCTCTTGCTAACAATCTCCTTCTCTCTTGTTGTTGACAAGCCTGGAGGTGTTCAAGGCCAGGCTGGATGGGTCTTTGAGCAACCTGGCCTAGTGGGAGGTGTCTCTGCCCATGGCAGGGGGTTGGAACTAGATGATCTTCAAGGTCCCTTCCAACCTAAACCATTCTACGATTCTATGATTCCCTATGGTGTCCCTAAATTAGCACAGGTTAAATATATACAAACTATTTTAAAATAAGAAGCTTTAAGAAGAAGGAAATAGAAGCCTGTACTACTGTGGCAGAATGTAAATTCAGCAGTGCTGCATACAAGCAGGGAGCTCATTGCTGTGGTAGTCGCAGCACCGTAGCAACCTCTTGCCTTTCATATGAAATAAATGCAAGGAGGGAAGGGTCTTGCACAAGACATGAGACAAGACACTCTCCAGTATAGCAAATCTCTGTCCTGAGCCCAAATATGCCCAGAGGCCGCAGCACTGAACTTGAGATTTAAGTGAACTACAGTATGAGGACTGAGGAGGCACTTTTTGAAATGGTAGAGCAACCAACGATCGTGGAAATGTCACACAGGTTGATTCAGAGCACCCAGATCAGGAGCTTCACCCTTTTCACTGAATTGACAGGAAACTCAAAAAGAGAAGCCCACTCCTCATACAAATTTTACTTCTTTTCTGTCTCATGTTCTTTGATCAGTTGAGGATGAAAAGTAGGGCTTGACTGTAGGGCCCCACTTCAGCCATTTCCTCCCCATGATACAACAGTAATAGATGCTAGCTTTTATGTGCATCCTTACGTGGGTGGGAAGTTAGTGGCTGGGCTGAGAAACACCTGGAAGTATGTCCTTACTCTGAGCCCATTTTCTGCCTACACCCCT
>VZSZ01011254.1:0-327252 GCA_013398815.1 Ibidorhyncha struthersii | reverse complement strand
AGGACAAATGCACAAAAGAAAAATGCCATGTTGAATAACGTGGAAGTACTTCATAATAGGTGAAATCATAAAGTCCTCATATATTTTAAACTCATTCCTTATTCAACAAAATGACTGTTTATGTCAAAAGGAAGTTGGTGAAGGAAAGAAACGAATATTTGGCCCTAAGTTAATTTCATGCTCCCCTTGCTTTGGACTGATAAGCACCAAATTAACTTTGTGCTAATCAAGAGGTTAGAAAACATTCTAGAGATGGATGATTTCTGCTGATTGTGGAAAAAAAAAAAAAGTATTTATGACATTCAGACAATAGAGCAGCACATTTCTCCTAAAATAATTAGTTTTACAATATCTCAAACTTTTCATGCACAAAAGTAGAAAGTCCAGAGAAACCTTTTCTTTCTCTCCTTTCTCCAGACCCCTGTCTCCCATACTGCCCTCCTCAGTGTTTCACCACTTCCATTCAGAGAACAGCAGGAGGAAGAATCAAACAGAAAATCATGTTGTTCTGCTTTCCCTTTTATCATATTCAGCACTTGACCCAAGCAATCAGGAAACAATTAAAAGCCTCTGTTTCAACTCCCCATCCTGTTCAAATTCTTGCTCTCGTTCTGTTTGTCTGAAGCTGCTCTTTTAAAAGCTTGCCAGTGTGTGTGAATGTGAGTGTGCATGTGTACTTACAGACATATGTATGCCCTTGTTCTTTCAGTCAAGTGATATCACAAAATGTCTTTTCATTTCCAACAGGGTTCAGTCATCTTTGTAATAAACACGTCCTTTAACAAAATTCTCAACCTTAATGCTTTTCGAAATGTCTCTAATGATTTCTAATTTACTGACATTTTCCCTGAGCCTCTCATCAATTTAACTATTCAAATTGCTAACACTGTTAATAATTCCTCTGTCTCCAGCAGACCCACTGCAGACCTTGAAATCCCTCTGCTGCCTCTGCAGACAAGAACACATCTGGTTGCACATCCATACCATGCTGGATCAGAGTATTTATTAGCCTGGCAGCAGAGTCTCATCACCATGCAGTATGATGATTAACGGCTTCATTTTCACCATTGCTATCCAGAAGGGCCTCTCACGGGGTCATTTCCTCCCCTCACGTCTATCTTACAGTGGTGTAATTCCACTTATTTCAGCACATGGAGAACAGCATGAGCACAAGGGTCTGCATTTCTAAGGGTTTGTGGGGAAGATTTTGAGAAACATTTGGAGCTGCATGCCAAGTTGCCTTCCATGCCTTTGAAAAAGTCCAGATGTCTGTACTTTGGGGGTGATTTGAAGGAGAAGCAGATGTAGGCTGACCTGTCTTCAGACAAAAGCCCAAATTTTCAAAATGGCCCGATGCATGCTTTGTCGGGGCTTTAGGGCTGAAGATACTGAAACAAGCTAGGAATGACCTTGCTGCACATCAGCTGAACTGTGCTAATTGTTCTTACCCTGTGGTACATAAAAAGCATTTGGAAACGGCTCATCTGTCAGAGGCAGTTCAAGCCTCGGAGCGTTTTGCATTCCTGCTTCCTAGACAAAGCTCCCATGCAGAGGCAACTCAATAAGTGGCTCACCTCAAAACTTCCTGGACTGAAACGCTCGTATCTGTGGTGGTACACATGCAGATAGCAAGTGATATGTGATATGTGACAGTTTCCTAAGAGACCCTCCTGCTTGTACATGCAGAACAAAGAGATGAACTGCCTCTGCTGATGATGCCACAGCCAATGAAAATAACCAAACAAACTCAGACAAGGCCCGGATGGTCTGCAGCAGATAGCCAGGAGAGCCGTTGTAAAATAGCAGTGCTTCAAGGGAGAATCCCTTCAGAAGTGCAGCCCAGTAATTAGAGGACGAGGAATTTGGTAAAGATTTCTAGAGCCTATGTCTTAACCACAAAATTCCTGTTAACCAAGGTATTTAAACCTTCTGGGTCTTGGGTTTCCTTATTTGTGAATTTGCAGTTGAGATACCCATCCTGGGGTGACCTAATTAGCTTATGTTTACAAAATGCATTGTAATTCTGCAAGGGATGTTACCAGCTACATGCAAGGAGTGTTTTTTGTATAGGACAGCATATGTGAGTTTTTCACTCTGTCTTGAAAGCTGCACATTCTGTAAAACTGGGGTAATAAAAATTACTGAGCAGGTTGAATGAGTGGTCTCAATGCCTCTGGAGTTATGGATAACTGTGAAAAGTTGCCCGCAGAAAACCGAAGTCTGCCTCTGCATAGTGTTTGCTCCTTGAAAAACAATTTTGTTTCCATGAAAAACAAGCTCAGAAACAAATGCAGGAAAATAATGGCAGAATTAAGTTTCACATCTCCACTCAAGTAGCTCTCTGAGGAAGATAAAAACCATTAGTTTGTAGCCCTGATGACTTCCTATGTGGACTTCAAAGTTCATAATGAGGCCCTAAACTAAAGTTCTTACTTGGAAGTAAATTAATCCCTTCCCATGTAACACTTCTGAATCACATTATATAGGAGTAATTGGAACAGAATTTGGTCCTCAATCAGATGTTTTACGAAAATATACAGACCCAAATTATGAACTTCAGGCCTAGACCAAAATCTAACAAAGTCCCCAAGGACAAAATGAAAGTAAAAGCAGCCACACCATCAACATCTGATAAGCAGGGCTCTGAGCTGTGAAGGAACTGCTAGTTGTGGGAGAAAGAATGCCATTGAACTATTCTGATGTATTTAATTTCTTTGCAAGGCCAGCCCTATCAATGGGCTGGGGCTAGCAAGTGCAGCAAAACATTAGGGACAGCTAAAGTCCAGTAAAGATGCATGGGTGAATCCATGCAGGAGATTTGCTGCTTTGCCTGGGGCAACAGAGCCCTTAGAGCTGCTAGCCCTGCTTCTCTGCATCTTTCAGTCTCAGATGCTGCTGACACTATTGCTGAGAGGATCTGTTTCCCCATATGTATTTATTTGTAATATTAAAAATAGCTCCTGCATGCATAAAGGCTGAGTGAAGAGGGAGGCATTCTTCTCTTTTGTTCCATTGTCCCTGGAGATTCCCCGTAGCCACAGTGCTTTTTCAAACAAGTTCAGAGCAACATGTTTGAACATCAGAAAGTTATCCTTACAACATAAGGAAGCAGTTAACATAAGAAGATGAAGGTGTGCTAGAAAACATAAGATTGGTGTTTAAAGCTCTCAATGTTGCCATTGCATTAGAACAAAATCTTGATTCTTATCCCTTACTCTGCCAATAGAAAGGAGAAAAGGAAAAGGCACATTCCCTGCAACTCCATGTTGGCCACACTCAGACTGTTTCTCTAAAGACATGAAGGAACAGAATCATAGAATCATATAATGATTTAGGTTGGAAAATACTCTTAAGATCATTGAGTCCAACTGTAAACATAACACTGCCAAGTCCACCACCAAACCATGTCCCTCAGTGCCACATCTACACAGCTTTTAAATATGTCCAGGGACGGTGATTCAGCCACTTCCCTGGGCACCCTGTTGCACTGCTTGATAACCCTTCCAGTGAATAAATTTTTCCTAATATCCAATCAAAACCTCCCGTGGTGCAACTTGAAGCCACTTCCTCTTGTCCTATCACTTAGGAGAAGAGGTCGACCCTCACCTCACTACAACCTCCTGTCAGGTAGTTGTAGAGAGGGGTAAGATCTCCCCTCAGCCTCCTTTTCTCCAGACTAAACAACCCCAGTTCCCTCAGCCACTCCTTGTAGGACTTGTGCTCTAGACCCCTCACCAGATTCATTGCTCTTCTTCAGATGCACTCTAGCACCTCAATGTCATTCTTGTAGTGAGGGGCCCAAAACTGAACACAGTATTTGAGGTGCGGCCTCACCAGTGCCGAGTACAGGGGGACAATCACTTGCCCAGTCCTGCTGGCCACACTGTTTCTGATACAAGCCAGGATGCTATTGGCCACCTTGGCCACCTGGGCACGCTGCTGGCTCATATTCTGGTCGACCAACTCCCCCAGGTCCTTTTCTGCCAGGCAGCTTTCCAAACACTCGTCCCCTAGCCTGTAGTATTGCATGGGGTTGTTGTGACCCAAGTGCAGGACCCAGCACTTGGCCTTGTTGAACCTCATACCATTGGCCTTGGCCCATCAATCCAGCCTGTCCAGATCCCTCTGCAGAGCCTTCCTACCCTCAAGGAGGCCAACACTCCCACCCAACTTAGTGTTGTCTGCAAACTTACTGAGGGTGCACTCGATCCAGATAATTGGTAAAGATATTAAATAGAACTGGCCCCAATACTGAGCACTAAAGTCTACGCAGACAATATCCACAGCCTTTCCCTCATCCACTAAGCGGGTCACCTTGTCATAGAAGGAGGTCAAGTTAACGAAGCTGGACCTACATTTCCTAAACCCATGCTGACCGGACCTGATCACCTGGTTGTCCTGTATGTGCTGTGTCATGGCACTCAAGGTGATCTGCTTCATAACCTTCCCCGGCATTGAGGTCAAACTGACAGGCCTGTAGTTCCCCAGATCCTCCTTCTAGACCTTCTTGTATATGGACATCCCATTTGCTGGTCTCCAGTCAACTGTGACCTCCCCAGTTAGCCAGGACTGCTGATAAATGATGGAAAGTGTCTTGGTGAGCACTTCCACCAGCTCCTTCAGTACCCTTGGGTGGATCCCATATGGCCCCATAGACTTGTGTGTGTCCTCCTTTTGTTGCTAATGTATTTATAGAAACATTTTTTGCTGTCTTTTATGGAAGTAGCCAGTCCTAGTTGGGCTTGGCCCTTCTAATTTTCTCCTTGCATAACCTCACGATAACCGTGTTGTCCTCCTGAGTTGCCTGCCCCTTCTTCCAAAGGTCGTAGGCTCTCTTTTTTTTCCTGAGTTCCAGCCAAAGCTCTCTGTTCAGCCAAGCTTGTCTGCCTCCCCGCTGGCTTGTCTACTGGCACACAGGGACAGCCTGCTCCTGCACCTTTAGGTTGTCCTTCTTGAAGAATGTCCAGCCTTCCTGGACTCCTTTGCCCTTCAGGACTGCTTCCCATGGGACTCTGTCAACCAGGCCCCTAAACAGGCTAAAGTCTGTCCTCTATATGTCCAAGGTGGCAGTTCTACTAACCCCCCTCCTTACTCCTCTGAGAATCGAAAACTCTTATCGTTTTGTGACTGCTGTGCCTCCAACCATCACATCATCCACATCCTCCAACCAAGATGGCCTCCAGCCATCACTTCACTCACAAGTCCTTCTCTGTTTGCAAACAACAGGTCTAGCGGGGCACCTTCCCTAGTTGGCTCCTTCACCAGCTGTCTGGAAGTTATCTTCCACACACTCCAGGAATCTCCTAGACTGTTTCTTCTCTGCTTCCAGCAGACATCTGGTAAATTAAAGTCCCCCCAAGAACAAGGGCTAGCGATTGTGAGATTTCTCCCAGCTGCTTATAGAATATTTCTACTGTCGCTTCATCCTGGTTGGGTGCTCTATAACAGACTGTCACCATGATATCTGCCTTGTTGGCCTTTCCCCTGATTCTTACCAATAAGCGCTCGACCCTTTCATCACCATTGTCAAGCTCTAGACAGTCAAAACACTCCATAACACAGAGGGTTATGCCACCACCTCTCCTACCTTGTCTGTCCCTTCTGAAGTGTTTACAGCCATCCATTGCAGCACTTCAGTTTTGTCAGTCATCCCACCACGTTTCCACGATTGCAATTACATCATAGTTTTACAGCCGCACAATGGCTTCCAACTCCTCCTGTTTGTTGCCCATGCTGTGTGCATTGGTGTAGATGCACTTCAGTTGGGCTATTGATCCTGCTGAGTTTTTTTAGGGAGAAGACCTAATTCCTATGTGATGGTTCTCAGGCAGTTCCATGGTTTCTAACACATCAACAACCCTTGCATCTTTGTTGTCGCAGGTATCTCCATCCCCTACCTCCACTGAGATGGCTAGGGTGGGGCATGCATTAGTATAAGGACATTTTAAATGTGCTCCAGTGTTCTCAGCACATCATGGAGCAGACCAAAGGACCTTGCTAGCACAATGTCCACCAAACATTGGCATGCTGCCCCAAGGCTTATCTCTGGCAAGCCTGGTTTTATCCCTTTCCCCCTTCAAATCTAGTTTAAAGCTCTTTCTATGAGCCCTGCTAACTCCTCCACAAAGATCCTTTTCGTCCTTTGAGACAGGTGTATCCCATCTGTTGCCAGCAGGCTTGGTGTCATGTAGACCAACCCATGATCAAAAAACGCAAAATTTTGCCAGTGACACCAGGCTCGAACCCAGGTCAGCTGCATCTTCTTGTTTCTTCCCTCATCATTCCCTGCAACTGCACTACTCGTGCTCCTGATCCCTTAACCAGTTGTCCCAAGGCCCTGAAGTCTCTTTTGATCGCCCTTGGACTTCTTATTGCAACTTTGTCACTGCCTACATTAAAAAGCAATAATGGATAATAATCCAAGTGTCATACCATGGTAGGAAGTTTTCTCATCACATCTTTAACCTGGGCCCTAGTGAGGCAGTAGACTTTCCTAAGAAGTGGGTCAGGTCAGAAAATTGGGCCTTCTGTTCCCCTGAGAAGACAGTCTTCTATGACAATAACTTCCTTTTTTCTGTATGGAAGCTGTTTTGACACTGGGCATAAACCAACTTAACTTTGGCAACACCTCCAGCCTAGATGAACCATCATCCTCATCATGTTTTGGTTCCACTTGCAGATCCTCATACCAGTTATGCAAGGGCACCTGGGAAGGTGGGGTAGTCATGGAGGAGACAGGCCTGCTGTGCCGGGCAGGAACTTGTCGCCATTGCCCCGTATCCCTTAAGTCCCTAGGTGAATACATAGGGAGTATGTATTTCTCCCTGTTAAGATCAAAAAGGAAGGGAATGGAAGGATCAGGCAAATAAGATTTTGCCTCCAATGGGTGTAAGCTACTCCACAAAAGGAGCAAAGCAGCTTACTTCTGCAAGAAACAGAGAGGAGATTGGTGTTCAGAAATCTGGCCGTGATGCATAAAGGCATTGAGGTGATTGAGTTGAGCAGGTTGCCCAAATGCCCTTGTGGATCTTAGCATACATACATAAAAGCTATTAGGAAAGGCTGAGGGAACTGGGTTTTTTAGTCTTAGGAAGAGAAGGCAAAGAAGAGATTTTATGGCTATCTGCAATGACCTAGTGGGAGGATATAAAGAAAAAATGCCCCCCATTCTCAAACTGGGGGGAAACCACCCTGTTGTGGGGTGGTAAAAGGAGACATGGACATTAGGTTACTGATTTCCAGCCACTTAAGGTTTATCTGAAAGAAGGCTGCTCCTCTGTCTTCCTTTTTCTGACAGCCATTCCTTGCAGACGCAGGGAAAGTACTCATTAATCTTCCTCCATTTGATTTCTATATTTCTGGAGAATTTTAAATCGATTAGTGGGGCCTTTTGAGCAGTTCACTTTCCCTTGCAGAGTATTTTCTCAGTTCCTTTTTACCTTTGAGACTTTGTGCGCTCAAGCTATTTGCAACGTCTACTTTGCACTACATTCAGCTCAACCGATTGGGCATTTCAGGCTTCACAGCTCCTTGCCCATATCCTGACTCAGGAGCCCACACCTTGAAACACATTCCTTCATATTATGACTGCAAGCAGGAATTACCTATGACTTTTTTATTCTGTCTCTGGTCTATCTCTGGACCACCTTAGTTTGTTGTCCTCATTCTCTTCATACCCCTTAAAATAACCTTGTTTCTTCTGTCTGTAAAATAGGACTAATAAGAACTTTAAAAAGTGGACTCTGCCTTGACATTAGCAATCAGAAGGGTCCTTGTCATCATCAAATATCCTGAGCTATACACATAGTGCTACCTGCACATGCCAGATATATCACTAACAAACACAGTACAAGATTCTGTAGGATCTGTCTCCCTTAGAGACCACTTTGATGATGTGAAACATTGTTGTGTAAACTTCAATGGAAAGGGAAAGAGCGCACCAGTTCTGTTGCATATGACAGAAGTGACAATGGGACTTGCAGTTTGACAAGCCCAGTCTACACAGGAAACTAAAGTAATTCTAAATTAACATAACTAATTAGCAGCCTTGGATAACATAATTGCTGTGCAGAACTTCCCAGTTTTAGTTAGCATTCTGTATTAACTACTATGTAATTATTAAGGCACCATACTCAGCACCAGCAACTTAATTATCTTTAGCATTGCTGCAGTCTCAAGCTTGAATGCTGATGATTAATAAACCACAATTATTTACACTGTAATTGTGGCATTTTAATTAAACTGAAAATGCACTTCGTTTGATTTTTGCCACAGTGTTAATTTTTTAAATTAAGGTCAGATCTTTTGTCAAGCTTCTTTTTTTAATCTCTAATTGCAAGTTAGATAGACTGATCTCTTGTCATCTTAATAAAACATTGTGACTGTTGGTGACAAATGGGTCTTGGGGTAACAAAACAGCATCATTGCTCTGGAGTTATATAATTCCGGTGCTAATAACAATACCTTGATATGTTATTTCCAGGATTCTTAAGTAACTTCAGTGTATGTAAGTCCCATTTAATTTTCTTTTAGAATTAGTCTCTGCAAGGGTCAGTTTGTTATTACTTACATTACAACGATACTTAGAAGGTCCTGTTGAGAGCAAAGAATTTACAGACCAACAAGAGCAAAGGTGAAAGGGGAAGTGTTGACTTACAAAAGTAAAATGATCTGCTCATTGTCACCGAATATGTCACTGTCAGAGCCATGAATAGAGTCAAGGCCTTCCAGCTCTTATTTCTGTGCTCTGCCTGCTAAATCACATCGCTCCTCATGTTAGCAAATTTAGAAATGCCAAATGCATGGAGGCAGAGGCTTAGTCCCTATTTTCATAACAAGGTTCCTCGCCTTAGTAATAATTACAGATTTTTTATGCGTTTTTGTAACTCCTCCAACTTCAGAGGATTTCTTTCTGATTTACACGAGTATAAGACGGATCAGGCCCGGGATTAATAGCTTTCCTCAGAGTGCCTGAGCACAGTAATATTTGCTTATACAGAGGAAGAATGATTTCCCTGCCATTATCCAGAGAAATTTACTATGAGTTTGCAGTAAGTTCTGTCCCAGTTTTTGCCCTCTGAGACAGTGCTAGCCATTAGAAACTTTATAGGTAAGCTTTGGTTTATTTTTATAAAGGCAGAATATAACTTCACTCAAAATGTCAATGTGTTTGCCTTGGGGAAGAATAGGAATGAGAATTACCTAGTCCATTTCAGGGATTAGTCTTACTTGTGCTTGCTTTATTGCTATGTCTTCCAGGTTACAGGACTGGAAGCCCAGAGGTGAAATGGCTGAACACTGGATCAAAAGCCAGGTTCTGGGGAGCACAGTGAGAGAGGATTTGTCAGGAGGACTGACTGAAAGCCATGACAGACAGAAAATGAAGACTGGAAAAGGTCCAGAGGGGAAAAAATATCTGTCAGCTTAGGAAAGAAACAGTTTATGAAAAGAAGGATGCTTCGGGCTGGGCTACTTAAAACAGAAGCAAGGAATTAGCAGACTTTGGAAGGCAAAGGCGGCCATGTAGGAAGCAAACCTGGAAGCTGAAAAGCGGGAAGAGAAGAAAATGTTATAATTGCAGTGCCACTTAAATGTGATCTAATCTCTGGCCTGGGCAAATCCAAGACCTATGTGTGTGCTCAGCCCAGCACAACAGGGAAAAGACTGCCAAGAAAGAGGAAACCAATTGCCTGTCTATAGAGATAGTGCAGATATCTCTGGAGCTGTACATTAAACACATGATGAAACATGAACAAGTAAAGAAGCTTTCAGTCTATAAGGAAAAAAAGTCTATGTCCACTATGCAGATTTATAAACATGTGTCCATCATTTCTAGCTTTTACAGAGGGTCTAGCAAAAAGGCTAACCCCTATATCTTTTCCCCATAGGGGATGAAATTAGGTCACTAAGGTAAAAAAAAAAAACAACACAAAAACTGATGCAAAAGCAGATCAACAGGTAAGAGGAAAGATAAGAGCCTTTTGTGAGAAAACTCATACAAGCCTTTCAATCCACTCTCAAATTCCTCTTTTACATTGGAAAATCCTCCTTTTTAAAGATGTACTTAGCAATAATTGTAGGGCTGGATGCTCTTGTCATTTCATTCTTCTGCTGCTGTAACTCCTGTGAAGCTGCAATGGACTTATATAAGCAAACGAAAAGTCACAAAGCCCCCTCCTCTAGGGATCACTTGCCTATTGTTTTTGTTGCAGATCTCTTAATCTCTGGAGATTATTTTTCAGTTACTTAAGCATTCTGGCTGAATTTCAAGACATTGTAATAATGAGCGGAGTGAGGACAGGGGATTTCTAGGCATTAAGAGAAGCACTTTCATTTTGTCCTGAAGCAGACACACAAAGTTAGGGATGGCAGCTTGATTCCCAAAGCTATTCAAGGCTTTGGGAATGACAGTACTTGACAATTTAGTGAGGTGATAACCAAGCTGATTTACACCAGCTAAAGACAGGGTTAGATTCTCTAGTGCTGCAGAGCCACCACAAAAGTGTCCTGTATGATGGCCTCATTAGTTTGGAAAGATGTCAGTTGAATTCTACTGCTTAGATAAAACAGAAGGATGCTAAAGCTTTTCTCAGTCAGATTTATTATCAATATTCTCATCTGTATTTGGTGAGAAGAGTGTGACTCTCTCTTCTAGAAGTAATCCCTGCCAGAGTAATCCCTACTTCTATCACTTCAAGATTACTTAGCTGCATTACACTTAACCTTAATGCCCCTGGGAAACTCAAGCTGAGGAACAATTCTGTGACCAATTTTCAAAGCAGCATCATGACAAAATTATTATTACACCAATATTTCTGGGTCTGTAGCAGCTGCCACTAGGTTTCTAAATGGAATTTAAAATACTAGGATCAACCTGTAAACCCCTAAATTTACAGGATATGGTTACCAGAGGGACTGCTTCTTGATTCCTTCACAACTGTCCTGGCTCAGATTTCTAGGGGTGCTTCTGTGGGAATTCTCTGACTATAAATCAGAGGTCACAGATAGAGTGCTTTTCACACGGATGGGGTAAGGGCTGGAGATACTTGGATGAAATTTTTATTTTATAAAAGAGAAAGGAATTGGTTAGTGCAATTTTACTACAAACTACATATATCTGTAGTTCATAGGGTAGGAATGAACCTACCCTATGCCTCCTCTACACAGGGGCTTCTATGAACTTATATCCATTCAATTACTGCTATGTACTTAGTGCTTTTGGGGCAAGAGGCAGAGTAACACACTCTTCTGGTGCAAAGCATTGTCACCTGACAAATTCCCATTTAGTTTTAGTGGCTCTGGGTCAGACCTATTAAAAGGAACCACCATAGCAAAAGCTGTTACAAAAAATCAAAGCTAATTAAAGGTTGACAACTGCTGTATAGAATAATAATATTTTCATAAAGCAGACAGAGTTACGGAATTATGATCACCATGCAGTGAATTAGATAAATCTTGAACGCTTTGCATAATTGTTCAATATTTTTCTATTACTTTCATTTAAAGAGCTTTTTACTATGACTACTTGTACCTCCACATGTTATCTTTCATACAACGTTTTGGATGTAATATACTTCCAATTTTTAAAAACTAAAAAGAATTAATTTTATAAAAAGTAAATGATCTTATTACATGGTTGAGCATATTCATCTTCCACTGCACAGAGTTTCTTCAGAAGAAGGAGCACTGCAAAGGTCTCAAGATCCGTATTTCATTCACCAAGTAAATACAAAGACAGTCATACTAAAAATGCATGGAATAGTAAGCCACATCTCACTTGAGTATAAACAATATTAGGTTTTGATGTAAACCATAGTCAATCAGAAAAGTATACACAGTCCCATTTATTTTATGTCCAATTGCTTTTGCCACAGTTCAGTTCTTCATCAATATTTTCTTGGTGAATTCACAAGGAAAATAGAAAATAAAACAAGCAGCCCCCCCACCCCTCCACCGTTACAGTACTTTACTTGTATTTCTTTAATTTAGTTCAATTTATGTTTATTTTAGGTTGTGAGGTTTTTTTCCCCTAGTTTTCACTGATTTACGGTGCCTGTTATCTTGGCAACACAGCAACCCTGCTCCATCTTTCTTCTCCAGTTAGCCATAGAGAACATTAATACCAGCCATTGTCTCCCTGTGCATTCAGTAGTTCTCAGAGGGTGTGATGAAAGTCAGGAGTTGAGTATTTCTGAGCCAGGTTCTCACTGTCAGTACAAACCTAAATGAAGCATAAATCAATGCACCTGTTTCAAAGGATATTGTATACCAGTTCAAGCAGAGACTTGGCCCCTCTTTGGCAATGCAGCTATTGGATAGCATATGAAGTAACTGGGGAGTTAAGGAGTCTGTCTGTTTTCAGTAACTGTAATAAGTAATTCCTCTGGGTTCTTTACAACTAAATACCAATTCTTCATTCTCTTTATACATGCTAGTTGAATTTAATGGCTGTTTCTTTGTTCCATATGATATTCCCCCATTTTTTCCTAGGATGGAAGGTGAGTAGCAAATGGGGCTGGGGATATTAAGAAGAGGACAGGATGGGCTTGTGCTTAAGGTAATCATTGATACCCTGGGAAACTGTATTCTTTCCCTGCCACTGTGATTGTCCTCAGATAACATGCTGCAAGATAAGAAGTCACATATTTGACATGGGTTCATTAATTGCTTCCTACTCCTTAAGTATCTGATCAGATGTGCTAAGAATTTGCAGCTAAAATTAGCATCAATGAGAACTATTTAATTTATAATGCCCAATACAAAGTGAATAAACAATCTGCACCTAAATTAGTCTGTCTCAATTTCTATCTGGAAAATGTGAATAAAAGCCCCTAATCTAACAAGAATGTTGTGGGGAAAAAAGTGTGGCATACTACAGTGATGACTGCCACAGGAAAACCCATAGGGAAATTAGTAACTGTCATTTTATAAGGATTTGATTAATATTCAGAAAATAAGTAAGATCTGTTAACCAAGCAGTTAGCAATGATAATGAAATTAATTTTTGTTAGCTAAAAGTAAACACTCTTGCACTAAAAGAGGTATGGCCACCTGAAAACAAAATCCTGATGTGAGATTGTGTTGCACTACAATCAGCTTAAACTTGTAAACTTCCCAACTTTAAAGCTGACTGGCTTTGTAACCTCAGTGATGAAGCTAGTGTTATTCATATGAAAAACAGGAAATCCACTGCTGAATACAATTCAAAACCATTTTTTTTTTGCATAAGGTATCAGCTTCTATACAGTACGTAAAAGACTCCATGTATCATCCCCAAATTTACAGCATATAAACTGAGTGAATTTTCTGATAATTTACAAGTAAATCCGTTAAGTAGATTAAGTTAAATTAATTAAAAACAGCGTCCTACCAGAGATCTGTCATCTGTGACACTTTTGAATTGGACTTGAATGACCTTCCTGACAAATAACACAGATACATCAAACTTTTTGGATATCAGAAACCTACCGAAATCCCCTCTTTGAAGACATTAAATGGAGGTTAGCAATTGTTATGACTATTTAGGTTAGCGACAAGCTTGAGTCAAGTTAGCATGTGTCAGCATTTATGGAGATCAAGCAAAGGAAAATGAAAAAGGGGTCTGAATGTCTTAGTCTGATCAGGGCAAAGCAACTCTAAAACTGTTAGCTGGCGTGAAGACTCATGAGAGTAATGAACTGGCAGTTTAAATGATGATTAAGCTCAATAGCGTCTGCCAGGAGGACACAGAAAGCTCTGTCACCAGGGAAGAAAAACAAAATTATAGCCACAGAGATTGACAGCTCCTCATACCAATATCCTCATATTCTCTTTTCTACATCCCCAAAAGACTTGGGAGCAATGCAGGCTTCCTCAGAGCATGTTGAAGGAGGAAAAAACGAGGTTAAGCACTATGTCTGAAGTGAATGTCCCAAGAGTGACATCTAAGCAGTGTCCTTGTCTGAAAATTGCTCTAAGTAAGCACTCCAACCGCTTAATTGTAAGCTTGCACTTAAATGCATCACTGAATTTGTGTCTATGACTCTCTGGATCCTGAGCACTTCCTCATCCTCAAAATTTTTGTCAAACTTTGCCCTTCTCAGGCTTTTGCTCCTTAAGGCGCCTTTAGACAAAAGCACAGTGAAGATCACATTATTTCTAGAAAGACCAAGGGGCTCCAGTTTGCTTTATGTATTCCCTGCTTTCTCTTCACTCTTTCCATAGTGCATCTTCCATCTGTAAAACTTTGCAAAGACTCCGCTCACCCTGTCTCATGCTCTTGTGGCTAAGTTGCTGTGTTGAGGAAAGAAATGGACTCAGTCTCCAGTGCAGCAGGGAGACACCAGTCCTTTGCGAAATCTCAGAGGCTGTAGAAAAGGTCCTTTGTTCATATTCCAGGGGTCCCAAATAACACTTCTCATTATTTGGAGTTTTCGTTTTTTTGCATAACATGAGCTCACATACGGTTTTGTATTGACAGCTGCAGGGAGAAGTAGGGCTGTTCTTCATGTTTATCACTGACTTGTTGGCCACAGGTCTGCCCACAAGCAATGGTGGGGTATGAGAGCTCTACTGACAGGTACCTGGGAGCAGCTACATTGAAGAGAATGACAATATCACTGTGTGTCTGTCAGTTTGACTCCCCATAAGGAAGCCACTTTGGTACCAGTTTGGAGCTGAAAATATCATTTTTTCATGCAGCAAAAACAGAGGCCTCAGTGCTTGCCTCCTTTCTGCCATCAGAAATCAGTGGGAATACAGTACTCAGAATAAGTTACTAATGAGGTGAGATGGATGTTTTTACAGACAAGTTCTAATCTGCAAGGTAAGTCAAAATTCCCATAAATGGGAACAGTGGCTGCATCGGTTCACAGAGATGTAAGGTTTAATTCCTCAATTTGTATACAAACACTGACTCAGTGGGATTCCTGTGTATGCAAAACTCACTCAAGTCAATTATCTCTATTGAGTATTAGATTAGACTCTGCCTGCCAGACAAATTGCATATATGTTGACTGAAAACAAAACAAAGGCTACTGTGAAAAGTACTTTGAAATCTAAGACACCACACAACACAAGAAGGGGTTTACATAAAAAAGGCAAAATGATGAGAATTGTCATTAAGCACTGTGTTGATAAAGACAACCTCTCCCATTATTTGACTGGCACCTGTCCACTCATACTTGCTTTGCTATTCTACCTCTGTTTCTAAATCATGTTGAAATGTAAGACTTCCATATTTATTCACATTTATTCACATTTCAGTGTGATGAACTGAGGATAACTGAAAGGTGACTATTGTCAGGCAACTCTAGGCAATTGATTCATTAGCTACCCTAGTTTGCCTCTATTTATGTCCTTTTAAGTAGTCCATTCTCAATGAACTTAAACTCCCATAAAGCAACACCACCACCTACAGCTCAAATATCAGACTCTCCACCATATGCTCATTGCACCTATCTGTCCTGAGCTAAAAGCCATGTCAGACCTAAGAGTAACACACTATTTCTTTTGAAAATATACAGTACCACTTTCATTTTCATCATCCAAAATAAGAGGTTGGTTTGGAAAAAAAAAAAGAAACAAAAGACATGAAACCTCTCAGCACAACTTTTTTAAAGGGAAGATTCTTCTCTATGTTTTCATCCTGCAATCTGACTTCTGCAGTACAGGAGTCCCCATGAAATGCTTTTATGCATTGTAAGCAGAACGTTTTAGTTCCAGAGCAATCCAAGTTCCTCAGAAATTGGTGCTTCTGTATTTCTACGGAAAAAAATACCTTTGTCAGCAATGGGAACGCATGAGGTGCATGTTATGGAGAGAGACTTCTTTTTTTACTACTGGAAATGGATACCACAGCATAAAAGACGTTTTACTGCAATCATTTCCCAGTGATTATTTCTTACTTTGGTTCTTTGTCCCATGTTGCCAACCACACCGTGGCTTTGGTAGGCTGAAAGGGATACTTCCCTCTAGGTTTCACAAAGGTGGGTACCAGGCTGCATTGCACAGCTGAGAGAACCATGGTCTCCAAGGTGACAGTGATAGAGAAAGCTAAAATCTTGTTACTTTGCAGATAATAGGAGTTGAAGGGAAGTAAGAGAGCCTACAGATGCTATTCTGTCCTATGACCTTTACCCATTCCTCCCCAAAGTAGTAAAGCAAATTTGTTAGTGGCTTTTGACTCCTTGTCTGCCCTAGAAGGCTCTGTTAGTGTTTTTTTTTGTACCAGCGTAGTCTGGCTGTTAGAGGGAACCACAAAAGCTTCAATACAGAAAAGGTCTGTGATTACCTGAATTTATTGTCTGTAACCCTGGCTGTGCCTGTTTATGCACCATGTTTTCTATTGTCACCAGATGTACAGTTATGCAGAATAATGCATATAAATTGTTCTTAAGATGCAATCGTAAGCCCCTCAACGTAGCTGTTTATAGCTTTCAGCACCAAGATATTGGTTTATAGCTTTGGCATTAGTCCAGTCAAGAAAGTTCTGTTCAAGTTTTTTGCAGAGTGTTTTCACATGATTAACCAATTCATGATCAAAGGAGGCTTAAATGTGCTGTTTAAGTATTTCAAAGAACTACAGGTAATAGCCATTAAAATTTTTAAAAAGGAAGAAAACAAGTATGTGTCAATTTACTGGTAGCTTTGCTTCAATAGAAAGCTAAAACTTCACTGAACAGGGGAGTTTGTTTTAGTGAAAAGGCATAGAAAGCTTAATAAGATTTCACTTCAAATAATATGGTCCATGAGGTCAGTGGTACTGATACTAATTTACACTAGCTGAAGATCTGAGCTTGTCTGTTTATACTTCCCGACAGTATTCACACCATGCTATATATTACACTAATACTTAAAGGAATTAGAACTGATAATAGAAAATGACTGCTGCCAATGCTGAAAAGTGACTAACAGTGAGTTATGATTAGATACAGCCATAGGGATCTGTTGTGCTAACACCTAAGCAATCAACAGAGAAGACCCAGAAGAATTTTGAAGATGCCATTCACAGGGGCTCCATTCTCTGAGGAGCCACAGACGTAGGCAAAGAGAACTGTGGCCTGTTTTAGCATTACAGTTATTACCTGTAACTCCACCGAACCCAACCCAGCAAGCTAGGAGAATCCACATGCGTGTGATGGATCCGTTCACATGCTTACAGGCTTCAATTCTGTCAGACAAATGCGTTTTGGGGACAGATCCCAATAACATTAGCTGCAAAACCTGTCTGCAATCTGAGATCATGAACCCCTACCCTAGCTGTGTTTAGTAGAAGGACTTTTAATTTTGCCACGTTGACCACTAGAGGGTAGTAACATACATTTGCACTCGGTGCCTTATGAACAGGAGAATGGGGTAAGATGTGAAAGAAGATAAAAAGGAAATCTGGTGTACAGAGAGGCGGTGCCAGACCTCACCAATGTCAGTGTGCCCTTCATACATGTGTCACTGTATAGACAGTCATTCACTACTGTGAATCTGTGAGATCAAGAATTACTGGCCAGCTAGGAGAACCATCTATGAAATTCCATGTTTGAAGTTAGTCATGTGCATATTTGTTTTCAAGACCTTGCCTTAGACAATACAGAACACAAAGGTAACCTGCTACGTTATTTTCACAGTTGTTTGGGTAGCTGGGAATAGCTTAAATGCATCGTACCATTACTAATGCTGGCAGAGATACCAGCATGATTTCTGCATGAGAGGGCAAGATTTTTTTGACTTATAATTATCCAAATCTTTACAGGTGAGATAGAAATTTTTTTAGGTGATCTTGATACTCAGACATCTGACTTAGGTGCACACAGAACTGAGTTGCTGTCAAAAAGCTAACCAAAATTCTGCCATATATAAACATGTACATTTTGCAGAAGGATCTTTCCAATGGTAGGATTCAGTGTAGTTTGTCCATAGACCTAAACTTTTTCCTGTCTTTATGTATCTTATTCTCATCTGTCTTACTCTGTCTGTCCTTGTTCCTGTTTATGCGACCTAGAGCTCTGTCCAGAGCCCCTGTGAATAACAACTATCTTCAACTGTTGTTACTGATAGCACAATTTTTGCTATAATTGGAACACGAACGGTATCTTGACCCTTTTGGGTTTCAGCTCTTCTTGATTCTCTCTGTTCTACAAGCAAAATTGTTTCCACTCGTCTCCTTTGAGATAGTCAGCTTGATATCACATCATCAATAATCAGATGGACCTCATGACATATACTAAGTCGCTAAGCTTTAGCAGAAAGTATTTTGGTTTTTTTTTTTTGCTTTTGAGTGTCCCAAGATTCCATGGATTTTGTCAAGAAATGAGAAAGAAAGCTGTCGTGGGGCTGCTGAATTGGAACTCCAAATTTGTTTTCAACCCTGTTTCAGTTGTAAACCTCTCAAATGATGCTGAGGAAATTACTTTATCTCTCTGTACCACATGTCTGTCTGTGTGAACTGGGGAGAGTCATTGCTGGGAGAGGGATTGTCACATACGTCTGACTTCTTAAGATACAGCTCTTAGGTTTGGACCTCTATATCAAGTTGTAACACAAAATCTAATAATCTATAAACGCTGACATGAACAACATACGTGCAGCGACAATTCCTCTTTTTAAAAATGTGTTCTTTTTTTTGTAAAAACGTCCACCAGAATGGAAACTGTGTTAAGGCCATGTCTTGACTTCACTGCCACTGATGTTTGTTTACTAGGTACATTTTTTAAAAGTCTTTTTATACTTGCTCAGGACCTGGTCTTTGGACTTTTAAGAGACACACAACACTATTCCCATTAAGTTCATTACAGGTATTTTGCTTACTCGTACCATTCCAGTTCAGGCCTGTTTCACTAATATTTCTTTTCAAGTGAGTTGTGTGTTCTTCATTTTAGTTATATTTTGTTTTTCTTAACAGAAGTGGGACAAATGGAAAACCCAATGAAATACTTCTTCTATGGCCTATCTCATCCTGTGCCTTGCAAGTGTCGGTCTCGGTGATTTATCTGCTGGGGTGAAGTTGTTCTGACCTGCAATAACAAAGTACATCATTGTTGGCTTGCATGTTATAAAAATGATGCACAATACTCACATCTAAAAGTCAGAATAAACCTTTTACGCAGCTCTTTGTCAGTTCTACAAATGGTTGCAGTTAATCGATGCTGTAAAACTTTCCTTCAGGCACTGGTATTCAGCTTTCACACTGGGAAATGCAGTTTCAGTCTGACATTTTAAATACCAGTGGTATTATCTAATGAAATAACTCGGGGTTTGAAAATTCCCATCAGTAAAAAAGCACAAAACTGCTGTTGAGTTAGAGTATTTAAAAACATCTTTTGGAGCATTGGGAAAAAAAGATACATTGTATAGAAACTATCATTTTGCTACTCTTTTCCGACCAGGGTTCTACTGGCCCATCGGTGCACCCATGTAATTTTCATCAACATTAATGGGAGCTATGTGTATGAGGTGATGAAGGCATACACTGAATTTAAATTTTTTTTTCTTTATTAACAAGTGTCATGCAAGTCTTGTCATGAGGGAAGCCCTAGAGACTTTTATTCTAGCCTTCCATAACGAACACTGTAGATTTAGCAAACATTTCAGGATTTCTCCAGGATATATTTTTTCATTTTGTATTTTACAGATTTGCCATTCTGAAATCAACTAGCTCCATCTCAGGGACTGTGCAAAGAAAAGAGGCGAAGGAAAGGAAAATCTCCCAGGTGATGACAAACTGTGGAAATTCCATAGGCTTTTATCTGATGTTTTAATAGTGAATCACTGACTAGACATTTTCTTACTCACATTTAGGTGTATAAACAGCAAGGATGGCATTTGGAATTGTGCTGTTATGAAGCCCTCAAAAAAACATTATATCTATTGAGGCCATTTTCTTAGCATTTCCTGAAATTCTGGACACTCAAGAAAGGATGACATAGAGAAAAGACGTAAAAAGATCATGGTGGAAAAGGCAGAGGGAAAAAAAAAAAGCCTTCTGGGACTCTCCTCTTATAGTACACGCTGTACTGTATCCGAGGCAAGCCCATGCCTAGAGGGCACAATCTATCCTTAAGTGTATGTGACCTACTAACCACAGTGAAAAAAAGAGCAGGTGATCTGATTTACTGCTTTTCTGAGAGAATAACTTTTGCCTTGGCAGGAGAAATTTGAAGAAGGAACTCATGCTAATGTGTGCACTGCTACTCCCGTGGGGTTGCCGGACCATTTTTCAGAGCAGTTGTGTCCCAGCTTTTCAGCAAAACTGTTAAAAAGGTCAGTGCAAACTGACCATATTGGGAAAAGACAATCCTTCAGTCTTGCTGTTGGAGTGTTTGTCATTCTCATTTCCAGGCAGGTGAAAAAAACTAAATAATATGGAAAGAATGCATTTCTGATACAACTTTTCAAGAATCTCAGACTTTTCAAGGATCCTTTTCAAGGATCTCCAAGTATGTCATAAAGAGCAGGTGAATTGGAAATATTCTCTGAGAAGGAATGAAACAAAACAAAAAAAGGAAGCTAAGGGCAGTAATGGGATTTTAGACATCTCAACTTTGGGCTGCCTACTTTTAGCTAATTTAAATAGGACCGATGTTTAGGAGGGCAGGGGCTCTGCACTTTTTGCCACTGGCATGGCAGATATCTGTGACCCATAAACGCACTAGTTAGTTTGGCAATCCTTGGTCAGAGTGACTTACCCAAGCTCATGCAGTAAATCAAACCCAAAACCCATATAACAGGACAGATTCCTATTTTCCAAAGTTTGTTTATTCAACCAGTTTGTAACACTTTCTTCCTGTTCCAGATGAATCATTTAATTGCTACAATGCTATAGTTTGTTTCAGCTTTCTATATTGCCAGCAGATGGGGATTTAAAAAGCACTTTGCTGTTCACCTTTTGGTCATCCTCCCAACTTTCATCCGCATATTGTTTTATTTTGCTAGAGGCTTTCCCAACAGGCTGGCGTCTTCTCTGAAAAGCTGGATCACCTATAGGGCTAGGAACTCTGACCTTCTGGTGCTTGAATGGTTCTACAGAAACTTCAGAACTTCCTTCTTTTTTTTTTTTTAAAAAAGAAAAGTCATTAAAACATAGGTTTTAGAGAGTCTGAAATCCCCTCCTACAATTCTTTGCTCTTTGGGGAGGCAGGGAAAAGTCCTTCACCCTTCAGTATTCTGGACTGGCCTCTTCAATACCTCATGGATTTTGGAGCTGGATTTTTGTGGTTTTGATAAATACTGATTGTACTTTTATGTTAGCAGCATTAGCATAGCTCACTTGTCTAAATATTGTTGCAGTATCTAGTAATATTGTTCTTGTATCTAATAAATATTGCATCTAGTATCTGGTGCTCCCACTCTGAATGTGTTTGGGCCTCTCTCTTACTGAGCAGAAAGGCTCTGAAGAAAATTCAGTTACCGAGGAAGGTGTTAGGATTTCAGTGTACGTTTTTTGTTAGTTTTGTTGGGCTTTTTTTTTCAACAACAAATAATTGGTGTAGTTAGGAAATACATTTTAAGAGAAATGATGGTGTTTTTCCTTTGTGATATAAACCCAGCATTTTGCCCTGTATAAGAATCCACTTGCACCAATTAATAGACCTCAGTATGCAAATCTTCAGAACAGCCTCTCCCTTCTTGCCTTTGCAACTGGTGGTAGAAGAATCCTGCAGCTGCTTTCCTTTTGATGAGCAATATCCTGTTGATCCCTCAAATTGTTCTTCAGTTCTTTACTTTCATCAGCTGAAACTCTTCCTATTGCTTTATGCTTGATTCTGCCATCAGGTGTGCTGGCTGTTGCTAACCTACCCCTGCCTTGCAGTTTTCATCCCAACTACTGTCCTAAGTCAGGAACTACCTCATGTGATCTGTCTTCCTTAAAAGCTTATCTTTTGCACTTGCCACTGCTATAGGTGGCAATTTGATGAATAAATATAGATCTGCTCACTGGTGCATAGTGGCCTCAGGTTCTTGGCTCTTTTGTTCTATTTGCCTACTGCTTAGCTTGGCACTCTTTTTTGTTGTTTTTGAGTAATGCCTTTTGTTTTCTGTGAGACTACTGTGAATATAAAGAGCAAAGTCCCACTTTTTTACCTCATCACACTCTTTGCTCATCTTTCAACAAATACATGGTATAGTGTATTTTTATGGAGCAGAGGACCCTTTATCATTTTGCCATTGCCACCAGTTGCTGGCCTATCTTTAACTCTTCCTTCCAACATGCTGTGGAACATAGGGCTGGATGTTCTCTTCTCATATTCCCAGTGGGTGCTAAATCGCGACAAATCTGTGGACTTTGCTATTTCCCACTACACATCGAATGCCAGGTATGCCTTATCTTCCAAGAGATATGGCACACCTCCAGATTACAATTCCTGTCTGAGGGTCATTTGTATAATTCTCCCTGCAGTAGGAATGGCAGGCTATTGTAACCAAGAAACCAAGTACTTCTTGTAGTTAAAAGGCAAATTATCCAACGGCATAACATATACAATGTTAAGTTGTGTGACAAAAGCCCACAAATGAGCTCAGAGAGACAGTAACAGGAGGGAGAGGCCCAAATAATACCCTGCTGGCCTTCTCCCAGGCCCATCAGAGGGGACATCAGCACAAGCCCAGATGAACACAGGGCACAAGGGCTGGCAGAAACCCAAACCAAGGACTAAGGTTTTGGACTAAGGGCCTCACTGCCTAGGGGTGGGACACATTAGGGGATGCAAGGGAAAACAGTTCTGGATCACACAGGACCAATTATGGGATGTTTAGGGGAGGAACCAAAGGTGGAGAAAGGGAGAGGTTTAGGTGATTTGGGGAGGGACAGGAGTGGCAAAACAGAGGGGTAAGCAAATAAAAAGGGCCACTTGTATACACATAATTGGCTAAGTCAGAATGCCTGTCTGGCTGTACCCTGTGCCTGATCAGCACAGTCTGTCCTCTTTTCTAATTCTTTCCTGGGCCAGGGGTCTCTATTATGTGTGCATATGTGTATGGGGGTGTGTAGGCAGACCACAGGCTGGAGGGCCTCTGTGTCTGTGGTGCAGTGACTGATCAATTGTGGGTGTGCGAGTGTGTGATCGCTAGCAAAGATCAAGCCAAACCAGCTGGTGAGTAAGTGAAGCCACTTGGGAGCAAAGGGGTGAGGGGATCTCTAAGGGCCAGCTCCAGGTGCGAGAGCACCTGTGCATCTCTAGGGATGAGAGCACAGGGGCGTGTGTGCAGGGAGCAGGTGGGGGGAGTGGGGGTGTCAGCCTCACTGGCTTCTATGTCCAGGTGCCAGCAACTGAGCAGACTGGGATCCAGGGACCAGCTACTGGGCAGACTGACTGTATGAGTCCAGTTGCTGGAGGCATCCACCTTGTGCATATAAATATATTCTCACTAATGGATTTACGTGAGAGTGGAGCAGGATAAGGCCATCAGTGCTGCCTATGTTCACATGATTGCTCCGAGTGTCTGTCTAGGAATCGTGTGTCCAGTCATGTAGATTTGTGGTGTGTGTATATATGTGTAGTAAGTGTACCTGTGTGCTTTGTGTGTATGTCTGATGGCAATACATCTTCAGCCTTGTTAATGGTTGGACGTGGGCATATGGAGCCTCACCTCTCTCAGGCTGTTGGATCAAGCATGATATATTTTCCTTTAACATACGCATATTGCATTGCTCCAGTTCATTTGTGCATTACTGTCAACCCAATACATACATTCCTTAGGAGTACTCATGAGATAAGCTATGTGCACACATGAAACATGCACCTATCCATGCATCCATATCCAATTGTACAGTACCTCATGATCCCTTTTTCATCAAAACCTTATGTTGCACATATAGCTAAAATCACCGTACATGTTAAACTGTACCTCTTCCTCTGCAAAAAGTTCCCCCGTGGTCTAGAGAATTAATATTTTTACTTGTTCATCCAAGTCAAAACTTTTTAGGCTACTTGAAATCTCTGCAGAGAAATGCAGGGATATTCTAGGGTGTTGGCTGAATATTCCACTGAACCATCTGTGATAAAATCTAGAAAATTTGCTTTATTCAGCATATTTGACATCATACAACTTCACTGCATATTGTTATAGCGCCAATAAAACATTCATGATAGCTACTAATACATGCTTAACAGTCACTTCTTTATGATGTAGTCCATCAGCTTGTGATCAGGCTGCGTGTGCATTTTGTAGCAGAGGCTGAATGTGTGGAATTGCTCTACAACAGAAAAGCACAGCCAGAAACCATGTTTCTGTTTTCATATAACTATTTTCTACATTTAACCACCAAATGTTCTGGTCTCTCAGCTCTACTGTTTCTAGGCTTCCTGAGCAGTCACCTTGCAGCTGGAACTGCTCCATACAGCTGCAGGATTTCAAGAATGGTGCCTCACTCACAATTTTCTTCATTTTTGGGGGTTCTTGAGCATTGATCTATGGATGTTACTTGTCTCAAGAATTCACTGTCTTCTGAGAAGTATGCACATAATCTGAAGAGATAGCTGGCCATCTGTCATAGTGTCAAGTTTTTAAGGGGAGACAAAAACAATATCTAATGGAAAAACAAATCTGTTGAGGACTACGCCATGCACAGAAACAACATCTGGCTCAGAAAGTCCCTGTGCTGAAAACAATTGGATCCTGGGAAAGTACTGCAGGGAAGAATCATATACACCTGCCCTGGACTTACTCTTCCCTAAGTTGGTGTTTACAGGCACCACTGGAGGCACAGTATTAAGGTAGGTGGACACTTGACAAGACAGACATCCTTTTGGTCTCTTGTACCTCTAAGAAAGGTGAGTTACCACAGATCCATCCTCACCCTGAAGTATCTGATTGCTTTCAAGTTTGGTTTTCATCAAGACCCAGTCAATGGCTTCGCACATTGAACATATAAATGTATCTGTAAAAAGTATTCATATTTTTTACAAAATACAAAGCTCAGTGTAGGCAACAGCAAGAGTCTAAGAAAACAAATGAACATGAGGACTTTGATTAGACACAAGCTAGTGTCAATGGGAATGGGTGAAAAATGCCAAAAAATGCAAATAATTTTGCTTTGCTTTATTTCAGAATTATGACAAAACTGAACAAATATCACTTTTTTTTTTTATTCAATCCTTACTCAAGCAAAACTTTTGCTGGCATCTGTGTTGAGTCCTTCCTAAGTGAAATTTCTGGCATTTAGTCCTTTAATGAGATCAATGAAAGAAAAGTAATGAATGGGAAAAGAAGTAAAAGTACTGAAGATGGTGCCAATACACTAACTATACACTTAAGTTTACACTACCTGTTCACTTAAGCACAAGATGATACAGAATAAGGTTGGGGAAATCATCTAACATGCATCCCCAAAGAAATCTGATATATCCAATGACAGCAGAGCCCTGTTTATTCAAAATACTTTTGGAACATCAAAACATTTGGATAAACAGGGCTTCAAATAATTGAGGGAGTTATTGTATAAGTAATTCACACCAGGGGGACATAACCTAGATTCAAAGGAGTGAGTTTCAGATCAAAGGGGTACAGATAAATGGGATTTTGCTCTATATGAACAAATAAAATAAACAGCATTTGATTATTCAGGAATCAGGAAGTGTCCAAACATTTTTTCAATAACAGTTTAGGATGAAAGGTCAAAATTGTTGCAATAGGCCATACAGAAGAATATTCCAATGGAATCAAAATAACAAATACATAAATTAGATCAAAAAGGCATGGGGCTTTTCGTGTGTGTGTGTTGTTTGTGTAGTGGGGGTTTTTTGTTTGGATTTTTTTGTGCTTTGTTTTTTTTTGTTTTCACTGATCTTCCAGTCAGGATCATATGAACTTTAACAAGTTTTTTGATCTTATTTTAGCTGCGACACTGACACATATTTTGTGGTGGATGGTGGGCATTTGTAACATCCATGGCTCTGTTACTCAATTTTCCCAATGCCCAACAGTAGCGTACTGTAAAATACACAAGTTGGATCTTGGATGGACAATATTGCCAGATTGCTCATCTTTCTATTAATATCATGACCCAGATATGGTTTATCTACATACAGACATCACAATCTCCTATTAGATGCCCTTTAAAATACAAATGTTGGCATATAAAAAGATCTAAAGTGTAAATATCTATGCTGATACTCACCCCCTGCATTGCTAATATGGTGGTGTGGATAATTAGTTAATTTAGACAAATAAACAGTCTTTTCCATTCCTGTAATTCAGTATTGCCCCTTACTGTCAGCGTAGGGACCTTTTAACAGTGGGGGTGGCAGGGGAGACAACAGGCTCAACATTTAAAGGGGAGTCAAAGGTCTGAAAATGTGACACATTTAGATTCCCCCAGCACTTGATTTCTGCAGCCGAGAGCCCAGCCAGGAGAATGCTTCTCCCGCCATGACACCTCACCTCAAACAGCCCCATCCTGGCTTGTAAGCCACAAGGAAGAAGATTCCTTCTACCTCAAGTTTCACAGACATTTTTTCAACCATATTGCAAGACATACCAAATGGTCCTGTTGAATCCATCCCGATGTTTCTGGGACACGTAGTTGGGTTTTTGAGCCCTCGGGTTTGTCAGTGCTGCCAGGTCCGAGTCCTGGGCCACACCTGCAGCAGGTTCACTTCACACCAAGGGCAGGCAGTGCCTCACCCGTTGGGCAGGTCTCGTAGGCCTGTCAGCCGCCCATTTAGCTGTCGGTCCTAGCAGCCTACCTTCTGCCTCTTCACAGGCTGTCCACGCAGAGTTCCCCGGCCCGGCACTAGACACCCCCTTCCCCCGCACCGCCTTTTGGCGGGAAGAGCGGTGCCGCACCACCGCCATGGCGCCGCGGCTGCCAGCAGGGCCCGCTACCTCCTCTCTCCTCCCCCCTCCGGTCCCGCGGCTCTGCCGGGGGCTGCGGGGCAGAAGAGAGAGAAGCACGGCGTGGGGAAGTGCCGTTCCGGTTGTTGGCGTCGTTTTCCCCAGCTGCTTTTCTTCCCTCCTCGGTGAGGGGCTACGGGCTCAGGTGTGTGAGGTGACGCACCAGAGCTCTGAGGGGAGAGGGAGAGGGGTGGGAGTGTGAGGGGGAGCAAGCATTAAAGCATTAAGAGCAGCTGTTGGGCATGTGGTAAGGTGGGGAAAGGAAAATGCTTAATGAAAGATTTAGGGGAAGGGAGCTTGGAGAAATGGCAATTTGGAGATTAGTAGTAGGGGAGGACAGTAAACACCTGTGGGGGCTGGAGGGGATGGAGGTTGCCATTGGGAAAAGGTAGAGGCTGTCCTCTCACCAGAGAAGGAGTTGTAGTGGGTGGTCACAGAGGGCGAAGTCCAGAGGGGGAAGCAGAGAAACGAGGACAGTTAGGGGTGTTTCAGAGTTTCTGGCAGGTTGCTGTAGCAGCACAGTCTGGAAGTGAGTAAAGATGGCCCATAAAGAGTAAAGCAGCGGATGGTCAAAGCAAGTGTTGGGGTTTTGTTTCCTGAGGAGGCAGGAGAGTACCTTCAAATTGGTTTAAAGGTTTCAGTCCACTGGCCTGGTTTCCTCCTGCCTCCTCATCATGTTACTCCGCTGCAGCCTGTTGGGTAGAGTTGTGTTGTCTGTCATACAGGTAAAGACCCAATTGATAGTTTTATTCCAATTCACATCAGCAGCTGCTGTCTGTAGCTACAGGTATTAAAAAAGGTAAATTTCCCTCTTTAAAAAAAAAAAAACAACAAAAAAACCCAAACCACAAACAAACCTGACATAGTCTTTTCTTTCAATGAGCAACAGATAATGACAAGGCTCATTCAAATTTCACCCTCTCTTTACTCTCACTTTCTTTTACAGGCTTGTCAAGGCTTCCCTCTCTGACTGAAGAATCATTGCTGTGTGTTATGTCTTAGTTGCAATTTGGTAGGAATATCTTAACCAGTTTTCTGTCTGGAGTGAAGCAGAGCAGAGAAGGTAAAAATTAAACTTGTGTGCGGTAATGGTTTCAGCTTGATAGCCCTGGAGTCTGGCTGAAACTGTTGTATGGTCCTGAATCCAGAAAATGCATAGGTTTGTGCCTAACTTGAAGCATATCTGTAGAATTTTTTATTTCATCCAACTCCTTAAGCTCTGGAGGTTAAACACAGGCCTAAGTACTTTGACAAAAACAGTGAGAGTTTTCTTACTCTGCTAGTATGGGACCTGTGGATCTGGGAATCAGTTCCTATTGCCATCTAATCCCTGGATTTTCTGCTGTATTTCTAACTAAGGTAGCAGCCATGCCATTTTTGATCTGTTCATCTAAGGACCTGAAGTCTATTTGCTCCCACCAAACTCCAAAGCAGGTCTGTCACTGGGTTCAGTGGTTGCAGGATTTGCCCTGTTTTTTTCTCCTATCTTTTTCAGTTCAACATCCCCCCCACCCCGCCCCGGCTCTCTTTAAAGTATAAAACCCACAGAAGTTGTAGGTCCTCTAGAATCAAACAGAATCAATGAATTTCTCAAGTTCATTTTCAGTAGTTTTTCTTTTCCTATTTCCTGCCACAATCTCTGCCTTTCTTAAATATCCTGGAAGTACAGCTGCATAGTGGAGTATGAATCGGGGGGGGGAGCATGTGTTTGGGTCTTAAGCTATATTTAATTGCACCTTATCAATAGACTGATAAACTTAAGTGTTTGCTGTTCCCATTGCTCGCGATGCTCTGTAGCAAACTGAGACAGTAACTGCTGCTGATGGAAAAGAAAAGGTAGTGGAAGGAGGAGGGGAGAAGGAGGTGGGAGATGAGGGGATTGGCTGCTTTTAATGTCAGTCACAGCTGCGGCCCCCAGCTCTTCCGCTGCTCTAGCTCTGGCTCTCCCTTGAACAGCTCCTAGAGAGAACAAGGCGTGCGGAGCTCAGATCACCAGCATCATGCTCCTCGGGCTTGGATCGTAGATCCCCCTGTTTGAACATTAAAATAATTCCTTCGTCCATCAGCGTCCCAGGCAGACCCAGCGAGAAAACACGCACGTGAGAGAGAGAGGAAAGAACGAGGAGGAACAGAAAAATCTGCAACCAAGTGGACTAAAGCAAAGAGAAAGAGTGCTTTGCTTGCACAGCTGCAAAGTGGGAATTTAAAGAACCTGCAGAGAGAGAAATTCCAGCTCATCAGCACATACACGTTGCAGAATTACAGATCCAGGTAGAAATGACATCAACAGGGAAAGAAGGCAGCGGAGCTCAACATGCACAATATGTTGGACCCTATCGTTTGGAGAAAACCCTAGGAAAAGGACAGACAGGTTGGTTCTTTTGCAGCAGCACTGGCGCTAGGGGGAAGGTGCTGTAACAGCCAGTGAGGTGTTGGGGATGGGATATTTGAGGGTTCAGGTTTTCCTATTTGCTGTTTTAGTGAAGATAATATTCACAGGCGATTTTTGCCTTTATTTTTAGTTTTCATTTTAATTCTTTATCTTCTTCCTTAAAAAAAAAAGAAAAAAGAAAAAAGCCCAGGATGCTTTATGTTCATTACTCCTGCTAATGGGTGTTGTTCTGATGACAGCCAGAGTGCATGCAGAGGGAAAAATAGATGATGTGCTGGTCGTGAATTTTCACATCATTTTCTTCACTGCCCTACTTAGGAGCATTTTCTTTTTAATCAAATTATATTGAAATGAAAGGTTCACAGCCTGTAGTACCGAGGAGGTGGTGGTGGTGGTAGTCGGGGAGTCACCAGCAGTATTTCATGACATCATGATTGAAAAGGGTGTAGTCCTTAAGGTGCAGTTGGGGGGGTGGAAATATGTACAGTATGTCTGTGGCACTGACTGCTGTGGGTATTTAGCAAATATGGATGGATGGGCTGGTGGTTTTTGTGGGTAGGGTCTGAAATAAAAGAAAAATAGAGGATCGGTAGCAGAATTCATTCTGGTTATGCTGTGTTTTTGTAGGAGGGATAGGGAGGGGGAGGGGATGTTATTTAATTATTTTTCTTAAAGCTTGTTTATGAAACTCGCCCCCAGCAGATTTTCCTGAATGGAACAATGGTAAGAAATATTAAAAAGAAGAAACCGAGTGGAGGGAATTAGAAAGCAGGTGCTTCTGCCCTACGTGACATAATTAGATCCCCTAAATGTGTTCAAGATCTGGACTTGCTTGCTTGGATAGCACATTCGCTTCAAGGGCAGGGGAGCATTAATTGGAATAAAAACCCTTAAAAAGAAGCCCAAATGTTTTCCTCATTTTTTTTTTTTTTTTTTAGTAACAGGGGCAAAAAGCGATGGGATCTGGCAAATTCATTGGGTTGGGAGCCCCCCCCAAAAGTGGATTGAAACTCGAGATTATAATTTAGGTAGAGGGGAAGATCAGCTATAGGGGGGCTTATTTGGGCATGTGGGTGTTAAGTGTTGTTCATTATGGTGGGACAATAAAACATGATGCATTGTGGTGTAATTTTTTTTTTTTTTTTATAACCCAGCCGAGCTTTGCCCATCTGTTGTCTAANTCTGTTGTCTAAGGATTTAATAGGCGTTTCCATCCCCAGCTGCTGCCTCTGCTCTGCCTGCTTCCTCACTGCCCTGCGTGGCAGCAGCTCTGCAGTCCGCAATTTTCTTAGGGACACAGTCAAAATCCAGATCTTTCTCTGTAAGAAGCAATGCTCTTCTGAGATGATTGATTATAACCCACCCCCCCATCCTTCCCCTCCTCTTCACAACCCCATAGCAACCATTTAGAGACATGGATGAAGATGACATTGTCTTCTAGTGAAAGTGACTTTTATTTATATTTCATTTTTTCCAAATCTCTTCAGTGTATCAGCTGCTAAAGGTAGCTCTCTGTCACTCTTTTGGTTACCACCTTTATTCTTTGCATAGCTCAATAAGCCCTTACTTCTGCAGCTGTATTCTTACTAATATCTGTTCTGATGATGATAATGAAAATACCAAAAAATTGCAGTGTATTGCTAACAAAACTGCCTTGTTTCTGCTGGTAATCCTTTTCTGGATACTCCTGGTGATCAAAGAGCCAGCTGTAGATGACAAATTAATTTTTGTCTTCATCACCATTTCCTTTTTTCTCCCTCTCACCTTCTCTGCACCCCTCCCCTTAAAATACAATTGTGTCTGAGATTCCTGAAAATACAGCTGCATTAACCTTTTGCTCCATGTCTCATAGCCTAACGTTGTGGTCCTAAAGGGTTATCTGCAGCTTTGGTTATTTTTTTCCTCTCTGCTAATCTTCCTATCTTCCTCCTAAGTGATTAGAGATGTGGGGGTGGAGGGAGAAGAGGAGGATGTGTTTAGAGGCTTGCTGCTGTTGGCCTCTGCAGTTATTCAACCAGCTGGACAAGGGTGAAAGTTTCCTTTTGCAGTTTTACCACATAACTGATCTTTATAGATAAGTCTCTGCTGTTTGCACACATGAATGCACATAAAATGCACAATGCCTGGTGTCATAGAACCTGGAGGTGGGGGGAAAAGGAAGAGAAATCTTGAAAGTAGCTGATGTCAGTATATGTCTTCCTTGCTATACCCGCCCTTGATTAACAGAATAATGCACTGAGGTGAAATTTAACTCGGTATGGCAAAATATGGAAAGATGCCTCCTGGTATTCTCGCATTTTCTGTGCTGATCACATTTGGGAGCATGCAGAATGGCATGAACAGTGTGTGGTACGCAGCTAGTCTTCATCCTGCTTGTTTTGGAGGGTAAGCAGGCAATCTGCAGCATTTTAGAAAGAGGACAGTAAGCAAAGTACGAGGGCCTGATTTACCATACTATGTTGTCACGGTGTATAACTTTGAATTTGGGTTGCGGTGGCATATGGCTGAAGAAAATAGTGGTTGTAATCATTCCTTTAGTGCTTGACTTTAAAACTTGGAAGATTAGGAGGTAGTGGCTTGGAATATTATTTTTTTCCAAGGGAATGGCGAAGAGTGAGAAGTAAAATCTGACAAAATGTAATGATGAATGGAAAGAAAGTGTAAATTGTGTTGCGAAGTCCTACCCATTGTGCAGTCATCTTCATACTCATCATTTTTTATTTTGAATAAAAAAATTCTTGACTCTATAAAGTTATTTCAGATAGGCAGGTCTAGCTTTGCTCCCAGATACATTAATATTATACAAATATATTAACTACTTTTGTCTGCTTTTACTGACATCAAAAGAAGGGGGATTTTGGAAGGAGCATGGGCTTATAGTTCAGGGCAGACTTAGAAAGGGTGCCATGAAGCGAGAACTTAATAGTAAGTAGAACTCTTAATGGCTTTCTCTCTGTGAATTTCTCACTGATTGCCACCTTAAGAGCTGAAAAAAAGTGTTTACCACCAGCAGCCTACTACTGCAAACAGGTCCAGTTGCCCTATCTGTGACATTGGTGGAACCTGGTGACATCTGGCTGTGGGTGGGCAAAACTGACAGGGAAAAGCCTTCAGTTCAAATTGGTGGTAACAACCGTTGGTGAAAGTGTTGATTAGAATTTAAAATTGGGTATGCAAAATTTGTCCTGACCAGCCTTCTGTGCTGGTGCGTCAAGCTTGCTGAGGGTGACTGATGCCACAAAGAGAGGATTAGGGCCTCATAGTCAGAGAAGTTGGAAAAGGGCTACACAGGGCATTGCTGAAGAATGTCTGTGCTTAGTTCTTTGCTTGTAGTGGGAATGACAGAGGAACTGTGGAAAATTATTTTTAGTAAAGTAGCATATGAATTTATTGTATAATTTGAGTACTGTAGATTACAAAAGATGGTTTGCTTTTGTAATAGGTTGAATTCAGAGCATCCCTTGTTTACTGCAGCTAGCGGAATAGCTCACAGAATATGTTTGATTTTGCAGGAATACAAGAAGCAGCATAATCTTAATTATTGTACTCAAAAATGATTTTACAGAACTGTCAGTCTAAAAGATCATTACTGTATATATGGGTGTATGGAGAAAGGGTGGTTTATGTAAGTTTCATTGATACATTCTTCTACAGTTAATTATAGGACGTTTTCATTGTAATTAACAGTAATGAGCAAAGGGTGTGTGTCATGTTACAATAAGACACGTGGAAACAGCATGCCTTGAGGAAACCCCAGTCATACCTGATCATGAAGCACTGTTTTAGTTTTAGATTAAATAGGGTCTTTTCTCTATTTGCCACTAATTCTGTGTGAAATCAGCTTATTGCGTATTCCCTGCTTTTTTTAATCCCACAAATATCTCTGTTCATGTATTTCTTTTGGCCTAATTAACCCCTATTCCACCCTTCAAACTCTTAAGAGTAATTCAGATTGACTGTAGTGAATATTTATTAATTAGTGCAAAGACAAGGAACTGAAGTATTTCTTGTGAAGGGCTTCAGTGTTTCAGAGGGTTTTCCTGTGTTTTTGTTTGACAGTCATTGTATAGGCTTCAGCATCATTGTTTGCTATGGCATCAGTTCAATGTCCAGTTGAAATTTCCAAAACACTGCCTTGTCTACAAGCAATAAGACATTGGCATTATTCACTTTGAGATAAACTTGATGAAAAATTTAATGTTACTGATCCATTTTGTGTTGTTCCTTTCTTTCTCTTTTAAGCCCAGTTCTGCAGATAGGACATACAAAGAATCCTACTTGAAACTCTGCACTTGGACCTTCAGAAATAGTGTAGGGGGTCCCTTTTCTGCATTGTATACCATATAACTTACAGCTATTTTGGTCTATAATATGTTAATTATATATGAGCCATCGGTGAGGTGTTCAGCAGTATGCTATTGGGTTATGTAAGAACAGAAACCAGTAAATTTGGGTCTGAGCAAATGTAATAGCCTGCTACTCAGTGGGGGATTAAACAGGATGTTTCTTTACAGCCTTAACCACCTGTTTCCATGACACCAGCAGAAACTGAAATTTGTTATTTTTTTTATTTGTCTCTGTCAAATTTGGTTGAAGTTGAAAGCTTTAGATCTATTAGAGGAGTGTTTGGTAGACAATGTGATTTCAGAGGCCTGGTTTACTTAGGTAAGTAGGCTAAGAAAGTATATCCTTTTCATTCATACTGCTGTATTTTTTTTTTTCTGACCCAGTGTGCTCAATCTAAGAGAAACTAAAGAGTACAGCTTTATTCCATTTAGCTGTCTAGATGAATGTATTGTTATAGAGGTGTAAATCATTGTATTTCCCCCCATGGCCTTTTTAAACAAACAAAACAACAAACCATTATATATTCTATTAATGTTTTCATATGTATATTTTACTTTCCTTAAAAAAAGTTTCTTTCAAAACAGTGAATCCGTACCCTTTGGCATGATAGTCTGTGAAGACTTAAATGGTTAATTAGTAATCATAGAAATAAAATATTGGAAGCAATACTGTGGGCAGTAGAGGTCTTAAGAATGAAATTTTGCCAAGAAAGGTTATGTCACAGTGACTTAATGGATTTTCAAGTAATGATTTGGTCTTTCTTAACTTTATATACCTTTGATCTGATTGTTCCAAAGTGCTGTTTGCCTGCATTACTGACTGAAATAAACTAATTTTACCATGCCACGAGTCTGAACGGCAAAGTTCAGATGTCCCTTTTATGACTTTCACTTTTTTTTTTTTTTAGCAAATTCCTGTTTGCTAACTACGGTGAAAATGATTTTTAGCTTCCATCCTTCTGCAAACATTAGTCTTTTACTCCAATATCAGTAGTAAAATTATTATGAGTTTGTTGAAGCAGGAGCGGGCTCTGAATGACTGTTTTTCTTTGTAAAGCACAGTAAGCTTTCTCACCCAAGAGTTGTTAAAATTCATATACCATCAAATGAGTAGGACTGTATGACTATTTATATACCTATGTTTCAGACATCAGCAGGAACTAGAGAAGCAGTGATTTTACAAATAGAGTTCTTGCACTGCTCAAGCATTTTTATGCTTTCTGTCACTGCTCTGATGTCATTTTGTGCCACTGCAGTGGGAAGGACTTCATCAGACTCATGAGAGATGTTGGAGAAATAAAAAAAGCTTCTCAACAGAATTTACCTCTTGAGAGGAATTCTTTCTGATCTCAAGAAAACCTGTGACTCCATGAGAAGAGCAAATGCAGCATTTTAAGTGGGTTCTTACAATTCCTTTTGTAAATTGAGTGGCGCAGCCAGTGTATGTTTTGGATTCTTGGACATTGCAATATTTTTAAGTATACCATAAATTTACTCAATGCATTATATTTTAGGAAGTCTTTAATATTGTATGCTTTAGAAAGTTAAACAGTAATTGCAATGATAACAAATGTTGGTATCTGCCTCAAAATTAGTAGGCAGGTAATATAGAACAAATGTAGGTGGTGAAAGAATTCCAGCTTTCAGAAGAAATTTGAAAGGAAATGAGAAATTTGGGAGTAATGCCCTCTGAAGTAAGAGACATTGCATGAGGAATGTATTATGCACATAGGAGAACAGTCAAAATAAGAAGAGGTGGAAGCCTGGGTATAGAGGGTAGAGTAAAGGCAGAGACATAAAAGAATGCTCAAGGAGTGCTCCTTTTCAAATGCTGAGATACTGTAACTTGCCCTTGTGAAGTCAGTCAGGGTTTTAAGTTGAGCTGACTTCAGTAGGAAGATAATCAAGGGCATGATAAATAGGTAAGGGTGGATTTTTTTCATTTGTCATGGATTGTTCTATTAATAAATGTCACAAAGAAATCTTCTGGTTTTGTTTTAAACAAACCTAAGATGTTTAGCAGTTCTAGTTAATAATGCTGTTCATTCTGCTTACAGAATATGAGGTGATTGTTCCATTTTCAGTTCGTGCATAAACTACTGTTTTTTTTTCTACAAAACATCCATACTGATCTGTAGAGTAGCACGAATAATTTGTTGTAAATAGTGTTCTTGATGAACTTGAACCATCTTCATCTGCAGTGTCTGTAAGTGCAGAGTGATTTCCTTTAAGTCCTTCCTTGTTTCAGATTTTCTGGCAAACAACTTTTTATCTCCTTTCCCCAACTGTCTTTACCTCACTTACAGATTGGTTGCAGTTAATATTCAAAGATTTGAATTGTACTCCTGTATGTAGTCTGTTGCATATGTTGCATAAGAGTATTCGTTCTACTTGGATAGTTGTGTGAGCACTTCCAACAAATGTTTGCAAGTGCAAACTGAAAATTTTGTTTTCCTGGACAGTTTGGACATGATTCCCATGAACACCCTTGACTGAAAGATGTGAAGTTTTCCAGAAAGGTTTTTTAAAAGGTGCACAAATGTTCATCCAGTTCCATTTGACTTATTCTACATTTAATTTTGAATGGGGATAAAACATTGTAATTAGTTCCTTTAATTCTGTTTACAGGCTAGAAACACTACTGATAAAATTATGGAAAAACTGCAAAAAGTCCATCCAGAAGATTTTTTTTTTTTTTCATTGCTTCATAGCTTTTGAAAATTGTGTTTAAATGGAATTTAGGTGGAATGGAGGAACCTGTATTGGTTCCTTTCATAAAAGTGTATAACTCACTATTGATGTAGCTGCAAGCATTTTTTTCTTGAATGCGTCATTTGTGGCAGAGATGCCTATGAGATCGCTGCTGTCCTGTGGACTGTATGAACAGGAATATACTGTTTTTTTTGCAATGACCTTGGGATGCAGTCTTTAAAGGATAATAAATTGAAGTGTGTGGTGACGCTGAGGATAAAGAGCAATATGGACAAAGAAGGTAAACGATGGTGTTTGTATTTAAACAAATCTAGGTACATTCTTTTGCAAATGGTACTGTTGCCTTCAGAATAGTGCAGAGTAACCTTCAGACTGGGGCAGGTAGCGGGTGGATAGTTACTTAATGCTGGAGTGGGTAGAATAGAATATTTAGCTTGAGTTGTCAGCTCTTTCAGTTTTACTTGGAGAAAATTATTTTATTATTTCCTGAAGGCCACAGAGATCATTGTCAACTGACATAAATTAAAGTAGCCCTAAACCTGCCGTGAATAACTCTTTCATGAAGTTCTGATGGCTGAGCTTACTGTTTTGCACCCCGTGACTGTGCCAGGCAGTTTCTGCCTTTTAGACTTTTGCTGTTCCTGCTCTGGCTTCCTTGCAGAAATATTATTGCATACTTAAGAGGAAAAGAAATATTTTTTAAATTTCTGATTTAAATAAACCTTTTTAATTTGGGTTGGTGAAAGGGGTGAGGTTAGACTGAAAGGGACCATTCCTTACGTAGCTTACCACTGATAACAGGCTGCTCTTCAGTTTCTTATCTAACACCCACCCATTGATAGTCAGTGATTTCATAATTAAAGAGATTGGAAAAAAGTAGATAACTTGCCAGTTACTTCCAAAAGGAGATTATTGCTGGTAAAAGCTTTACACCAAGATTTGCAACATCAACTGATAGTAAATGGTTTAATGCAGGGTGCAGGGGAGAATTAAGGAGAGAAACCAGCATCAAGTGTCTTAGTGTGTGCAAGTACTGTTTTTTTTTCTTTTTTGTTTTAGTGTTCCAACATTATGTAGNAAAACAACATTCTCTTCGTATCCTGAGGCTCTTGCAATTTTGATTTGCTATCTTTTGCAGTATATACTTACTGGGGGGGGTGGGTGGGAGAATCAGTGTGATAATGTATATTTTTTAGTGATGTCTACGTTACAAACGTATTAACAAGCTCTGCTTTTGCAGTGTCATTCCTCTGTGTGTCCAGCCTTACGTGCCGTAAGTTGGCTGCCCCTGTCATTTAGTTATTAAAAACACTATTGACTGGAGCTAAAATAATTAAGGAGCTGGTTTCTGGGAGAAACAAACTGGTCTGGACCAAAAATGTGTTAATTTTCTACTGTCTGTCTAAAGCCTGCTCTTAGACCTGTTCAGTCTGCCAAAGGCTGAACAGCAGTCCTTCAGCTGCAGATGAGAATGTACCAGGCCTTCGTACTGACCCAGCAGGGAGTGTTGATGGAATTGCTTGGCTCTTTATCTTTTTTCACTCCTTCTTTATTATTTATGTGTGGCTTGCAATGTAGACACTAGATTTCTACACAGGTGCTCTTCTTGGAAAAGTGATTGTTTTGTTGCTTTGGTCCAGGATGAGGTACACCATAGCCCAGGTTCATAATATTGGCTCATCTGCGCTATGGTAATATAATTTGTGAGGAAGAGGAACCAGCAATAATGTATTTGCAGCTAAACGTGAGCTGGTGATGCATAATTTCCTTTTTTAAAATTTTATTTTTAAAGTAAACAATATCCTGCCCTGATAAAGTTTGAGCTAAGCTAGCACAAGGCTTTGCTAAGATTACTGGCTTATTGCATTTGAATTAAACCACGAGTTCAAGTAGGAAAAGAAGACTTCACATTTCAAATCCTTGTGGTATGAAGTACACTGTGTGGGATGTTTAAAAATTTCTTATGTCTTGCTGACTGTTTGCCGACTGAGGGTTGGGTTACTCATCACGCCAGCCATTTGCCGTGGATGTTTCATTCAGTGAATACCTTCTAATAACTGTGACCTGTCCCTAAGATTAAGGAATGGGTTTGACTCTTAGATTTTTACCTTACTCAAATCTCTTAATCTTTCCCAGTATTCTATTCCAAAGTTCTCATTTTCATGTTGTAAATGGTGGGTAGCTTGGCTGTCACATTGAGATGATGTGCTGTCAGCAGGTACAGGATTGATCTACGGTTTTCCTTTTGAAGTTCTGGCCATCTGTTTTTTGGTTTGGTGGTGAGTTTTTTGTTTGGGGTTTTTTTGGGGGGGTGGGATGCTTTGTTTTGATTTTAAACTTTGAAGTTACCTTGCCTCTTCAAACTGGAAGCTGGTTCAAGGATTGGCATTCTAATCTAGAAGATGCCAACAGGTATTTGGTTCTTTCTACAGCTGCAATCTCCTACTGCAAATTAATGAGGACCTTAGGAGGGTATTCTTGGAAAACTTTTGGCGATGTTACGGTTCCAAGACTGAGCCCCTTAATCATTTCAACCCTATTTAAATAGGTTGATGGTTACTGCTAGAAGAGCTGGTAGAAATTCTCTAAGCAAGAAAACAGTCTATTTCTAAAGCATATATTATTGTTAGAGGGGGGTGTGTGTGTGTATATATATATTTAAACTCTATGGTCATGGTAGACTGAAAAATAAGGTACTTCTAGGGTTTTCTCCTGCTTCTTATACAGATGCATTGTCTTTGGGAAATTAACACTGATGTGCTGTGTGTCCTTGGAGAATTATTTTCTCTTACATATGTTTTGTCTTTCACACTTCTAGTGTCTTGCCTAGGTTGTGAACTGAGAGGAAACATAATTTGTGTTACATTATCATATAATCCCTTTCATACTAAGGCACTGATCTTTGTTGGGCCTTTGTGTGCGTATAGAAGCTTCTCCACTGTGAGGGTGAGTTGAACCTGGCACAGGTTGCCTAGAGACGTTGGGAAGTCTCCATCCTTGCTTATATTCAAAAACAAACAAGAGACAGCCTTGAGCAGCCTGCTCTAGTTGACTGCTTTGACCAAGCGTGTTGAACTAGATGATGGCTTCAAACTGGAAGAAGGTAGATTTAGAATAGATATTAGGAAGAAATTTTTCACTGTGAGGGTGGTGAGGCACTGGAACAAATTGCCCAGAGAAGTTGTGGATGCGCCGTCCCTGGAAGTGTTCAAGGCCAGGTTGGATGGGGCTTTGAGCAACCTGGTCTAGTGGGAGGTGTCCCTGCCCATGGCAGGGGGGTCGGAACTAGATGATCTTTAAGGTCCCTTCCAACCTAAACCATTCTATGATCTTTGGAGATCACTTACAAACTCTGCCATTCTCTGTTGTCTTGTGCAACTAAACCATAACTTGTTCAGTGAACTGTAAAACTAAACAACTCTTGTTTTGTACCCTATATTGCCTTCCTCCTCCTGGTCTCTCTATATGTCCCTTATCTCTTGGGCTAGGTGAAGGCAGTGGTTTTGGCTCATTTGGAGTCATCTCTGCTGCCTGTCCATCTTTTTTCTTTCCCTTGGAAGACACTAAGGATTAAATCATGATTACTCTTTCCATTGTGGGGGNCCGACATTCAGCACTTTCCATGAAACTTGTAGAATCTTAGAGACTTCCCTTGCTCTTCCAAACTTTGTTGAAACTTGCTAATCTATTCCGGTGTAATGGGGGAATTACAGACATTTAAATTTTGTTTCCTTAAGAAAGCAGGCTAAAGCAAAGCTGTCCTAAACAGCACAGCTTCTCTAATCTGTATTTGGTTTTGAAGACCATGAGATGCTTCTTATGGCAAACTAGGATTGCTGGAATACAGCTACTCTTCAGATATTGCCCTCACCTCAATTAAGACTCTTACACCAAAGTTAGAAGGAAAAAGTGGGGCTAAAGTACACTGTGATTCCCTAATGCTGGGGGGATCCCCAGCCAGCTTCATAGGCTGGATTCTTGCCTACTTTCCGCTGCTGGAGCAGTGCAAAGCAGGGAGGATGGAGCCTAGAACTTGGTCCTCTCTGTTTGCAAGCTGAGCTTAGTGACTGGGGAGTGTGGGAAGAAGGGAGCCCTCTCTGTATTTCCTCCGTGTATCCATTTCGGTACAGTAGCAGTATTTGAAGTAGTCCTTTCCTGCAGAAAGCTGAGAGGAAGACTGAGAGCTGTTTGTGTGTTTGCAATGCCTGTCTCTACAAAAATCGTCACCAAAGACAAGCCAAGTATTATATTAGAACTTGGCAATGACACAAGCGCTGTAGTCCTATTAAACGCGGGCACTTGTTTTGTTGAAAAGACATGGCTATGAGTGGCATGGCTTTTAAGATTCTTTATACTTTGCGAGCACCAGCCTTAAACAGTTTTTCATTAGCTTTTGAAACTAGCTAAATCTACGCGTTTTTTCCAAACTTCCCACCCCTATAAAGCATTAAACTTTGAATAAAATTAGTAATCATTGACAAAGAAAGATCTGTCCTGTTTTTTCTGGGTTTTGTTCTGTACTGCTTTTCTTCTGGATCTGTGGTTTATTTCATTGCTCATATTTGTGAAATCATATCTCTTTTGCTTCTGGTTGTTTCCTGATTGCACTGAAGACATTACTTTGTCAATTTCAGCACTCAGTTATATCTATGCAGTGCCAGTGACTTCAAGGCCTTGCTCAAGTTTATCTGAGAGGGGAGTCTGACCCATGAGCAAGCTTCTCATTGATGGTAGCAGAGGCAGACCTCTGGCAGTGTTCCAGTTAAGAGCAGCCTAGGAATATATCTCCTCTGCAGTGAATATTCAAGCAAATTAGAGCACAAAGTGGAATGATACTGTAAGCAATTTCAATTCAAACTGAAAATACAGGCCCAGCATTTTACAAATTACTATCTTTCATCCTTAAAGCAGAAGTCTGTCTGCTCAGCTAACAGGCAAATTAAGGCAAGCAAATGTTTTAATACTTTTAGCAGTAATCCTTTTCTAGTATTCTACACATACATATACTGAAATCACCTGACCAGTTTGCATTAAGCTTTAGTATTTAGAAAACATCCTTATCTTTATCATTACTGCATCTTTGCTAGGGAAAGCAACAGTTAGACTACTAGCATGGTTGGGACAGTTGCCATCATGTTACCAGGTGGCTCTTCCTGCTCAGAGGAAATGCTGCAAAAATAGGCATGGTTTCTGGATCTGTGTTGTAATGCTGTCATCACCGTTACTCTTATCTCCATTGAATCAGATGAGTTACAGCTGAGGGCCTCTTTGGCTCCACCAATGCTTATTTATTCTCAGTGCCTGTGGCTCTACGGAACCAGGTGGTCTGTGGACTGCTTCTCAAGAATTCATAAAGATTGATTAGAATAGCAAACTTATCATATTTACTGTTAAAGTGTCTACTTCTCTACTGCAAATTTCTGAAGAGTCCACCAGAGGAGAGAAACCTGTAGGTCTTTGTCTCCTCATTGAAATGGTGGGAACTGAAAACATCGCAAAGCAAAGGATCTTAATCAAAGGGTATGTCTACCTTACTGTCAGAGGTGGAGCTCTAGCACTGGTGGGTAACACTATTATATCCTGGCACAAGCAGCGGTGAAAATAGGGCAGTGCAGGCTGTGTGAGGTTTGGAGAAGCATACCAGAACGCATAAGAACCTTGCCCTGTGTAGAAGTCCAGTCTTCCCCATCTTTACCTGACTATTTACTTGTACCAGTTGTGCCTTTGTTTTGCTCTGTTGATAAACCCTGCACCAGCTACAGATCAATGTGGTATGTCACATGGGGATAAACTGAGTATTTATATACATAATGCACTGCATGCTTTGTTTATGTATGACTATAAGTATTTCAGGGTTGTTTTTTTTGTGTACGCAAAATACCAACCTTGTGCTTGATGCTGTAGAGTTCAAATTCTGGTGTGAAAGATTATTCCTTACTCTCAAGGCCCATTGGATTAAAGGTACTCAACTTCTCAAAGGATTGGGTCCCTGTTTGTACTCTTATGCTCTCTAAAATGCTACAGAGTCCAAGTTGGGTCATTTCTTGGGAGAAGAGTAGTAGAGACGTATACAAAACAGGCTCTGTTCGTGTCATTGTGCAGTTACAAGGCAAATTATTCAGAAAAAATAACTATGTAGTCTTCATTGGCCCCAACAGGCTCAGCCATTGACTTGGGGTGTTAACTTGGTGACTTTGGCAAGTTAATTCATCTCTTTTTTTTTTTGTTTTTTTGTTGTCTTTTTTCATGATGCCCTGCTGTATAACTAAGAGAATGCTTGACTTCCCTTTTGGGACTGACAGGATTAGCCAGCTAGTATTGATAGCTTTTTCAGAAATAAAAAGCAGCATGGAAAGGCCTGGGATAACCCTACTACTTAGGCCTAGTGATTTTTATTTGTTTGTTTGTTTGTTTGTTTGTTTATTTGCTAGTGTTCATTTTTACTAACTTCATTTTTTAATGTATCTCTGTAGATTTTCATCTTCTGAGGATAGACTAGACCATACAGCATGATCTGTCCAGGTGATGATACCTTTTCATGCTGTATTTGTCTTCCATTATAATATTGATACATAAATGCTGAAATGTCTGTGACTGCAAATTAAAACTAAAGTTGTTTTAAGTATCTAATAAAATAAAAAAAATTGCTTTGATGTTCCTATTTTGAAAATTTGTGGCTGTGCTGACTTTTGTTGCTTCTTTCCTTAGGGATATTTGTCCCTGATCTCTCAAACAAAATGTCACCGAGTAAAACTATGTTTGTATGATGCTGTGTGTGCTACTTAAAAAAGATTTATAACTTGGTCACTTTTATTTATGCTCCTGTGGAGCTGGTGGAATTACACTGCAGTGTTAAAATGCAGCAGTTTCATTTTCTTGCAGGCAGCAGCCCTCTGGTGGTGTGGGTTTTTTTCTTCCCTTTTTTTTTTCCTGAAGTCATCTTTGGAATTCTGACAGGCTGCTAGAGAAGCCTTTAAAAATGCCTCATATTAAGCTGCCATATAGTCCCAAATCTCCTCTCTTTTCCTTTCCAATCCTTGCCTCATCACCACCCCCACTTAAATTTGGAAGTGGAATGTAAAAGGCAAAGCAAGGTTAATAAATGCACCCAACTGATAATACCAACGGTCTTATTTGGCAAAATGATATTTACCAAATGCTATTTCAGTAAGTTTCAGCTTCCAGAACAGTAAAGGGTATAGGTCCATGTGAAGTGGGTGGTGAGGCTAATGGGTTATTCTAAAGACTGGCTGAATTGTTAGGAATGCAGGCATTTCTGAGGAGGCTGCTGGTGAACTTGAAAATTGAAATATCAAAGAAATTTTTCAAAGGGATGACCTTACTAGTCTGTTATATGGGCGTTAATGATAGTTATATTGCAGGTTACTGCCTGGAAAAAATATCTCAGCTAATAGGGAAGGAGAATCTTCTCATCAGTGCCCTAGGAGTGAAATTTACCCTTTTGTTGGTATGAGATTTAGCTATCACTTGAGTCCCACTTAAGACCTATTTTGAAGTATGAAGTTATGTCCTGGGAGGTAGAAATGGGAGTTCAGAAAGTAGATGAAATAAAATATTACTCCTTACTATTTTTGAGATGGTAAGCCAGAGTTACATGCAAATATCTTTTTGAAATTATTAAAGCTGTGCCAGGGATGCATTTGGCTGTTCCCTTTCCAGGACTACAGTAAATGTCAAAATCATGCTGTATCTGCAACTATGTTACTGCATAAATATTCTGTCTTTGTAGGAAGACATACGATTTTGTTATGATTGAAGCCTGAAGTTGTATTTAAAAAAAAAAAAAATGGAGAGGGGGGAAAAAAAGCGCAAGCTTTTACATAACTGAAGCTGCACAGAAGCAATAATTTCTGCAGTTTCAGGTTTTAGGGCAAATAATTTCAGTTAAAAGTAGTTGTTTTAAAATACACTGATTTTTGACTGGGATGCGTTGATGTTTGAAACCTACTGTGTGTCTGTAAAGTGAAATAAAAGTTACTGACTAGGTTTGTGTTTGTTTTTTGGGGGGTTATTTATTTATTTTTTAAATAACACTAATGGCATTGGTAAGTAGGATTTATTCTGTATCTTAACACTTTCTATTACTTTAAATGACAGACAGTGGTTGTAGTGTATGAGCCTCTCTCAGTAGTTGGTTGAACTTCATACTGTGGGCAGCAGATAATGCAAATTTATGGCCTTGCTGGATAATGCTTTAGGTCACTTGTGCTATGATTGCTAACAATTATCATGAGACATTTCTGCCAGCGAAGACATGTGATGCAAAAGTGTTGTTTCACCCATGATACTTTTGGGGGTGTGAGTCTTGACTCTTTGCCAGGTTTGCCTCAGTTGGGAAGGCTGTCCAGCCTAGTGCATGTATTACTTGTGCAGTTTGAAGTCAGAGTCTGATCCATGCAAAGAACTCTCCATGCATGTAGCTTATATATTAAAGGGATAATGTCAACTTATGACTTTTAATTCTTGCAGTCAACATAGGGCGAAAAGGAAGTAAAATGAAAGGGGAAAGCTAGAAAAAGAAAATTCACATCCCCTGCCCAGTTACCGAGTCATTCAGTCACTGATCTTGAAAGCGAAAACTTAGTTGAGATTTTCCTGCTCTTAATTGTAAAGAAATAAATTTGGGAGTAAATCCACTGAACTGAGTGGAGACATGTTGGCATAAAAATAAGATGAATGAAGTGGGAATTTGGCATCTTTAAATATTAAATATTCAGAGCTTTTGTCACCTTAGAGCTATTTTTTTTAAACATAAAAAAAAAGGAGAATTGTGGTAGAGGTCAAGGTATCACTAGTTCCTCAGTAACCCACAGTCTCCAAAACATGATTTTATTTTTGCTTATTCAGATTATTGCTTGTGATTTACTGCATGTGTTACAATGTTGTGTGTTGTAAGTTGCTGGTGATTTTTTGGAGGCAGAATAAAAATGGATTGTTGCCTGCTTAGGTGTGGTGTTTAAAAAAAAAACCAAACCCAACCCCCCAGAAAATTAAAAAAGAAAGACCTTGGGCCCTTTGTATGATTTTTCCTAAACATGCTTGTCAAATTGGTGCTAAGAGGCGTAAGCAAAACAATTTTCTGCCATTCAGTGGATAGGGTTACAAACTTTTAGATTAAACCCATAAAAATGTTAACAATGCAAAAGCCAGGATAAGGGAAATAACTTTTTTTATAATACTGAATTTTCCCTGTTTCTATGTAGAAACAGTGGTGAGTCAGCATGTATTGGGTTTGTGTGGCCATGTTCTGGTACTGGGGGAGCTACAGGAGTGGCTTCTCTGAGAAGCTGCTAGAAGCTTCCTCTGCATCCCATAGACCCGATGTCAGCGCGCTCCAAGACAGACCCACTTCTGGCCAAGGCTGAGCACATCAGCGACAGTGGTAGCGCCTCTGTGGTAACATTTAAGAACTGGGGGGAAAAAAAACTGGGCAACCGCAGCCAGAGAGTGAGGAGTGAGAATATGTGAAAGAAAACAACTCTGCAGACACCAAGGTCAGTGAAGAAGGAGGGGGAGGAGGAGCAGAGATTCCCCTGCAGCCCATGGTGAAGATGATGGTGGGGCAGGCTGTGCCCCTGCAGCCCATGGAAGGTACCAGTGGAGCAGTTACCCACCTGCAGCCTGTGGAGGACCCCATGCCAGAGCAGGTGGATGCACCCAAAGGAGGCTGTAACCCTGTGGGTAGCCTGTGTTGGAGCCGGCTCCTGGCAGGACCTGTGGACCCATGGACAGAAGAGCCCACACTGGAGCAGGTTCGCTGGCAGGACTTGTGACCCCATGGGGGGCCCACGCTGGAGCAGTCTACTGAACGACTGCACCCCGTGGAAGGGATGCACACTGGGGCAGTTTGTGAAGAACTGCAGCCTATGGGAAGGACTTACATTGGCGAAGTTTGTGGAGGACTGTTTCCCCTCCCATGCTGGAGAAAAGGAAGAGCGTGAGGAGTCTTCCCCCTGAGAAGGAAAGAGTGGCAGAGATGTGTGATGAACTGACTGCAACCCCCATTCACCTGTGCTGCTCGCAGGGAGGAGCTAAAGAAATTTGGGAGTAAAGTTAATCCCAGGAAGAGAGGAAGGCAGGGGGGAAGGTGTTTTAAAGATTTGGTTTTAGTTCTAATTATCCTACTCTGATGTGATGGGTAATAAATTAAACAAGTTTCCCCAAATTGAGTCTGTTTTGCCTGCGATGGTAATTGGTGAGTGGTCTCCTTGTGCTTATCTCCACCCATGAGCCTTTCATTATCTTTTCTCTCACCTGGCCAGCTGAGGAGGGGAGTGATAGAGCAGTTTTGGTGGGCACCAAGGCATCCAGCCAAGGTCAACCTACCACATGCTGCTATGTGAACAAAGTGCCATATGGTTTTGTGGCGCTTACTACTGTCTTCCAGTGAGATGACATCACCAGTTTTAAATGAGGATTTTCAGTTGTTTTTTCTATATTCTTTCATGCTGATGTAATAAACATCGGGCAAAAGCTAGGCCACTTCAGACCAGTTTCAGCTCCCTGCATTTCTTTCTAAGAACAAAGTTTTGCCACAACCCTATGGCAGTTCAAAGCTTTTTTTTTTTTAAAAAAAAGAAAAAAAGAAAAAAGAAAGAAAAAAATTGAGTTACTAGACTGGGGATGAGGTGACAGTGAGTCATATTTCAACCAGAAGAGCAAAGTGCCTCCCCCCATCTTGTTTATTCTAAATACTTTCAGTGAAAATCTCCAATTATGTTTATTTCTAGCCTAAAAAATGAATTCGAGTGGTTTGTGGCCACTACTGGAGGTAGGGTGTGGAACTTGATAAGACTTTTGGTTTGATGTCTGTGTAGCTGTACATGTATCCTAGGAGGAAGTAAATCACCAAGACTTTATTCCCTAACCTTAACAGCGAAGCAGCTATGATGATAGCGTCCGTAGCCTGTCTCAAATGCGCATTTTCTTCTATTTCCTGTTATCTTGTAACCTGCAGAGTACTGAGGTTTGAAAGGAATGTTACAGGTTCTGTTTTGTTCCTGGATGCGTTTGGTAATGTGACCTTTGCAATTTTTGCCATCCTAATGTTTGTCCTGCTGTGAAGTCACATAGATGTGCTATTTCACCACATTTTTGAAGTTGTGTAATGTGAGCCAGTTCATATGCAAAATAGTATTTAAATACCAGTTTTAAACTGACACATTGCTGTCCTGGAGTTTTGGGTTTCCCCTGTTTATAACAGGGTGTTTGACATGAGAGTCTGCGGTTCTCCCTGGTCATCAGATTTGTACCATTTGTCTTTTGTTCAGAGATTGTTTTACATTAAAATTCTCCCATAATGATGGGTCAGAGTCTTTTTCTTGCTACACTTATTTTGTTGTTTGTTTTTTTTTCTTCCTGTTGCAGCTCCAATGATTCATTGACATTCCTTTGGCTTTACAGCAGTTTGACACAGCAGAGCAGTATAATGTCCTGTTATGGACCTTATTGTCTTCCATACGTCCATGTAAGAGTCACCGTACAGAAGTCAGTAAACGTGTGCTGCCAAAAAGCTTTTTAAGTGAGAATATTTTGTAGTTGCTGCTCCTGAATTACATGTAGACTAAACAACTTCAGCAAAGACTAGACCATAAGCATTAAAGGGTATAGATAGAAATATGATTTGATTATAAGCTGTACCAAAAAAAAACCCTGATGCATTCTCTTACTGTCAACTGTGATGCTTATTTAAAATGACATGTACTGCTGAAGAGAAGCATTTAGTAATTGAAATGTAAGCGGGTGACTAAGAAGCAATACATATGCAGCAGCATTTTTTTCTTCCAGTTTTGTGTTTCTAAAAAACCCCATCTCTGACTTTCATAGTAACAACTATTGACAAGATGGAAGTAACTTTTATTGGTTTTCTTATTCCTCTGATGCTGTATCAAATCTTTATTCTTTGGCATTCAGCAGGTCAGTGGTATAGGATCATCTTATTGCTCACCCTTTGATTTTTCACTCTTTCCCTGTGGCAACTTTCCCTGCTGGATTTAACTTGATTCCCAGCCTCGCCAGCAGCATTGTAAAATCGAACTGTAGCATTTGGAAAAAAAAAACTTGCTCTATTGAAAAACAAGCTGGAGCAATCCAGACTTGAATTTCAAAGGGAATGGAAAGATCTTGATCCATGCTGCTTTGCAAGCTCAGCACCATGGAGTGTGATTGACTGTAAGCTCACTCACCATTATGAAAAACTGAAGAGTATTTAGTGTAATGACAGGCTGTAAAAGTGGGATATGTGAGATCATGAAGAAGCCCAGAGTCTGCCTCTCTCTGCAGGCAAATTGGTGCTTTGCTTATGCTATTGTAAAAATTGCATGATGGTTCTGAGGCTATTGAGTCTTACTTTAGATCTGCACTGCTGCACAGAAAGCACAATTTGACCATACATTACTCCGGAAACAATCTGAAGTTGTATCCCATCACCTTAACTGGATTTGATTTATTTTATCCAGTGTAACTGAAGAAAGGTCAGGTTCTGTGCCTATGGGCTAGATCCTCAACTGATGCTATTTGGTTAAGAGCCTTGGACTCCATGCTGCTGGAATGACTTACCCTGGTTATGGATTGGACCTTCTATATAAAGGCAGAGACTATAAATTTTAAATTTGGGAAAAGGTCTAGATGTTGGATTCTCTCTTTTCAAGCATTGCTACTTGAGAGAAATACAAAACCACACTCTTAATTAAAGGTTTAGATATCATATCCTTTCTGCAGAGGTGTGTATTTGTTTCTGTCTTTGAAAAAGCTTTTCTGTAATCTTTACCTTTTTCTTTACTTTCTTTCTGTAAGTAAATGACCTCTGAATTTATAGTAACTGTATTTCTGTGTTGATATAATAGGCACAGCTTGGATATTGCTTCTGTTCTAAGCCATCCACAAGTACTTACAATTCTCTTAGAAAATTGACCTTTGGGCTTAAAATTTTTATGCTTGACCTCTAGTCCAGAAATGACTTCTTTCTCTCTCAAGATCTTGATAATCTGTATGACTAGGTTTATTTTATCTGATTGTTGGCAGCAGGAGGTGGTAAGGAAGGGGAGGTCACTAGTTCAATTCCTTGCTGGAATTAAATCCTTGAGAAAATAAGGATAATCCTTCATTTGATGTTTACTCAGTTGGTTGCTTCCCGGTACTTAGCTTGCTCCACATCAGAATTCATAATTTTTGTACTTCCTTCTGTTTTCATTAAAAGGCATATAAGTTGTTAATTCTGCATTAATACCCATTGATAAATAGTCACGTAGGTGAAACATGCACAGTTAAACAGAGATACTGTTAGTTACAGGTAAAGTTTTAAATCTGAGGTCTAAACATCTTTGAATTTCAGGAGAATGCTCGTAGGAAAAGTGTGTTTTGTTCTAAAACTGAACGCAACCACATACTTCTTATCTGAGCAAGATGCAAAAGGTACTTCACTGTAAAAGGGCCCGTCTTCTAGATCAGTTTTGGATGTTGTCTGGAATGTCATGCCATTTCGCGCTGTCAAGCCCAACATCAGCCTAGTTCAACTTTGTGTACGTCTACACTGCAGTTACTAGCCAGGCAAGAAGAAGGGTTTCAGACTGCTGTGGTGAGTCAGGCTGATGCTGGAATTTGCTAATTTGGAAGTGTCTTGGTTGTCTCGTCTCTACACTGCTATCAGTTTTAGCCAGCTTGGTTCTTGATGGGCACAAAAGGAACATTATGATAAAACAGCTTTTTTTGTACCAGACTAGTGTTCTCTCTTGTGACGGTATGGTGTAGTAGATGTGGTTCAGTGGACAGGTTTAGAAATGTTGCAGCAGCTGACTTCAGAATCACCAATAGTAGGATTATTTTTTTCCCCCAGTATCTGTTGGTTAGTAATTGCCTTCTATCTGAATGTGTCAACGCTGATCTATTTGTTGGTTTTTATTCTAATACAGGGATATGAATCTATTCGCAATATCCATCTACATTTTAGATACATGTGATTGTATATTGTACAACTCCCCAAATGAATGAAAAGGAGCATCAAAATCCTTTTCTCCTTTTACTTCTCCATTTAAAACTTTACTACCTTTTACTTTATCATGATAACGCACATCCTGGTATTAAGAAAAGGGGGCATTCTTGATATGTCATCCCTATACCTTTCATCATCCTGTGTTTGTCTAATGTTATTTAGTATGTCTCTTTTTACTCAGGTCTTCAAAACTGGCAATCTGTATGTTTTCCTTCTACCCCCCTCATGCACGCATCGTTTTTGCAGCTTGTCTCTTAACGTTACTTATTTCTGCTGTGCATTTTTCAGGTTAGTATTCCAACTGAGGATGTATCATGGATTTATACATTGGCATTATCTCATTCTCAAGTATAATCTTCTATTTCATTGTTCAACACTTTGTTGTCACTTTTGATTACCTCTGCACATTGAGTTCGTATTTTTATTATGCTGACTGAAGTAATGGTCTTTTCTTGAATGACTCCAGTTAACTTGGGAGTCAGAAATGTATATTACTAGTTCACATTATTCTTTCTATTCTGCATTTCTCAACACTGAATTTCATTTACAGTCATGCTGTCCATCCACCAAGCTTTCATATTTTGTTGTTTTATGTGCTTAAGTGGGACTTAAGTAATACATTGGTCTTGTGCTGGCCTAGTGTGCAAGGGTAAATTTCACCCTTTATGAACTGATGCATGCTGTCACATTAATCATGGATGTACTGTGTATTTCCTAGGGCAGTATAAAGGATCAACTTTTCCTATTAACCCCTTCACAACTGAATTAAGTGTTGATGACATATCTAGAATGTGCACCACAAACTTGATGTATCGTGATCTGTAGTTCTGGTGATCCATCCTAGTACAACCATAGCGGAAATACAGAAGTAGCAATCTGCTGGATGCTTGAGATATCCTGAGACTGAAAAGGTCACAACTAGTGTATTCAGGTGTTGGGAGATTTGTAGGTTTTTTTTTCTCTTGCTCCTTCTATTTGTAACATAGCTTTTTTTCAAAGCAAGTCCTTGAAGGTTCCCCCAGAGCCTAAAACATTAAGGGGAATTTTGAAGAAGTGTCTGATTTATGCCGATCTACCCCTTTGCTTTCATTAAAAGGAAAATCTATTTCTTCTTTGGTGTTTCATGAAAAATTTTCTAGGTAGGTGAGCAAATGGCTGAACTCAAGCTTAGAAGGTTTGATTTCTTTATCTATCTCTGATTTTGAGACTTGTTTATTGACATTTCTGTTTTGTCACCTGTAACTTTGACAATGTTCCTTATACAAATTACTTTGAGAGTTGCAGATTCACTGTTCTGTAAAAGCTAGAGAATTTTTTGAAGTATAGCATATCATAATATATAACAGGATTTGCTGATGTCTGATTTGCCTTTCTGTTGGTCACCAAAAATATCAACAAACTGACAAACCAAATAAAATGTCTTTCCTCCATATCCATCAAATGAGGGGGAAAACATATAGCTATGAAAATGATTCTTCTTCCTACTTTCCAAAAATGACCAAAAGAAAAAAACCTGCAGTATAAGGGATGTAAAAATGTGAACAGATGGAAGAATTTTTTTCATCCCTGCAAGCTTATTATTATTATTTTGGTGCTTCTGGTTTGGGAAGAGAACTTGATGGGTTCAGTGATCACTGATCGTTGTAAAATTGTCAAACTGTGCCCAGCTGTTCAGTGGATGCTTGTCTGATCATGGAAGTCCTGCTTTATGAAGTAGAGCAGGGAGAAAAAGAGGAACATGCTGGTATCTTGGTGGATTTAGTTTTACACAGTAGCATCTGCTAAACATGCAGTCACTCTTTACTTAGCAATTTAGACTAAACTCCATAATTATTTAATGAGCAACCTCCCTATTTCTCTCCCATTTATTTTGCTCCCCACTCCCCCGAAAGTGCTGGCTTCAAGATCTATGTAAGGCATAGCTTAGTCTGTTTACCCACTGCCCACCATGGGTATTGTGTACATTGTTTTCATTTTTTTATTAATCTTTATTTTTTAATCTTTGTGAAATTGCAGGGAGGGAGGAAAGAAACAGAACCTTTAAATGATAATCCACAGCTCCTATTAACTAGTGACAGATGTCTTCTGTCATGACATTTTAGGGACTTCAAGGCTCTTGATAATAATATTTGTTGTTCGGGAATGACCTGGTATATCAGAAAGTCTTCGCCTATCCTGCATGTCACCATGAGTTAAACATTCTGGTGAAACAGCACAAAACTAGTAAGTGTTGTGTCTGAGACTCCTACAGCCTCTTTATCCCCTTGTCGTGTTTAGGAAGAAACTAAAAATGGATGTATCTTTCTAGAAAATAAGGAAGAATTTTGCTGAAAGGAAATAGCTGTTTGTGTACGCTGCTTACAACAGTCTACAGGCTATGCTGGTACTTGACTCAGTCATGGTTAGTATATGGAAAAAGAAATGCAAGAAGTCTGGTATGAAGCCAGTTCAGAACCTTGCAAACAAACTTCTGGACTCAGTAATCATTTATGTCTTAAGCTATTCTAGTTAAACTGAAACTTAGTTTACTAGAACTATAGTAACTAGTAAGTTACCTTTTTATATTAACTTTTATTTATGCTGTTAGATAGGGAGCCAAGTGAAAATTGCATTTCAGTGTCCAAAAAGCTTTTTCTCCAGCTTACTAAAACAGGTCATGCTCATATGCGCTGATGTCACAATCAGTTATGGAGGGGGGATAGTTGTGTCATCAGAACTGAGGATTATGATTTAGATTCAGCAGTGGAGAACAGCAACAACTGTATTATGTGCAAATGCTCAGGAATACTGTTTTCTATCTAGAGATTTAAGGTTGGAAAAACAAGATCTAAAGGGCTTGATATTTCAAATGGTGCATTCACTTACAGTGAGACTGTGATATGACTTCTTCACAGTGCAACACTGAAAAATAACTGTGATCTTTGTCCTGATTATGCTTCAACTTTGGAATGGGTTCCCACCAATGCAAACTCCTTATCAAAGGCTTGAAGCCAATCTCTTGTCGCCACATTGAAATACAGCTCTTCATTATGTGTCAGAATAAGGCTTCCGGATTTCGCAAGGGCTGAAAAGGCTGTTGCTTCTAGAGAATGGCTCCCAGCTTCTCTGGGGTGCCATACAGGAACCTCATAGGTGGCTGGTGAAGTGGAAACAGGAGGGTAGGTTAAGGGCTATATACAACAAATAAGCTCAGGAAAAGTAGTATTAAAGGAGTACCCAAAACTGATTTTATTTGTTTTTCACCAAGGGTTGCATCTAAGTGTAGCCATTATTAATTAAACCTTTCCTGCGTGTTATGTTGGATCTACTGGGTCTGCCCCTAAGACTTGCTGAAGCCACGAATTGGGAAGACCTTCATAATTTCGCCATTCTTTTTTCTTCCTTAGTGAGGATAAGAGGATGGTCTAAAACATCATCAGCACACTTCATTCGCTGCTGGGTTTGGTGTGATGTAGTCTGGTTTCAATTTTTGGTCAACAGGAAATTCCCTGTGGTAGTGAGAAGTCTCTGCTTCCAGTAGTGGTGTTCCACTACTGGAGGTGGCTCTCGTGCAGGCCTTGCTGTTTGCATTGGCCCAGTATTATATGTTGTAAAATGAAAAAAGGTCCTGAAGCAGAGCTCTACCATGCCAGTCATTCACTAATACAAGGTCCCCCAGAGATTCAGTGTCACATGTAAGAACAATGCCTGCTCTTGCCTATGTTATCACAGTCTGATTATCATGGGAAAGGAGCTGTAGTTGACTTCTCTGTGTGGCTTATTTCTTTCTTCTCTAAGTAGAGATAAGCCACAATAATGAAACTCGCCTTCAAGACAGATACTTGTGTAGTTTGAATGGTGATGATCTGCTTTTCCAAGCAAAGCTGTGCTGTCTCCTTGTATGGTAGGGAAAGCTGGCTGAATCAGTCATTTCATTCAAGAATAACCCTTCTCTTGAAAACAGTTTGTTTGTGGTGATACAAAATGGGATTTTTTTTTTTCTAGAAATTCCCTTCTGTTCTCTTCTGTACTCAGTCATGTGTTGGGAAATTATTTTGCATCCCCCCCCCGCCCCTCTTCTCACTGAAGTCAGAAGGTGAGTGAGGATTTAGTTGCACTGTAAAGTCTGACTAGTAGGGAGGCCATAAGCCATATATTTATCTGGTATAAATTTAGTGCAACTCTATCAAAGTCAGTATTGATTTAAACCGGCTGGTGATCTGATCAGCTGTAGCACATGTTCTTGCTTATCATTCTACTATGTTCATCTCTATTGTTTAGCAAAGGAAGTGGCTATGACAACTAATATTTTACAGTGGTGAAAAATACATGGAGTCTAGTCCCATTTAAATCTCTAACTCTTGATGTGAGAAATTCTGCCAGACTGAGAAATTATGGTTTGGGCCTCTCTATCTTTGTAGATCTTACCTTTGAGTGTATAGTCTCAGAACTTTACCAGAAGCCATACTGACAGTCAGAAGAGAATACGTCCTGTTGGTTGGCTTCTTTGGATTTAGGATTTTACAACAACATGAGAGAGAGTCTAAGTTTCAAAATAACCAGTTGTAATTTATGAATGCTGATAGGTGAGAATCTCCTGACCAGTTTACTGTATTCAACTAACATGATTTGGCTTCTGTCAGCACAGTATGCACTTACAGTGCTGGAGTGGATGCTCCTTTCACAGAGGAGAGTTAATGTAGAAAGAACTTTCTGGAAAGGATAGGTCTGCTCTTTGGTTTTTTATCCTAGTTTTTTAAATCTTGTAGCTGCTAAATAACTTTGTTGGAGTCTTCCGTTATATCTAAATATTTTTTCTTGATGTTTTGTACTGCTATAGGAACTTTATTTACTCTTTCTTTTTCTAGTTAATTCTCTTTTTGTTGCATACATACTACTCAGATTCCTGTAAAGTCTTCCTTCTTGCTTCATGGCATTGTGAGTCTGATGGGGCCATCAGAATCTAACACTTAAATCTTAAATCTTCAAATCTGACACTTAAATCTCTACAAGGGATCATTAGTATGCGTTCTTGCTGCTCGTTGTTGGCTGTGTTGTCTGAAGTTCATGGGAGCTACTGTGAAACTTGTAATTACATCTAGTTCTTGACTTGAGACCCATATCGCTTCCTGCAGTGGTAGCGTTTATTTGTTATAACAGCAGGGGTTGGTGGAAGGCAGGTTGACTTTCTTTTTCACTGCAGTTTAAATGATGAAAGAAATCTATGAAAATTCCTAAAAATCACGCCATGCTCCCATCCAGTTTGGATAGGCAGGGGAGAGATTCTGCTTTTTGCTGTGTCATGGATCAGGAGCAGTAGCTGTCTTTAAAACAAAGAAAATACGTGGAGAAAAGTTATGTGAGGCCGAGAAGTCATGCTCCTAGTGGTAGATGTGGACTTGCTTGTATTTTTGCCATTCTGGGCAACTTTATTTTTGTGCCTCTTTAGATAGGAGCAAGCCATGTTGAAATGATAATACCGAAGTGTGTGACAGCCCGGGGGCCAATTCTCCCCTTCACTGGATGTACGTGACCCTTTCTGAAGTGGGACTTACTTGGTATTCTGGGAATATCAGAAACTGACAATTGGACACCTGTTTTTTACATGGCTAGAGCGCAGCTCTGTAATGGGATTATAATAAAATTCCTATCAACTTTATGCAATGTATAGAAAGATCATAGCAAATAATATTGTAACATGGATACCTGATTATCATTGTAAAGGATGATCTCTGGCACAGGCTGATAATGTAAGTCATTACCTCTTCATTTCTCACATTCTTGAACACTTCCTGTTTTCTCAACTGTTCAAGCAGCAGAGATCTAGAATCAATTCATTAAGCTGAGGTAAACATCTGATGATTATTGTTACTGTTTTCATACTATTTAAATACCTTTAGAGCCACCCTCTTAGGGGGCTTTCTCCTGGCTGAGCAGTTGCCACCCTGAGAAACCTGCATTCTGAATATTAAGCTTCATGGATATTAAGTACTGCCAGAGGCCAAAAAAATCATTTTAAAAGAAATCTATTTTTTATTCTTGCAAAACATATATATATATATGTTAAAAACCCAACATCCTTGTATATCGATGCCCTCCTCTACTAAATATTTCCATAATACAAATAACTGACAATTTTAAACTAACTTTCATCACTGACTCATTTCACATATTTTGAAACAGGAGTATCAGTACTCTGAAAAATGCGTTAGAAAATTGCATGTGTATGATAAATCCTTCTTTGTGTCTTTGTCAAACTACAGATATTATCACAGAACTTTTATTGTAAGACATTATTCAGTAATAGTTGTTTCTGAATTGCAACAGCTATTCTCAGTACACAGCAGAACACAAAAGTTTTTCACCATTTTTTACAGTCAGTGTATCCAATAGCCAGACTTTTATTTGTTTGTCAGTCCATGTTGAATACATGCAGAGCATTAATACCAATTGTATACTCACATTTGTTTAAAACTGACCTACACGTACAGAGTGACACCATACATACAATTTATGGATTCTTGGCACAGTGATAGGTTGTACTGCATTTGTTCATCTCTCAATTCTCCAGTGATATTCTTGATCCTGAGGAATTAACCCATCTCTATAACTTTTTGCTACAGGAAATGCATATGAGAGTGGTAAACCATTGTTTCTGACAAACAAAAGGAACTGTCCAGCATTTTCCCAGCTGAATGTATTAAAACGCTGATAAACTTGAAGTGTCTTTTAATGTTGTCTTTCAATGCTTTAAAAGCCTCTCGTCTAAGAAATGTTTTTCTGTACATAGGGTATGTGTGTTTACATGCCTGTGTATCTCTTTATGTTGAGAGAGACTGCCGATAGTCACAAAGGCAAATACTGTTCGTAGCCTAAGTCTAGCAGTTGCAGTGCAAAAGTGATGCAAGCTTTAACTTCTAAATTTCCTCATGAAACCTCCAAAACCTTCTGAGTTTGTGAAAGGATACAAAATGAAGAAAATTAGTTTTAGCAGCAACGATAAACTATGATGCATCTAGGCATTCAGACTAAATAATAAAGAACTGTGTCTAAATTATGGCGTAGCTGAGAATATCAGTAAGGATGAAAGGAAAGATGAGAGGCATAATACTCACATTATTGATTTGCTTGGTATTAAGAAACATTTTAAAAATTTCAAAATTAATGAGACATAAAATCATCTCCCTCCTTTGCAGCTGATTCTCATCAGCCAGTTATAAAAGAGCTATCATAGGAGAAGAGAGCATACCATTAGCTGTGAGTTCAGAATGACTCTGCAAAATAGTCCGTAAAGGTCTACTGACATCTTTTTGAAAATCTCCTAAAGGTCTCAAAGCTGCTAGTTGCTGCACTATATCAGGCTGCCATCAAACCTGGATCTGAGTTGTATAGCAGAACAGTCCTCGCTCTGCAATTTGCTTTAAAGCAACAGTCTCTGAATAATGTAACTTGGGAAGATATGCTTCCACAGGCTCTGTGTTGACCTATGCAGTGGGGTGCCACCCAGCGGGGGTGATAAATTTATCACTAACACAGACATATTTTCTGCTAACAGGCTTTACAATTGGATCTCTACCCTTAATATAATTTTGTTTGTAAAAAAAAAGGATACAGACATCCCCACTGCAGAATAGTACCTGCTGGCAAGTCTACTTTGTGACTTTTGGTATGCAGGTTGTAGCGTAGTATATTGCTCCTGGAAAACTTGTTCTTACTTGAAAATGTATCTCAACATTGGGTGTCCCAAACTACCCAACCAACAGTCTTCCATGATGCAGATATTAATCATTGTGATATCAAAATTTTCAGTACTGTCATTTTTTAATAACTGCTGTAGAGACTAAGGGATGGGAGAAAAGGGATTAAAAAGAGTGGCAGCTGTATTGCAGTGAAGTTAGGTATTATAGAGCTATTGCGTGTTACATACCAATTATGTTCGCTTGCAGTAAGTTACAGCTGGGTATAGAAAGTCTTCTACGTGCTGAAAAACATGTGATGAGTTGTCATCCTGAATGGTTAAAGGCAGTTTTGGAAACTGGAATCTTCTCCCCCTTCCCACTTACCTCGTCTGAGCCAGGTGTCATACAGCCAGCTGGAAAAGCAAAGTTTCCATTGGTGCTTTGCCAAATGCGCCACATTCTCTGAAGCAGGATGAGCCCATTTCTGCTTCTCTTATTTTTAGGACTGACAAATAGCTTGGTTTACACATTTTGATCCTTGGTGTATTTTGAGAATAGCCTTCCAGTCATTCTGAATTGCATGCGTTGCTTTGATATTAAATTTTCATGTTACGGGTTCCATTGGAAACAAATGTGTTTTCTACCCCCTGCAGTAAAACATTGGTTTATACCAAAGCAGTCTGAGAGGCAAATTGGCTGCTTATTTAAGGATGTCTTAATGAAGAGTTGTGAACCTAAATATCTTGATTAGTATGAGTAGATTATGTGAAGATAGCTAGCTATACTGTGTTACTGTTGCCACCCATAAATTAGTCCAGTAGTCAGAATGACTGAGGGTTCTTTATTGTCCATTGCTATTTGGTGCTAGTGAGAAAGCGGGGAACTCCTAAAAGCAGAGGACAGTGCTACCCACGTGTATAATTTTGGGTCACAACAGTTTTTAATAGTTCTCAGAGAATGTTTCCCTAGTAAATGACAAGGGGCAGGGAGAAGAAAAAAGGTGACTGGAATGATGGTGACATTTGAAGGGGGAAGAGCCTTGTCAGAGGCTTGACTTTGTACAGATAAGAAATATATTTTCTGATTGTACAGAAGGTTGGTAGAGGCTGCTGCACTGGGCAGATAAGAAGTGGGGTTACATGCTGGTTTATCTGTAAGGAGACGGAGTGTTCCTCTCAGACTTGTGGTGTATTTAATTTAGATCAAAAAATCCTAGGGGATTCACAGCTAATCATAAACCAGCATAGATTAAGAAAAACCCTCTGAAAAATATTATAGTGAGATATGATATGTTGTATATAAATGGATGTAAGTAAGTATACATAAATATATATTTTCTGTGAATTGAAGGTCATTCTGCTGTACTAGTGAAGGACATTGTAAATGTTTCTTGTGGGAAATTAAATGTAGGTGTGTTAGGGAATCTTGCTGAATATAGAGCAAGGCATGCCCTTTGGCTGTAGAACTGGCCCCTGCCTGGGCAGCATGTTTGATGGCATGACTTCTTTTAGTGCCAGGCTGATCTCTGATAGGAACTTGCCAGAACTCTGGGCTGCTGTAAATTACACTAGACCTCAGGCAGCCCTGGCAGTATTTGGAGTTCAGAAGATAAGTATTTTTGCTTTACATGTTGTTTGTTGCACTTAATGAAGGAGATGATGATAAGGTTTTTAAATTTTCGTGTTTTAACTCGTAGTGGTTGTGACAGTTGTTCAGTGAATTTATCTGAGTTCTAAAAAAGGTACCATATGGGCAGTGCTAGTATAAATTTTTGTCTGTTGCCCTGCTAATATATTGGATCAATCTGAAGAAAAAAACAAACCAAAAAAAACCCCAACCAAAGAAAAAACACGCCAAACAAACAAAAAACCCCAAAGCTCAAAAAACACTAAGTATATTAAAAAAAAAAAAAAAACAGACCATTTTTTACGTGTTTCCCTACCTGTAGTTTCCATGGCCTTTTCACTCCTGCAAATTTTAGTGCTTTTTCTTCAATGTACAGTACATCTACTGTGCCGTAGGAGCTACGAGTGCAATCTGTAGGCATCCTTAAACTGCCTTTCCTCTTACTAGGGCAACAACCTAAAGAGTGAAGCAATGGCACCACAGACCTGGGCTGGATAAACTTGCCCAGAACCTTAAGCACTTTAATCAAAAAACACCTGACCAATGCTGAGGCCTGTGCTGCTCTTGACTTGGTGTTGTAATTGTGTTCAGGTGTGCAGATACATGCCACAATATAGATGCAAGATGCAAGTCTTATGATGTTACTTGTTAAAAGTTGAACTCTGACCACATTTTTAACCCTGAAAGCTGACAAAGAGCTACTTGTGAAAATACCTTTGGTTGTGCAGGTACAGGTGTGAGAGACAAAGGGCTTAAACGGTACTGCATCTTTGGAGGGAGACCAGTTGTACCATCCAGCTGCTATTTTGGTAAAGCTCCGTGATATTTTTTCTGTCTGTATGCTACATGAGAGAAAATGGAATGTTTTATATGAATACAACTTAAAATTGTCTTTTTGCTTTGTTTCTGTATTTGCATACATTTTTGGTATAATAACTTTTAACATATTCACACAGAGAGGTTTAACTATACAGCGGTTGCTAGACTAATGAATCTGCACATGTTATCATAGAATCATAGAATGGTTAGAGTTGAACTGTTGGAGCTCAAGACACGCTTTTGCTTGAATAAAACATCACAAGGTGAATAATTTTAGTGATACAGTGGGAGAACAGCAACTTTGTTTATGTAAAACCTGAATTTTGTAAAGCATATGATTCAGAAACAGATCTTAGGAAGCTTTTACAGAGCTATCCTAAATGAGTAATGGAAAAACAAAGCAGTCTTTCAAACTTACTACTAAGACACTGATGTGATTTTTTACATGGATTTTTCTAAGTTATGCCTTCTTCCCATTTCAAGCATAAAGATTCATTTTGTGCTTCCTTGTTGCAGTCCACAGATGCTGGATTTTGAACCCAGTGAAGAATTGCCATGGAAGGATTCAGATGCCTGTTGGGAGTTTCACTGACTCCATTTTGGCAAGAGAGGGTGCGTGAGCTGGTAGTTTTGCTGAGACCTTGGTGTGTTCTTATTCCTTAATGCTGCCGGATGGTTCAGAGCCAGCTGCTTCCACTATGTTTCAAGCACATGGAATGATGAACTAACTTTGATTCTTTGTACTTAAAAAATAACTGCATCTTAATTTTATCATCAAACTACAACATAAACTTCTAATGCTGTTCTAGCCTAGAAATAATATTAACCATTTCCCTTTTGTAGAAATTTCATTACTTTATAAGCTAAGTTGCCACAGTTCTTTTCTTTCTTTCTTTGTGTTTTGTTTGATTGTTTTTGCCTTTTCTTTATATCCTCCCCACCTGTTCTAACAATCAGTACAAACTTTGAGTTATCTTTTAAAATCTTCTGTCTTTGGAAGATAAATTCTTATGGATTAAGGGTTTATATATTTACCTCTGCCTTTTGTCGGAGCTTGGTTTTTATTTTTTGTTTTTAAAGATGCAGTAGGTTGAGGAGTAAGCAGGACAGAATGGTCACATGCTGTTGATGAAGGCAGCAAAACATGTCCTGTAGTTAAGTCAAGATGTGAATGTATTAATTTGAGTTACAGAATAGCCTGGTGTGGCTGGCAAAATCCCCATCACATGAGCAAAGGTCGAAGAATTGTGCCTTCTATTGCATTTCACAAACACTCCTTCACTTTCTAATTATGCAGGTTGCTTTTTGGTTTAAGGAAGAGAGAAAAGGGCATCCTGATTCCCTGCAATCTGCACTGTTGCTTGTTCCTTGGGACCCCACTAGTCAAAACAACGGGATTCATATGTTGACGACAGCTGAGAGACCAAAGTATGACCAGATGGCAAGGGGGGAGCTGAGCTGTCTGTTTCTGCAAGCGATAGGCACATTATGGTTATTCTCTTCTGGGGACGAGGGGGTGGGAAGGAGGGGGAAGGGGAGAGAGAAAGAGAAAGGGAGATATGAGATAAACAGACTGTAGCCTGAATACATATGACATGTGGGAGGAAAGCTTTGTTAAGCAAGAACTGAAAGCCTCTTGCAGAGCATTAAGCAGCATCGCCTGTGCATTGGACTGAGCCAAACCAGAGGAAACACAAGGATAAACCTGTAAAACTGCTGTAAGGCCGGCAAGGTTCATCACGCTTCTGCAGAGGTGCTTGAAACAGTGAAGTACTGGAAGGTTTTACTGTTTCCTTAGATCAGCTTCTTTTTTTAGTAGGAAGGGTCATTTAGTAGCAGACGTGCCAAAGGTGTGTTTTCATTATCTTTATGATGTGCAAGCTATATTTTATGAGTCAAAGTTGATTCATAGCTTCATTCTGCTAGACTTTTTCATCAGCTTCATGCATAGGAGATGGCTTTATGGGGTTCTGGGTATCTGCTGTTTGCACTGGAAGTTCAGTCTAGCTAGTGATTTGCAGGTGGTGCTCAGCATGCTCTGTAATTAGGGAATGCATCCTTGCTCCACATCACCCTGAGCCTGATCTGGATTCAGCTGAAATCTGTAAAAAATTTTACCACTTGACTGTATTAGGGTCTGGATTATGTCTTCCGAATGAAACTGAAGTATACTTTTATCAGTTATTGACAGTAGAGCTATCAAATCTTTTCTTACTGCCCTCTCTGCCTCAGCAGCATAAGTTGTGATATTTGTCCCATTTTCTTCTCATATTTTTCTGACTGTTCTTCTTGTGGGACTTGTGTGAATGAGTAACTAGAGCAATTGATACTTGCATTATACAAAAAAAGGAAGAGGAAATTTTCATTATTTTGCTCATGTGAGGACAGTGTCTGTCTAAAAACTGGTAAGAGACTAGAGAGCATTTATTCGAGAAGGGTTTGATATTTTTTCTCATCTACACATCATATGCTGGTAACTTTACTTCTGTTTTTCCCCTGTCTTTTGTTTTGACTTTTGCTTGTCTGATTTGCTGACCTTTGCGTAGTTCTTTCTGTGAAGTAAGGGGATATGAAAGCAGCCTCATACTGTTGTTTTCCTGATGAACCACTCTTGAGCACTCTGGTTTACAAGGGGGGAAACTTAACAGATTTGTTGGACTGTAGCACCTAACACCACTGCTCAATAACCTATTGGAGTGTTTGAACATAGTCACCAGCCTGGCTTCCCTGCTGCTCCCTAGATAGTTGCTTGTGACATTGATCTGTGTGGGGGGATGGGGGCTGAAAGCTGATTTACAGATGTACTCTATTGCCTGGAGGAGCTGGTTAGCTAAGATTGCATTCTGCCTGGTTTTGGTCACAAAGACTTTAGGGGGTCTTTGCTACACAAAAAGTACAGCTAAAAAATTGAAAATTTTTGTACTCATACATACACAATGAAAACCTTAAAAAGAATAAAAAAACCCTAAACCACAACACAAAAAACCCCCACAAAAACAAACAGCAAAACACATCCCCATTCCACCCCCAAAAAAACGACCAACCAACAACCAAAACCAGAAAAATACCAAAAACATTTAAACTCTTTTTGGAAAGATGCTGAGTATTGTATGCCAGTTTTCTATTCACTTCTTGGAAAACCTTTTGCAGTTCCATATGGGACACCATCTTTTAGAACACTGTTATTTTAATTAGTGAACCAAAAAAAGCATTCTGCTAATTACCGTTGCTTCTCTAGCTATGCAGAAGCCCCTTCCACTGTTTGATAGTAATACAACGCATATAACTGCAATGTATCAGAGATTAACTTTTTTATTTTTATACTAATTATAATGGCTGAACCAGAGATGCCAGTAAGTTTCTGTTGTCAGCCTCACTGATAAGGTAATTTATGACCCTGTTTTTCTACAAAAATTCTGCCCCATTGTCAAGACTTATAAAAAGTTAGGTAAAACTTCATTTTGATTAGATGCAGCTTTTCAGTACATGACCCTATAAGTTACTTCCAAGTATAAGGGAAACAATAAAATATTATATTGTTCCAAATTTGCTCTACTTTTAAGATGTCTTCAATTGCATTGGGAAAAAATTCTCTTTTTTGTAAATACAAAAGCCTATTAAAAACTACTATTTCATTTCTAATTTAAATAATGTAGGAAGCCTCAGTTATTTTATAACAGATACAAGTAAAGTGTGCGGTTCGGCAGTAGTGATGTAATAAATGCCATTAGTATTGAGATGTATCATGTTTGCATAATATAAAGGGGCACAGATACCAGGGAGAAGGCTGGAGGTTTCCTTATGTATTTAATAATAGTAGCTAGCTCTTCCACTATGTAGAATCTTAAATCCATATTTCATCATAAAAACACACCTATTTTTCAAAGAATTCTAACTCTCAGCGTGGACCTGTATGTGGGATGTGTCATTGCCAGGTCATTGTGCAGGTTTTATGGGTTTGGGTTTTTTTGAAGTGTCTAAGGGGTATTGTGGCAAACAGTTTTAGACTTGGCGAGAAAAAAAATTATTTGGTTTTAAGCCAGAAAAGGTTAGCCAAAAATATCTAAACCAATATGGTGAACAAAAATTGTGCAATTATTTGCTAATTTGCTGTTCTTCTGGAAGTAAGTGGCATCTTTTGTCATTGTCTTTGTTAGGATCAGGACTGTGTCCATTCTAACTCATGTTTTGGATGATCTGTTACTAGTTTGGTGTTGACAGTTTTTCATTGTGATCTGCTAGCATCTGAGCTGGTAGGGAGCTGTATTTGACCATTTAAGTTTGCTGTCTGTTTAGCCATTCCAGTGTTTACGGTCTAATTGGGACCTCAGCCTCCGAGCTAAGGAAGCAAGGAAAATAACTGGAATAAGGATCCAGAAAGTTAGATTCGGGGTTTTATTTTCCTGTCTGCTGTTAAGTTACTTCTGTGTTTTAAAAACCTTCAGACACAGGAGTTCATATCATATCCCATTAATGATCAATTTGATTGTCTTTTGAGCACTTGTAGCTAGAATTAAATAAATGAAAATAATAGACCTCGAAAACTGTGTCTGATGTGTCTCAGCATCGGTTTTCCATATGTATAAGAAAGCTGTACTCATCTTCCTCACCCGTATGTTGGATTGCTAATGTGAGAATTGAAAAATGCTCTGCAGTTATCAGAACAGAGGTGTCCAGTCCTTATATTCTAAAAATGACAGCATAGGCTTTGAATCTTGTCTCTGTGTTTGTACTCTTTGCTTCTCTTGCTGTTCAAGTTTGCTGCCAAATACACTTGAATGTCACTGTATCCGTGCTGTTATAATCTGAGACTTTTCATCCTGTGAATAAACTGGCAGCTATTAGAGGCAACGGAGATGTTTTTAATTTCAGCTCCTCAGTACAGCACTAGGAATTCTGAGCATTAATGACTGCATTCTCGGGTCCATCCATGTACTGGAATGAAAGAGAGAGTAACCCTGTCTTACAGTGATTAATTTTCTGTATAGAAATGTTAACCGTAACTGGGATTTAAAACAGTTCTTAGTGATGACTACTTTGATAAAAGGTGATAGAGAAGTGATAGAGTGAGATCAGTAGTATGTGGCTGGTGGGTTTTTTGAGCAAAAGGAAGATTACTAGAGTTTTAATGTTCTGAATATAACCCAAGTACAGTAGTTTACAGCATTTACTTTACTACTACAGACTCACACTTCAATGTATCACCACAGGATCACATATATCTTACATGAATACAAGTGTATATGAGATTTAATTTATTTCTATACTGTTACTGAGTTCAGATAAGGATTTCCTGCTCTGTGCATGAATACTTACTCATTACATTTTCAGTTTCTTAATCACTATTAATAATACACTAGGTATGTTTCTATAGCAACTTCTACTCAGGGATCTCAAAGCGCTTTAGAAATGCTAGTCTTAGTTTCATAATAGCATTCAGATAAAGTGCATATAATTATTCATATTTTGCAAGTGGGGAAACGGAATTGGAGAGATCGAGTTGCTGAAAGACATACAGAAATTGGTGACGGAATTAGGAGCATTATCTGGAGATTTGATCTAAAGCTATTGTAAGTGTTCAGATTGTGTCATAGATTTCTAGGTCCTTTGCTGTGTTATACTGAGCATCTTTCCATGATGAGGCAGCCTGGAATGAAAATCCTCTTTTCCCATAAGGTTTCTGTTTTACCTGTCCTTTAGATTGCCTTACAAGTTTTCTGAAACAATTACTTTTTGTGGTTGCAGATTTTTATATTTCAAAAACCACCTGATGTTGGAGAATATCCACATGGGAAGGGAAAGAAGACAGGTCATCGTCTGAATATTTTGAGCATTTGTTCCAGCTGTGCAGACAAAACCAATACCATTCTCAGACCGATTCTCAGAAAGCAGATAGATTGCTTAAAGCTGGTTTCCTTTGTGCAACATCATCGTTTTGATATCTTGGTAACGGTTGTACAGGAAGCGGTAAGAAATGGAGGCATCTTGTTGTTTTTCTTTCCCTAATGCACTTATCTCTGTCTATCATTGTATTTGAACTCTATTTACAATTAAAGCTTTCTTGAACATGGCACTCAAGAAAAGTATATTTCTGTCTGAACTGCAGTTGCTCAGCTTTGCAGAACTAGAGAGGGATAGTGACAGGGCAAAAAAGGTCTTCATTTTGAATCCTCATTCAAGAAGAACTCAATTTTCCATTTTCTGAACTGAAATGGATTTAGTTCTGTTCTCCTCCTTACTTGTTCCCTCCATCCCCCCCCCAATAGCTGCCCGACAAACTAAAACCAACCGTACAAACCTAAAAACCTATGAAAATAGATAATTCGTTCTACTTCCTGCAGCAAAATGAGGTAGGAAATGCAGCCTTTCTTTTGATTCTCTCAGGACATCTACATTCAGGTTTCTGTCTCTTCCACAAGCTGTGTTTGCTTGGGCTTATCCATCATTCTGTGGATCTCTAGCTTCCAATCTGCAAAATGAAAGTAAACGAAGCTTCCTTTGTCTTGCTTGTCTGTTTTCTCAGTGACTAGAGGAAAGAAAACTTGATCTTGACTGAAGCTTTTATAGTGTCATAACACAAATAATAACAAAATGGATGGAGGAAAATGAATCTAAGAAAGAAGGTAATGAATCCTTTGTGGTTCTTGTTTTGCATCTTGCACTAGTCGTGATGCTGGAGACTTACAAACCACACCTGTGACTGAGCAGTGCACTGCTGCAGGAAGAAGGCAGGTTTTCTTCCATTTTGGATCCTTCAGAAAAGTTCTGTATTTGTAAAAAGCTTTTCCTCCCTGTTCCCTCTCACTACTTCTTTCGTCCAGTTCACTTGTTATTGAAGATGAAATGGAGGGCAGAATTGTGCAATTCATCTTCCTTTTTTTGGTGGTTAGTGTAGGTGTTTGTCCAAAGTTCTCAGTACAACTTTGAGATGCAGAAGATAATGGTAAGAGTTTTTATTTCAGCTCATGGCGGAGTGTATGGAGATCCAGTAAAAAAACCCAACCAAACAAACAAACAAACAAAAACAACTGAAAAAAACAAAACCCAAACCCAACCCCCCTCTGTTTTGCAGTCTGTAGGTATCTGGAGAAACAGGAGAAGGAGTCAGTAGGATGGAACTTGAATATTTGGCAGGTTGTGGGGAAGTTGAGTTGGCTATTAGTAGCTGCTAGCCAGTGAGTGTTCGAATGGGCTCGACCTATCCTTTAAGAGCCACTGCTTTCCTAGATACTTAAAAAATCAGGACTGTTAGCCAATTTTGTACTTTTGTAGAGCAGCAGGATTGTTTTGCATTGTCAGTAACAGATGAAATAAACCAGTGTTGGAAAGGAACAGTCCAGGAATACTTTCAGTGTTAGTGCACTTGCGCACTGCTTAATTACACAGCCTATTTAGTACCACTCTGTTGACAGCACAGCATTCAATTTATATTGTTTAGTCTATGTGCTGGTATTTGAGAGGATCTATCAGTTAATTTAACAGTTTGGGATGTCAGTGCTAAAGATTTGCATCTTAATGTAAGAGTGTGGATAATACTCGCCATTGACAGGAATAGCTGCATATTATTGCTGTCACCTTAGCATGAGCTGTGTTACAGTGTTGGATCAAATCAATGTCTTGTGCAGCAGAAACAAGGTGATTGTGCCTGTGATAAAAACTTATTTGTTGTCTCATATTGGTGTATAAGCAAAAATCTGTAATGACAGTGAGTGACATCTGGGAAATGCCTATTGCTATCATAGTTACAAATAGCACTTCAGCTGCTTTTTCCTAGTAAAATTTTGTGGGTTTCAAAATTTCCCTCCCTGTCATCTTGTTCCTGTCACTTGCAATCCGTTTTTCAGTTAGTGTAGTTGTAGTATTTGGTCTGGGATCAATACTTGGTCCAGGATTTCTGTGACATCTCTGAAATACTTTCCTGTGATTCAGTCTAATACAGCTTATTAAAGTTAAAAACATGTTGACTAGTTGCACAGAGGGGTAGTAGCGTCACAAATGGTGAATTTCTAAAAGTTTGTTGGAAGCAAGCTCTTGGTTAGAGGAAAGAAGCCAGTTTAGTGCTCTCTTTAAGGAAAATACTGTAGTGGAAGCTCGGCCTTTTCTAGGTCCCACAGAATTTGTATATAAGAGAGATGCTTCACATAGCTCAACTACAGAAAAAGCTTGCTCCAAAGAATCTGGTATGAACAGAATACCTGGAGGAGAGCAGGCTTCTTTAGTTGTGCTGCTCACCTAACTACTTTTTACCCAATAGCAGGCAGGCACTGGCAGTTTGATATGATCCAGTATAGCACCTGACCCATCTCTGCAAACATTCAGGCAGAGTTTTCCAAAGTAGTAATTGGTTAGTTTATCTGATTGTATCATGCTGGGTCTGAGAAGAATGAGATCCTTATGAAAGATGCTAGGATTAGTTAGGAATTCCCACTATCTGTAACACAGTAAGAAACGCCCTATACAAGCTTCGTTTTGCTTACTGAAGGTTGGGAGTTGTGCCTGTTGGATAGCATCCAAATGGAATTAATGTTTTTTGATGAAGGAAGATCAGAAGTTGCTCTTTGCTGTGACACTTTATTGTATTAAAACATGTAGTTATGCCTGGAGACTCCAGGGGAACTATAGGGATAGCTTGCATATTTGCAGATGAGTGGGGAAAGTTTGTAAAAATTGTCTCTTCCCGCTTACATGTTTCCAACTTACCCTTTGAGGCCTGGTGGTTGCAGTTTCTGTTCTGCTGGCTACAGAAAAAAGGATTAAAAAACCCAAACACCACTACAGTTCCCTACAATAATTAGGAAGAAGAAATTCTCCATGAAGATCTTCCAAATGTCAATGTTGCTATTGTAACTGTGGGTCTGTAGGAGTTCTACTAATGTAGGATTTTGGTGTGCAGGTTTGCCAGTGTCTCCAAGAACTGCTTACAAGGAGCCTGGCTTCCTGTTGAGCTTTCATGTGGGAAGTAGCTATCAAATTTTGAAGGGCCAAAGAAAAAAGATCTTTGCAGCTCCAAGTCAGCTGTAGAAGGCATAGTGTGCAAATACACTTTGGCAGGAAACACAAAATATGAAATCTGTTTCTTGGCATCTTCACTGTCAATGCTCCCTGTGGTGGTTGGGTTTGTTCGTCTTCAAAAAAAACCCACCCCAAACAACCCAAAACAAAACAAAAAAGCTAAACAAAATGAAAAAAGCCCTACCAAAACAGTTGTCTTTAAATCAATACCACTTCCCGTAGTACAGAATACTGATGCCATAAAACAATATGGCTAAGGCATGCTCCTGATAGCAAGGATGGAAGTTTGCACTGGAATCTGGTGAAGCAGTTGACTTCTGTGACATTGTGTGACATAGGGTGGTGGGGAATTGCCTTCAAGCTGAAAGCTTGTTTTTGGCTCAAGAAACTCCATCATTTATTAGAGCCTTCTTTGTCTTTCATTCTCAGGAATACGTGCTGTGTTTGAGGAAAGTGAATGTGTACTTAAGTTCTTTCCAATGCAAAGCAGTCTTGTCTCTCCTCACTGTATAGGCTACGCAGATGTGTTCCAGTGCTTCACTGGGTTTATGAGGTCTTCATTGCCCTGCCCCAGTCATTAACAGAACAGATAGGACAGATCTCTGTCATAGGGTAAGGTTTACAGAGCAGCCTATGTCTGTTCTTCTCTGGCAAATTATAGTTGACAAAACCTAGAATAAAATACTAAAGAATTTTTTTCATATGTGTATGTGTGTGTGGATGTAGAGGAGATTATACAAATCCAGTGGAACTATTCTTAGGAAGTGTTGCAAAACCTTTCTCTTTTGCTAAAGCTTTTCTACCACCATAGTGTTCACAGTATCAGTTAACCCCCTATCCTTTTTAATGAAAAACATATACCACTTTCATCTGTTGCATCCTTGAAGTCTCCAATAAACTTATGTTGCTAACATACACAGAAGAGATGGAATGTGTACAGATGCTGAAATGATGGGTGACAGGACAAAGTCAACTACAGGTGGATCAAGAAGAATACAGTGAATACATGTTTCTAGCTCCTTGTTCTGATCAGTAGACTGGGTGTTGTCAGACTGGACAACTGGCCTAATTTAGTATGGCAGTTCTTGTTTCTCCAAAGCAGTTGCCTAATTGTTATGTGGTTTCTGCATCTACAAGGTTGTTTTACTCTGTGCTCCCTTCAGCTGCACATTAAAACATCTGCAGAAAAAATCAGCACTATGTGTGTGAGTAGATTTAAAAAATAAAATAGCCCACCAAACCTCTCTCCCTTTGCTCCTTGTTTTCAGAATAAAACTGTGAAATTTCTCTCATTTCACCATGACTGGTCTGTGAAATTGGGCATCACCTTCTGTAGTTTACTGAAGGCCCCAATTATAAGATCAGGCTCTGGAACCATAAGCTTTGCCTGGCATGGAAATTTTGTTTGGGAGTGATTTGATTGGATCTATGTGTATGCACAGCATGCGAAAGTGTTTTTTTATACTGAAGGTTTTCTCTGAAGTAGAAAGCTGACCGACCTTTGGATGTAGTTCTTGTACGTAAATGATCTGAACGCATACATGCTCATTTTTCTTGAGGGTGTGCATGTTTAAAAAGTCATGATCTTACTACAAATGTTTACACTTGTTCCTGCTCACCCCTTTGCTATTATTAGAAGATAGAATAATATTAAATGTAACCATGCACATATAACCACAGGGCTGGTTAGCACTTGTCCTTCAGTAATCTTAAAATATTTAGGCATAAAGGAGGTATTGCTTAAGACCATTTTGCATTTGTTGATGGGGTCTTAGCGGGTCTGAACCAATGGCTGATCCTACAGAGCTGCAAACCATTCGTGTGTTGGTGGCAGTTGTTTCAGGGTACTGACTAATCTATAGTGAAATAAAATGCCTGAATTGTATGTGTAGTGCAGATGACAGGGACTTGGCATTAACTACTTCAATATAGTGATGTATTCCTGTTGCACCGGTTTACTTGCGAATGTAAGTCTAGCTGAACCTGACCCACATCACACAGAGTAACTGTAGGAGATGGGGGGATATAGCTGCCTGAATCTGTCTCCTGTTCTGATCTCTGCATTTCCTTCAGTGACATGTGAATACTGGGGCCCTGACTGTGTCTTCTTATTCATATGCTAAGTAAGATTTCTATGTTGGTCACACATTCAGACTTCAGTGACTAAATTGAAAACTGATGCATTTATCCAGTACAACTGGTTTCTTGTGAGTTTCTGGTAATTGCATTTCACACAAATAAAGCTAACTTTTCTGTGACCAAGTACTGCTCTGAAGGATTTGACTGTGTTTTGCTACTTTGTCCAGGTTTTTATTCTTCTTTAGTCAAGCCTTGCCATCAAGACTAAATCTGCTGGAGTTAGATATTCTCTGTAGCATGTCTTTATGACTAAAATAATTCCCTGGGGAGCGGCGTTGGGAAGCGTAATATAATCTGCACTGTCATATTTAGGAGATTGCAGTGAGATTATTTTGACTTTCTATTTATATATAGATTTTTTTTTTAATGAAAATGTAGGAAGAAGTTTGATTTGGTGTAGAGAAGGGTTCAGGAGTTGCAGCCCGATGTGTAAAAGCTTGCTTACAGCAGTTATAGGTGACTGTGGAAAGCCACTGAGACCCTGAAGTCTGTAATGTATGCCATAGAGATGGTGCTTTTGATTTCTTACCAGTAGAAATTTAGTGGTATTTTTGAAGTGAATCTTAGTCAATATTGAACTCTCTAAAAGTGGTACTTGAAACAATGCTTGTAAATCTCCACAGAAGGTGTATTTCACGATCTTTAAAATACCCTATTTTTTAATTCTAATTACTGAAAACAAATGCAGGCTATTAAAAAACGTTGTTTTGAAAAGTGTCCCTAGAGCTGTTTACCCAAATAGCAGGAAAGTATTTATGGTATTTAGACAAGAATAATCTCCTATATTATTTCAGATAACCCTTGCTGTGTGTAATTTTGGGGATATTTTAATCCTAAAAATTCTTTATCCCTTTGTAGTATATGTCACCACCGTAACTATAGTCTATTAAAGATAACATTAAGTTACCTAATCTGTCTATTAGATATCTATTAATATTTAACAGATACATTAAGTATCTATTTCAGATGTTTTTCCTTTCTCCTTAAGGAAGGAATAGTACTGCAGTGTTACTGGCAAGCAGGTCAGCCGTTCCAACGTGCTGCTTTTCTTTAAAATCAGTTAAGATAGTGTATCAGATTTGAGTATTTTCAAATAATCAAAGGTGTTGAATAAGAACATACCAGGCCTTTAAGAATGAGAGAGGGCAAAAGGCCCAAACCATGACAGAGTGGACTACAGATTTATAAATTGTAGAGAGGTTTTAACAAGATTTTTGGAATTATTAATGCTGCATTAATAGGGTGTTTTGGTTTGCTTTTGACTATATCTAAGAGAGAACCAAAGACAGACAGAAAATATTTGAGAAAAGGCAACATTAAAGTGAACAGAACTTAAACCAAGAAATTGGTAAAGCCATTGGAGTGTAAGTGATCGGTTATGGGCCAGCTGGTGCAGAAGCAGAAGTTTTGGTATTGGATTTGCTCTTTTTGGTAGTCTCTGAGGTCATGACAGATAAGAGTGATCTTTCTTCAGAAATGAGATCACTCTTGGTAGTGCTGTGCTACAACACTGCATGAAGGCTGTTTTGCATCTGTCAGGAAACTGCTCCCTTGTCAATCTGTAGGACACGATTTATTTTTGTTGTGACAGAAGTTGGCCTGATCACAGTTCTGGCATAGCATCAGAAATACGCACCCTGTTTGTAATATTTTTTTTTTCCCTGTATTGCTGATCAGGTCTTTTTTTCTCTTTGCTTATCTATTAGGGTAATACCATGAATGGTGTGATTTCACACGCCAAATTCGGAGTGGTTTCCCTTTATCTTGTAGTGGAGTGAAAGGATGGAGTGGAGGAGTAAGTCTGTGTGTGCAGGTAGTCTCCACTCTGTTCCTACAGACCCAGTCCATGCTACGGATGATTGAATGTGTGTTAAATTTGCAGATTATTTCTGAGGAGCCAAACATGGTAATTCATGATGGACCTATTGCAAAAAATAGGAGATCTTGTGATAGTCATCTTCATGCTGAATGGCATTCTGCTTGACTCTTTTGTTTGTAAGTTTGTGTATTAACAGGACATTCAGATTGATTCAGTCTCACGGCTCAAAAATTGTGCAGACTTGTTCAGTAAATTTCAGTAAACTGCATTCAAGTTAGGACAAATAAACAATTAATTTGCCCCCAAATCTGTCATCCTTAGATAAGAGATAAAAAGATCCATGTGTCCATGGGGTTACTTGATGCAGTCTCTTATTTTATGCAGTCCTGCTTGCTTCTGAAGTGTGGGAGCAATGGTGTGTTTAAAAAAACACTTGTTGTTAGTTTGTTTTTAAGTGGTAGCAGGGGAGGTGCCCTAACTGCATCTTTTTGTTTGTGATGTTTTTGTTTATTAAGTTTCCTTTTATGTCACAACAGAAAGATCTAAGGCTGTATATGCCATTCTTCTGCCACAAACTGAGTTGCAGTTTGGCTTTCAGGTTCTGCTGTTGGCTTTCCTGCTCCACGTTGTAACTGGTGCTTCACCTCCAACTCAGTGTGTGGGTCAGAATGACATTACCTCTCAGCTTGGAAATGCAGAGTTACATAGGAAAACCTGAAAGGCATCTGGTCACGCTAATTGATATTCTTTGTTTCCACCAGTCCCATATTTTGATCACTTTGCTCTGAGAGGAAATACAAGTAGCTTTGTACTGTATTGGGGGGGTGGGGGAAGAATCGTCTTCAGTTTGTGAATTGATGCATGGATATGCAAGACTGTGACCTTCCTCTAGGCTTAATATTTACAGACTGTTATCTCCAATTACACTGACTATTTAAAATAAAGCTCCAGTGCTGCTTTGGTGTACACACAAGTGTTCAAGTTTGCACCTTTGTGGATCGGTGACAAAACCATTGTAAAACCAGAATCTTCTGAAAGATGAAGATTTTGAAAGGAGGCACTGTGTAGAGAGCTGAAATGCTTTTGAAGACCGTGTCTTTGGGCGATTAGGTAAGTTGGGACCCAAATTCCAGAGAGAAAGATTACAGTTAAAGAAAGTAAGTATCTGCACCTACTTTTTTTAAAAAGTCTTGGCTACCATTGCTTATAATTCTAATTGCACCTGTGTTTAAGATTATTAAAAAAAAAAAAAGACAAATTAGATTGAAAGCCAAATAATCCCTTGGGGTTTAGTTAACCTACTTCTAATTGTTGGTTTGTTGCCACCACAAAAGATGTGGCTTTCCAAGAAGGGAAGTCTTGCATGGATGCTAGAAAATGAAAAAGGTCTTACCAATGGCAGTCTGTTTCTTTTGTTTAACTACCTCTTTTTAGGATTTCTGACCCTGAAACTAAGAGACTGTGGTATAGGTACACTCAGAATCGTGGAGCATGCAATTTTAAGGCAATTTCTTTGCTTTTAAAAGACTTCTTTTCATGAAATACAGTATTTCTTTATTCCAAAAGGAATATGTACCAGCATATGGTATTATCACTGTATTTTTTCAAGGTTTTTCACTTCTTCTATGTATTTTTTCTTAACTTTTGCTTGTATACTTGCCTGGTTTTTGCATCTATGCATCTGTCTTTCCCTGTGTTTGTGTCAATGTTTATAAATGGAGATATACCTGATTTTGAAGCTGGAATCATCTTTTGGGAGTTTTTGTTGTTTCTGAGTGTTTTTCATGGTTGTTACTATGTATGTGAATTCAGCTTAGCTACCTGAGGGTCCTCAATGCCACAACACCCCACACCAACAATCAAGAAACCAATGGAAGGGTTGATTTTTTTTAGTTCTTTTTTTTAGTGAAGGAGCTATTTGTTCTGGAGATCATTTTCTCCTCTATGTGCTATAACCTTTGTTGTCCTTTTGAATTCTTCACTTAACAGAAGATTTTAAAGTGGCGAGGGGTTTGGAGGGTTCAGTAGTTAGTAACAGATGTATGTTCTATTGTTGGGAATGTCTACCTTTTTAATTAATTATTTTTATTATTATTGGGGTGTACTGTGTTAATGCGTTGCAACTGAAAACCTGAGCATGGAGAAGAGGGGAGGCACTGTGGACATAAGTAATTTTCTTCAACTTCTCTTTACTTGACAACATCTGTAAAAAGAACTGTGGAAGGCAACTACTGATGAAAGAGACTTGTAAACTAGTTGATATCAGTAGCAAAATTTCTTAGTCAATCAAGAACAAGTTCTACATAGAAGATATGCCCATGTTTTGAACACTGGATGACAAAATAAGGTAATGTCTTGTTTGGCATGTGTGTCAGAGTAACTGTGAAGGTCATAAATCAGGTATTAAAAACAGAGATGCTGGGAGTCAGTGTTTAAGAAACGCTCATTTCTGTAAGTTGTGAAGCCCTGTTGAAAGCAATATGCTAAATCTGGTTTCCAAGCAATCTGCCACATTTTGCCATTGCTTTGAAAGTTTCCTTATGGAGTTTTGTGACTAGGACGTTGCTGAGAGAAGTGTAGTGAAAAGTGGGAACATCTGTGTTGTGCTGTCTCCTGGTGAAGTTGTTCTGGTCAGGTAAAACAGGTAAGAGTTTTAGGGTTCTGTTCTTCACCTGCGGATTCTCTTCATCCCCACAGATTGTATCAATACTGAAGACATCTTTGAAATTTAAAGACTGAAGAATTGGAAATTATAGTGGAAATTAATATCTGATGGAAGAAAGACCCAGTACAGAATCCTAATTTACCAGGAAAACATCCCTTGAGTAATAATTCACACACGAAGGCTAGTTCAGTGTTTTAAATTTTAGTGATTCTTGTCTTAGCTAAGCATGTGAGATTAGGTTAAATACCAGAAGCCTGAGCCAGATCTTATTAAATTCAGTGGAGGGACTGGAGATCCAAAACGGTTTGTTTTGGATTAAACCTCTCCCATGATGAGAAAAGCTGAATAGTATGTATTGTTCCAGAGATGAGGTACCCTTATTTATTACTCAGCAGGAGAATTTGGATTTGGAGTTGTGGACAGCTGACAGTAAAGAGAACTCTAACAGGATTGTAGATTTTGTAATGGTAAAATGTCTTTGCCTCTGTGTAAATGTGTCCTTTAAAAATTTCACGCTGCTGTTCCCAGTTCTGTCCAGCACCTTTACAGTATTATGTAGTAATGGCATTTACCTGTTAGTAAAACTTCAAAAGAGAGCCCAGAGTCCCAGTGAAGGTAAGACTTTGAAAGTTACGGGTGTGGGGAATGTGAGTAATGGTTTATCACACAGGCTTACTAAAGCAAATAAATAACTTTGTTCCTCTGTGAATCCTCCCTTCTTCCCTCCTTCTCCAGATAACAGTGCTTAAACTTTACATAAATAGGTGAAATACTGTGGAGGGCCTGATAAGCGGATTTTTTCATCCATGCTGAGTCTCCCTTATATCATATATCCGTTCCATTATCTTGTGTGAAATGTTCATTACATTTTCTTCCATTTAGTCTCCTATATACATTATCTATAATGCATAAGGGAGTGTGTGTATGAATGAAGGACAATATCCCATAAAGCAAGAAAATGACTTGTAAGTTGCAAGCAGCGGAGCCTTAATGGTATTATCTCATTATGTTAGGAAAAAATTCCCCAGTATCATCCTTTATACTATAGACCTTGATTTAATTTTGTCTCTCTTTTTTTAATTTTCCACATATTTAATCAAGCTATGCTATAAAAGAAATAGATAAAGATGTTGAAGTAGGTTATAGGGTCTGTGTCATGAATTCTTTTTGTAAATCTGCCCATTTAAAGGAACATTATAAACTTCCAGTGTGTTCGTTATGTGGGAAGCATCAAATTAGGAACTTCAAAGTAATATAATAGTAGTAATAGTACCATTTTTCCTCTTCGAGAGCTGTGTTCTAAACTTTGAAATATGGAGTGTAAGTATACTTACATTTTTGACTGCTCCACTTTACTGTATGTAGATATTTTGAAGTTCTGAGGTTCCTCAACAACATTATTTCTAAGGGGGAAGAAGGACTAACCTAAGGTCTTAGCAAATACCCGTGTTCAGTTGCATTTGTGTAGTCTCTTATTTTTAATCAAATTGTAATCAGCAAATACGTGTTAAAAAAGCTGCCTTAGGTTATCCAGGTAACACTGTCACTGGAGGATTGTTATGTATTATTGTACACTATTTGAGACATTTCTTTTGGTTATTTAAACATATTTTTGGCCTACACTTGTTTTTAAGAATTCTGAATATTGGAACTTTATTCTTTGCCTCTGGAGACTGTTCTGCAGTTTTTGTTTCGTTCCTAGATGTTATAGTTTTCTGCATTGCCACATTCTTCTTTTTTTTTCCTCAATTGTCATTCATACTTGCATTTAATACAGTAAATAATTCCTTTCTATCATTGGTGTATATGTTTTCCTCTATTTCTAATTTTTTTTTTTTCATTTCTTTCTTTAGTCACTATTCAGCAAGCTCGGAATATCCAGTTGTGTTTTTGTTGTTTAATTTTAAATATCTGCAGAATAGTCCTTCCAAGTTGTGCCAATATCTCTTTTGGGAATGGAGTGACTGGAACCAGATGAAAGACTCCAGGCAGAGTCAAACACAGGCTCAACTGGACTGTGTTGCCAGTCCCTTTGTGGGACTTGCAGCCCCAGGACGTGGCTGTGGAAGTAGCACTAGGACCATGGTTGTGCTGCCTCCCCTCACAACCTGGCCCTGCGGCCTGAGGAAACAACTTCAGGGAGCAATCAGACAGAGAAACCAGCTGGTACTAACAGCTGCAAAATCGGCACAGCAAAGGCTGGAGGCCATGCAGAGAGCACCCTGCGATTCTGGCCGAGGGGTTTGCTGCCCTGTGCTCACTGGTTATGCACTCAAAACTTATCTCAATTTCTCTTCCTCAGTCCTGCCAGTTTTTACCCTCCTCGCGTTATATGTACGGATGGTTACAAGCCCTTGCCGAGTTCATTGCGCCTTTCCTCATTCAGCCTTTCCTCTGTCATAGAATCATAGAATCATCAGGTTTAAGTTGGAAGGGACCTTAAAGATCATATAGTTCCAACCCCCCTGCTATGGGCAGGGACACCTCCCACTAGACCAGGTTGCTCAAAAGCCTCATCCAACCTGGCCTTGAAACACTTCCAGGGATGGGGCATCCACAACTTCTCGGGGCAACCTGTTCCAGTGCCTCGCCACCCTCATAGTCAAAAATTTTTTCCTGATACCTATTCTAAATCTCCCCTCTTCCAGGTTGAAGCCATTACCCCTTGTCCTATCACTACATGCCCTTGAAAAAAGTCCCTCTCCAGCCTTCTGGTACTGTGATTGACTATGGTACATAACTGATCATGCTTACTGTTTTCTCCTGTTAGATTTTGAGAGAAATCCTAGCTACATCTCTGTACTTGCAGAATGCTTAGCACTGTAAGCAGACACTGTAACCATTTTTTAGTTAACCTTTAGGAACTGCAAGAATAAATACAGTTGTTACTACTGCTAGTAGTAACATTGGAGACTTGCATCTGGTTTGCGGTTGGCTGTCTCCCACAGATTTAGCAATGTGGCACATAAATGTCTCCCTTCGCTGAGTATCTGAGTTTCAGATTGTGTCCTCAATACCTGTCTGCTTTACCTTCCTCTGTTCCTTCTTTTAAATTATTTCTCATTTGACAATTTTTGGTGCATTGTTTGACCTTGAAAGCCCACTGTTTATGGGTGTCAGTGGACAAAAGCCTTCAGTGGATTTTTGCTCAAAACCCTTAGTTTTGGTTTTGTAATTGTGACCAAATTTCTGTCAAATCTGTCCTTAAAAATAAGCAAACAAACCAAAACAAATTGTTGTATAATGTCATATGTTATTAAATAGCTGTCAGGTACTGCTTTGTATACAATAACATTTCTGTTGTGGGTGACAGTCGAAATGCCTATTGCATATGCAGCATTGAATTTTTAAGGAGCTTTTAGACACTTGGTGAAGTGCTAACTATTTTTTATTTTTACTAGAATATAAGTGCCTTCAGCTAGGCCAAGAAGCATTGAAGTGCTATTATATTTTGAATCATTGTAAGGTTCTGTTCTATAGTCTTTCTTCCTAAGGCTTCTTTTCTTCTTAAAATAGCTACAGTAAATTTAACTTTTCTAAGAAGTATTGTCACCTTATTGAACCTGGAACGTAAGCTCCTAGAGACAGGGGAATTATAATTTTTTTTGTAAAACACTAAGCACATTTATGGCACTGTATGTTTAATGCACTTGTAGAAAGGAAAGTTAAGTTTGGTGTGTATTTTCAGTCATCTCCCTCAGGCCCCCTGCTTTGACGTGTGCAACTTCTCCTAAAATTAGTCCTGACTTATATGGTCCCCTTTGATTGTGGAAGGACCCTGTTATGTCCAGAGCCCCATTCAGGGCGCAAGAAATGCATCGGAGGGCTGCCCTTCAGTGAAATTCTGTTATGCCTATGTTCATTTGAATGATATATTTGCTTGCTAAAATACTCAGAAATAATTATGTACATCTGCAGTGACTGTTGATTGGGATTGCATATTTTCACTTCTCTGGACTTTTTTAGCATACAAAAAGATCTCTGTCCATGCTGTGGTTGCTTCTTTCAAAACACCTGGGACTGTAACTGGGTGTGAAAAAAGGAAGTGCTACCTTTGCATATCCTCCTGGGCCTGATTCTTGGATCCTTGGGGTATGTGGTGTTTAAGTATGAATTCTTCAGGATTTTGTGCATAAGGAATATTGAACATGGATAAAAGTTGCAGGACTTCATTCTAGGAGGTGTTTTGGGAACTCTTTAATTTATTTTTTTAGAGTACTATAATATTCTTCAGCTGTGACTCTCCTGTTTTTCTAAATTAATATAGCTGCAATACTGTGTACACTGACACTGCCTGACATCTTAGTGCCTACAGAAATGTTTGTGTGACTGCATGAGTGAAAATCCTAGTGTATTTGTAAGTATTGAAACAGAGAGATTCAGAGAAGTGGATGTGTGTCGTGGTTTTAGGCTGGGCTGGCCAATAGACGAATGACAGATGCATAGTTTGGAAGGTTAGGAGTTTTGAGGTCAAGCCAGCCAGCATCTATGAAATGGCATTAGTGCTGCATGCCTGGAGTGAGAAATATGACTCTCCTTCCTCCAGTCACATTCATAGCCACTTTTTTTCCTCTTGTTTGTGTCCCTTTGCATTTGTGCTATTGTGACACAGACCATTAGAAGGACAAGCCAACAGCACTCCATGTACTTTTCTGGACATATTCCTTTATACATCATCCCTTCTTTTTTTGTGCAAAAATAGAAGAAGCAGGGTGGCGACAGGGCAGCTAAAGCTGTTCATGGAAGTAAAAATCTTTCATGATAACTAGGGTTTGCCTTAAGATTTGTTCAAAGACTGGTGTTGCTAACAGTAATAAAAAGTTTGTAGCATGGCTGCCTGCTTTGCTGAATAGTTGTTTGCTAAATGAAAGGGGGAAGAAATGGGTGGCTTTGTTCTTCAGTGTGACTGTGTCACTTCTTTCCAGGAGTGTCCTCTTAATTTCTTTCCCTGCTTGCATGGGCTGTCAAACTCTCTCAGCTCCAATATATTACCCTCCATTATCTGCACTTTCACTGCAGTTATCCTCTCACCCTGTTTGGGTTTGGAGTTTACCAACACAGAGAAAGGAGAAAGCTATGACTGGTGTCAGTATAAGCTGCCTTAAGAGGAAGAAGGTATCCTTTTACTCTGCAGTGTTTGATTACCTCCCCATTGTAACTTAGAAAACAACCTTAGGTTGTTAGGGAGGCATTTGAAAAACTGATTAACTACTCTCCTGTATGAAGAGAATCACAAGTTCTCCTGTACATATAAGCCTACTTAAAGGGACTTAATCTACTGAGAGCGAGTGAACTGTGAAGCTTAATAGGAGGTAATAATGTTACTTTTGTGTAAAAAGAAGTATGAAAATAAACATCATTACAAACTGAGGACAGCTAAAATATGAAACGTAACCTCTCTGGCTGCTTACAAACTGTGAGAAGTTTTTGAAGTGGAAAGTAGAGACTGTTTAGTGATATGTTTCTTCACGGAAACATGACAGTTAGGAAGTAGCAATCATGCTCGATGGTGGAGATGTAACGATGCACCCTTACAAGTACCCTTGTATTTGACTAGAAGTGGGCTTTTATGCTTTGGTGTGTTTGAGATAGAGCAATATAGTCTCTCTTACCATTAAAATGGTGCATTAGTTTAAAATGGATTCAAAGATGTGTTTTAAGACAGTTTTCATGCAGTACCAGGGTTTTATCTGGAACGCTTGTCCAAGTCTCTGGGTTCTCTCTCTCTGTTTTGTTATTGTGCTGTGATGGGATTACAAATCACCACAATATGACTCCAGCTGAGCTATTGAATGAGAAGAACCAGAAAAGTCTCCTCTTATTTTTATTCCAAAGCAGAATCCTGTGGTTAGAGTGACATGCCATTAACAACTTTTTTAAAAGAAGGGGAAAACTTCCCCAAAGGTAACTGGGGATTTCAGTGTCACCTCCAACAAGAAGCAAAGGCTTTTTTGGGTTGGGAAGTGGGGAGAAAATGGCTTCCTTCCGGTCACATTTATTTTCTGGGCCTGCTCTGTTATGCAGGCATCCACTTTGCACTGACATTCATCCCAGCCATTTTTAAGAAGTTCAGTTTTCATTGCATTTCAGCCTGGTGCTAGAAATGTATAAGAAGGAAATAAGAGGTCTTTAGCCATGTGCCGCTTTCCCTATTTCTCTCTCTCTTGTGTAGATGAGAGCATAAATATAAATATGTGTACATATTTGTATAATTAAATGCACACACATATACAAAATCCAGGTATATAGCTGAACACATTCACCTAACATAAAAAGCTGAAAGAAAACATAAGATTTGGGAACTGCTCATTTATTTGTTAGTGTGGAAAGAGAATTTGGAGCTCTTGAAAAGGAAGAACTACTGTACTTGCACTAAACTGAACTGCAAACAATAGGAATAGGTAACTGCAACACCACCTTTTTTCTACTTTCCTGAAGTCATATTCTGTTCTGGTCTTAAGTGTTTTTAATTAAATACTGGTTTGAGGCATGTGACTTACAAACAGTATCAAAATTGGAGCACAAACCTGCAGTCATTTGCTATGTTTACAGACCTTCAACTTATTTTGTAAATAACGTGACAGTTATAAAAACTTGCTGGTTTGTCCACATGAAATTATTAGCAAGCAGTACATTTAAGAAGATTAAATCGGTGCAGAGAGAGATTTCAACACTGCTGTGTAATTAAAGTTTCTGTTCTGAATTTGGAGTACCTTCTTTCCTAATTGGATATAGGAATGAAGTTCTTGTGGTGGTATTAAGTGGGGAAGGACTGCTGGGTTTTACAATTAAGTGCTCTAGGAAAAGAGGCAAATGATACATTTTCTGATCTATTGAGACTGTTATAGTAAATATGGCAAAAATAGGACTTCTGTTGAGAATAGTAGAGAATTAATAACAGCATATTCAGGAGCAAGCATCCGCAGAATAGACGCTCAAAGTGGTGGTTTTTGAGAGGAAAGTAATACATCGTCATTTGCTCTTCTTATTGGGGAGATGAGAATTGTGAGAGTGGGACTAATAGCCTCTACTAGCTTGCTCCTTGGAGAGCAGAGTTCCTGAACAAGATGTGAATATGCACGGTACAGATTCTAGGAGATCCTCACAGAGATGCAGCACTTTATGAGTTTCTCGAAAGTTCTTTTGTTAATAAATTATATGTCATTCCACCTTTCCAAGTAATGGAAACAAGGTCGTCTTCCTGGGCACACTAGTTAATCCTCTGGACTTTGGAATCGTGTCTTGAAGCCAGCAAACCTGTTGGGTTTGTTCTTTATCTTTAAATACCATTGTCAAAGGTACAAGTCCTTTTTCTGTGATGTAAAACTAATTCATAGGCTTGTGCTTTGTGAGAAGTTATGCCCAAATGTCAGGATCTTGGTGAGAAATTGGGACTATTGCATTGTTGTTTTCACGATAGAAGGGAACTGTTGTGTCAAATATGTACTATAATGCCTGTAATGCAAGTTTATACCCTACTCTCTGTTTTTACAAGCATATATCTACTGTCTGCATTAGGTTTAAAGCCTGACACTGAATTACAGAAGAAATTTAATGCAATGTATTAGACACTCATATGACTGGCTCTAGTCTCAAAAAGGATTGCTCCCTTGACACGGTGAGCTTCAGAAATTGATTCAGGTGCACTGAGAATTGATTTGAGAAGTCTCTCTGGCCTTGTGGGACAGCAGTGAAAAGAAAGCTCAATAAAAGGATGTTGTAAAAGCAATCTGGAGTAATAGGTAGTAGCCAAGATCAAGGAAACTGGAAGAGGTGAACATTCAAGGGGCACTCGCGCTTTGAATTTGCATTTTAACTGATTAGAAAAACAACATGATAGTAAAGGGCATTTTAGTGGTAGAACTTAATTATTTTTTTTACTATGAGAATTTTTTTCTCTTTTACGCTTGGTCTTTTAGAAAGGTACATAAGCCACAATAATAAGACAATTCTCAGGCCTATTCTTTCTGTTTTTTCTTCATTATGTCTGTCTTATTAAAATTTCTTCTGTCTCAGTTATGCTGGTAGTATTTTTTATTAAATGATTTTCTGATGTCTAGGAAAGGGTGGATGCTACCAAAGAAAATGGTGCAATTGGCTACACAGAAAAAGTTACTAAATATGCCAAACAAATGAACTGAAGAATGAAAGAGAAGACAATAAAACAAATTTTAAAATCGGAAACAAAATATATCTTGTCTACTCTTTTGTGGTCAATAATCTTAGTAGTTACAGGAATAGGTTTTTAGTTTTCCTGGGGTAATGTGATTTTCAAATTGACGCAGTTCTTTAAGATTTTGACTTGCTTGCTGGAGGTCAGTAGAAGCTAAATCTGGAGGAGGTTATAGATAACCACTTGAGACAGATCCTGGACTAGAATACTAGACTTTAACATGGAAAAACACTGTCAGAAATCTGTCTTCAAATAACAGAAATCAATTCTTCAGGTAAACTGAAATTCATGTTGTAAAGGGCAATGAGCAAATTATTGCTAGTGTGGCAAATCAGAGTAATTGAAAACTAGAGGGGAGGGATGCCATCCAGAGGGACCTGGACAGGCTTGAGGGGCTGGTCCATGTGAACCTCATGAAGTTCAGCAAGGCCATGTGCAAGGGTCTGTGTGTGGAATGGGGCAATCCCAAGCCCAAGTACAAGCTGGGCGGAGGATGGATTGAGAGCAGCCCTGCCGAGAAGGACCTGGGGGTGCTGGTCGATGAGAAGCTCAACATGAGCCAGCAACGTGAGCTTGCAGCCCAGAAAGCCAACTACATCCTGGGCTGCATCAAAAGAAGTGTGGCCAGCAGGTCAAGGGAGGTGATTCTACCCCTTTACTCAGCTCTAATAAGACCCCACCTGGAGTTCTGTGTCCAGTTCTGGGGCCCCCAGGATAAGAAGGACATGGACCTGTTGGAGCGAGTCCAGAAGAAGGCCACAAAGATGATCAGAGGGCTGGAGCACCTCTGCTATGAAGACAGGCTGTGAGAGAGTTGGGGTTGTTCAGCCTGGAGAAGAGAAGGCTCCAGGGAGACCTTTTAGCGGCCTTCCTGTATCTGAAGGGTGCCTATGGGAAAGATGGAGAGGGATTTTTTACAAGGGCATGTAGTGATAGGACGAGTGGTAATGTTGAACTTCCCAAAGCAATTACTGAAGCAGGAACTGTGATGCCGTACACTCCGTTTCCTTACAGATGAGACAATCAAGACCCAAGCAGGCAGTTATTTCTGTTTAACATGGGTTGTTTCTGTAAAGAATAGAATGGATTATAGTGACATAAATAGACACTAGTCATTTCAGTCCACTGATTGCAGCATAGACAAAAATGCATATGGCTCTTTGGAGGTGTGAAGCTAACTAAGACTTAGAATAATGGATAAAAACATTGGCCTGTCAAGTCCAGTATATTGATGAAGAGTTCTTATTGTTATCTCTTTATCCTGTGGATACATGATTCGGTTTTTGTCCCTTCCTTAGATGTCTTTTTGGGTTTTAGTACTCTCCTGGGATTGTTTTATGAAGTGATTTTCTCCACCGAGCATGCAAGCACACTTGTTAGCATTTGATATATGTAAGCCACATATTTTATTATGGTGGATGTGTTTGTATAGGATTCTTATTGATTTTCTTGTGTTCTAGTCGATGATGAAGTGAAGCGATAATAAAGCATGTATGTGCTGTGTTTGTTTTCTTTACCTCTGCTGTGACTTGGACACACCATTGTCATTTTCTTTAGATACGCCAAGTGCAGTGGAGAAATAGTCTTTCTCTCAGGTAAAACAATGTAGGACTACAGCAATAACTGCTGTTAGGTACTGCATTTGTCCTTTGTAGCTAACTCTTGTGTGCTGAGAATCCTCCTCACTTCAGTTTTTCCTTTTACATCATACAAAGGTCATTTCGGATCTTTGTTCGTAAAGGGCTTATTCCTGTTTCCAGTGAAGCCAGTGCTAGAATTCATATTGGTCGAAGGGAGGGTTAGAGACAACCATCTAAAATAAATGCCGTGCAAGTATGAAACAATGTCATAACACATTAGTGTTTACATGTGTGACAAGACGTTGCTTATCTGTTCACTGATATTTTTGAAGGAGTCATGTCATTATGGTGTTAAGATTATAGCATCTTGGGCATACTCTACTTGGCATTGGAAACTTGTACAACCCAACCTGTTGATAAAAAGTGTGTTTTATCCATGCTGCAAAAACTAGGATACCTGCAACTTAATTGTACAGATGTACATTTATAGTATTTTATACAGGTAGCTGGTGTATGCCCAGTAAGGCAGAATTGCCTGTAGAAGGCAATTGCTAGCTGCTGCTTGTCAAATAATGCGTCATGAAAGGTGCTGAGAGTTTTCAGTCTCATGATTACTCGTTTTCACCTGAAGACCAGTAACTTATTTGTGTAGCATGTGTGGATGAAACAAATGCTCCTATTGGGGTGCACATTTTCAGCCTCCTGAGTGCAAAAAAAAGGGAAAGTATAACAAATGCAGAAAGGACAGGGTCAAATTCCCTTCAGCATTTGTTTAAAACCGTGTGGTGATTAATCCTTCATTTCCTGCTTTTCTGACATCTTGGGGATTCCAAATAAATTCCCCGTTTTGATGGAAAGCATCATTAAAAAATAGAAAATAAAGTTGGAAACTTACATGTTTCATCAGTTACAAGTACAGTGTCACAGAGATTGAAGTTCCACCCAGTAAATGTGGATATAAAGGAGGCTGGAGGTGTAACAGCCAATGTCACCAAAGACCACAAAGATAACTGGGGGGAGAATCATGTGATGAACTAGTATATATTTGCACTCTGACGGGATGCTTTACCTAGTATTAAGTAGCACATTTCCATTAAAATAATAATGAAATAGCAAATTACCTAAAAATATTATCAGACTCTCTAAAGAAAAAAAATGTCTAAATCTGGAAAAATAAAAATTTAATTTGACCCATGGCAACTCATGTATTGTCAAGAAAAAAACAAAGCCCACGAGGATAATGCAAGAAGATGGGTTGTATGTTATTGCCTTCTTGAGGTTTGGGTCAGTATCCTGAAATGCAGCTCTGCTCCAGGTGAGTCAGTGATTAGGTCTGTCAAGCAACAGAACTTAAATGTTCTTCTCCACTTGGTCATTGAAAGCTGGGCTTTGCACTTCCTGCCTTTCTTGAACTTACCTCTTTTTTTTCTTCTTCTTTTTCTTTGTTTTTCTGTATTTCTTTGTTCTATATCTGAAACTTAAAAAAAAAAATCAAAATAAAAATTAACAAGTCTTTATTTCCTAGTGAATAGAGATTGCATCTCTCCTCCCAGGGCTTGCTCAGGGTCGGTAACAACTTCTGTGAGAATGATTTATTGACTTCTCTACTCTGACCAGAATTAAAACTGTCACCAAAGGGCCTTTAGTCCCTAGACACCAGCTTGGCCTTCTCAGTCAATCTGCCAGAAAGATGGCTTTAGTTACATAGCAATTAAAAGACTTATTTCATGGTGAGTAACTAAAGGGAAGTGGAGGGCAGAGAAAGAAAGGTTAACACACTGAGGCAGAAATAGTACACAGCACTAATTCTGTGCTTGTATAGAAGTATCTCCTTCCCCATCATCTCTCCCTGTTGTTCATTTTCCCCTTTTACTTTGTATATGTCTCAAATTTATTGAACCATCTTTGGGAACCTTGGAGGCTTTATTGAAAAGAGTTAAGATTACTGGGCTAAAAATGCTGCAAGTTTAATTCATGGCATCTTAAACCTAGCTTCATGAGGGATCAAGGGCTATGTGATTGTGAACAATTTTACCATCCTTGGTGTCTTCCATCTTTTTCCCCTTCCAGCTGTGGACTTGTCCAGTTTAATCCAAATTTGACAAGAAAGGTAACAGCCTCTACAGTGCAGGAGAGGGGGTACCCCTTAGTGCTCTGTTGAGCAAACAGCACCACAGGTATAACCTTTACTAGGCACTAGAGACTACAAGTGAAAAAGCTCTGTTTTGGAAAACTGTAACTTAAAGGAAATTTTAAGTTCAGGGTTGCACCTTATTGGAAACCGACTGGCACACAAACCCATAGGAAACTTGACTTCATCACTTCCTTTTCCTATAATCCTACTTCTTTTGTGATTAGCCAGCTGCTTAACATCCCTGGAAAAGAGCCGTCTGTCCCTGTGGGAATTAGTGTAATGTCTATGTGAATATGAAAGGCATTTCATTAATACAATTCTTGTCATTGGAACCAAGCTCATGCAGAATCAAACCATTAGGATTCTCTTTGTTTTGCGTGGTTTTGGAGAATTAATGTCTTCTCATGCTGTAATGTGCCAGGGAGGCAACAATGCTTTTTGGATGGCTGATTGAAATGATGTGCCTTTCTTACTGCTTATTGGTTTGTTGTCTTGTAGCTTTATGACTGGTGTATCGCATGATAGACTCCTGGCCTTCAGGCCTTACAGAACTGCCATTCTAGCAGCACCTAGTGAATTAACACCAGGTACATGGTGTTCGCATTTTTACCTTTTTTGACTGCAGGGATGGATTGTATCAGGGAATTGTTCAGCAGACCTGAAAGATCCCTTTCTTATTGATAGGGCAGCCAGCTTTTAACTGGTTTTGTAGAAGGACACTTGCAGACATACTTTTTAGCCACAGCTGCCGTTCCCAGCTGACTTTCCATGGTGAAGAATTGGTGTCAGAACTCAATATTACAGTGGCACTGTGGGGACTGAAATGTGATTCAAGCCCTATTTTCCTAGATTCATTAAGTGCATAAATGTTTTTATTCCAAACAGATATTATAAAGAAAATAGTAATAAACATAACTGAATATGTTGATCACAAAGTGATTAAATGACATCTCAGACTTGCTGAGGAAGTTTGTGACAGAGCTGTGAGTTGAACTCCACATTTCTGCATATCAGTGTAGTGTTTTAGTGACCAGATCCTACAACTAGTTTACCAGGGAAGCGTTCATCATTGAAGCATCTGTGTGCTGGGCTGGCTTTACTGTCGTACGTGGACAAGGAAGTAGATCTTTTTCTTACTAAATCCTCTCTATCAATTAAAATTTTGGTGGAACTTATTGTCCAAATATATTTGAGATTTATAGCAAATAACAAAGTCATTATGAATTTCTTCTACCTTAGCCTGCCAATGCATCTTTGTTCATTGCTGGAGCAAATGGGTCCCCTGTCAGAGTTGAAGGCTGTTCTACCTGTCTGAGAGAACTTCATGTAAGATGGGCAAAGATCCCTGGGGCCAGTTTAAGGGAACCAATTTAACTTAATGTGTGTACTAATCTGAATTTGAAATAACTCTCATAAGCCTTTTTTTTGGTTTAGTTTTGATTTTTTTGTTCACAAGTCACGCATCCACAGAGTTCTTAGTGGAACATCCGTTTATTTCCCATTGATCAGATCACAGTAAGCAACGTATTAAAAAAGTCCATGGCAAAGAGGAAGGTTAGTGGCATTGTAGATGAGAAGCCTTGGATAAAAACATTAACAATTTTGATTTACAGTATTGTTGTTGAACCCAGTTTGAATTTTTAGTCACAACAAATAGTAAAAAAAAAAAAAAAAGCCTTTGCTGAAGAGGGTGGCAGCCAGTCTTCAGATTTTGGGCCCCTTACTGGTAAGAGACGAAGGCTTCATCCTGTCATGAGAATATCCCTGTAATTTACAAAGACTGTATCGCAAGGAGACTGTGTTGTCAGACATGAAGTAACATCTGGAGTTACGTTGTATCCAGGCTGTTTCCTATTTTATTGAAGTGTTTAATAAAGTCCTTTGGGAACTGGAAATCTCCAAAGCTTTTTTTTCTTCCAGTATGCAGTGGAAATGCATCTCCCTGCTCTGGATGAATTCATTGCTCTGAAGCCTCCCCCAGCCCCCCCGCCTCCCCNNCCGATAGGTGTATGATACAGAAGAGGAGTTCTAGAGATGGCAGGACGTTGCATCTTGGGAATCCTGACCCAGTGACCCCACTGAATGCTGTGTATCTGTAAACATGGACGTTCATGTTAGCTTTACCATGTCTTTCTGTGCCATAGAGTATAGATTTAACTCTGCGTGTAACTATAAAGAAAGAATCGAGATCCTGGTCTCCACTTTTATTCTGGTCCTTTCAAAGACCGTATTCACGTGCTAAAAGGCCGCGCACCATGTTCAGTTAAACGATTTGTTTTTCACTTGAGGAGACAAAGCTCTGTCAGAGTTGTATGTTGGAACAGCTCTGTAAACTGAGGTTTTTGGAAGGGAAATGAAGAAGAAACAGCACTTTGGGGGCATAATTTGGCCTGAAACGAAAAAGAAGTTATTTAAAAAACACAAAAACGCCCAAACCACCACCACCCCCCGCCAAACTAGTTGTTTTGGGAGAATAGAGTAAGTCAGAACATTCTTCAGAATTTTTGTTAAAACAGCTTCTAGTGGATAGGACCAGGAATTGCTCAAATTAAGTTTTAAATTTTCTAAAGTAGCGGAATTGCTCAAATTAAGTTTTAAATTTTCTAAAGTAGCACATAAACTAAGAGTAAAACTTTCAGAGTAATGTATTAGTGCTGTCTTCTAATTAATTCATGGATTATCATGCAGTTGAGGTGTGTGATGTAGATGATGCTGTCAGAGATGCTCTCACCTTTCCCAGCTGCTCCTTGTCAACATCTGAGTGTTGCTTTCTTTTCTGGGATAACGGCTAGGTATCTGTGTCTATATTTCAGGTATGTTAATGTGCATTATACATGTCTCTAAAAAGTCAGCAATTCTTAGTTTTCAGACTTGGACTAAAAAGTTGGTAGCTAACCCTGCTGGAGATGAGGTAGAACTGCTGTCATCAAAACAGCCTGTGGGATGATGCAGACAGTGGTTCTTATTCCAACTCAAATATAGCTTGATTTGCTGTGGTCGTAAAGAAGATAGTAATTGGCCCAAAATCAAATGGGTTTTGTGACTTATTAATGCTTGTTTATTAATTTTCACAAAAGGTATGCATGGGCCCTCAAATATGGATCTTCTGTAGGTCTTCATTTACAATCAGCCAAAAAAAGGTAGGGCTGGGGATAGAATTAAGGGGGAATTAAAAGATCAATTTTGATCAAACCAGACTTAAAACCAAAGCCAGAAAAGCCCTGCTTTGAACCTGTTAAAAGTACCGTTTCCCTTGTTAGCACTTTTCAAGCTTCCATAAACACAAGTCTCCCCAGCTTGTGGTTTTTCTGTAGCTTCTGTCATTGCAGCTTCACCCTCGGGTAAGATACAAGGCTAAACCTCTCAAAAGGACTATCCTACTTACTAGTAAAACTAGTTGTACCATAAAGTTTCTTTTAAAATAAAGACCTTTCAAATTAATCTTGGAAGAGGGTGATGTTCTTCTTAAGTGGTCTCTTAATGAAATATGTTTCCTATTATAATTTTAGGGTTTCATCCAGACTCATCAGATTTTAATTCCTTGGAAATATAGTTTTGACTTCTTTGGACAGTGGATGTGACCTTTAGTGAATTTTGTGCTTTTATGAAACTCATGCTTCTCTGAATTAATAGATGACAGAACAGAGCAAGGTCTTTAATTTGTTTCAAGTTTTACTCTGAAATTGTGTGTGAATGATAATCCTACAATGTAAAGGACTGTTGGTAGCAAACGATAAGACATGTCAAGGAACGGGTGGAAGTGGGGAAGGGATTTTAACATACTGGTATCATGCTATGTCCTCTTTTTGATAAGCTGTAATGACAGTGGCTGTCAAAACTGTCAGGGTACTGAAGGGTGCTTCTTGAGACATATCTCTCTAGTATCGACAGGCCAGGAAAAGTGTCTGTGTGTGCCTATACACACATATATGGAGGGGTATAGTTTGATCCCTTTTATTCTGTATCATAAGAAAAGATGATATGTTAAGTGATACTCTGATTCTCATTTGTAATTATTGTATTTCCATAAAGTCTTTGGTGCTGTGTGCACTGTCATTTCTTCTGCATCTGTGGTGTTATATTAGGAAGCTCATGTAATTATAGGTAAGTTAATGGATATTTGTTTTGTGTATCTTATGCGAATGTATGTATGTTACAATCTATAACTATGATGTATATATTAGTCCAGAGGGATTTTGGTTAGCTGTAAGGCTTTCTAAGAAAGGGATGAAAAGAATCTTTTCTTTCAGTGTCTTTCTAGAACTGCTGCAGTTCCAAATTCAGATACTCTCAGGTTTCTAATGTCATCTAAGAGTGGGTGAGTTTTAGCATGGAAGCATGCTCAATACCATGTATTTATGTTATGTCCCAGCTCCAACAGAGCTAATTAATTAATTAATTAACTGAGATACTGAAATATAAGCAAATGTTCATAATGCAATTGTATTTGGGATGAGGCCTTTGGGCAGATTGAGATGGACTTGTCAAAATCTTGAATTTTTTGATTGGGTGGATTTGCCACTTCCCTACTATATCCACGCCCTGCCTTTACTGGGTCAGTGTACTTTTGCTCTTTTGTTTTGAGGGTAGTACTCAAATGTTCTCTGCTGACATGACTCCATTGAAATGAGAGAATTTGCAGGAACAGTTGGGTCTTTTATTTTTCAGTAATGTCAATGAAATCTTGCCAATCTTGAACTTAACTTCTAGTCACTGCGTGAGTTTAGTTTCTGGTTGTGTCAACATGAGTTTTGACAGAGTAAAAAAAGTGAATCTGAGAAGAACATAAACAGCATATGAGTAGAGATTTGTGGAACATGAGATGAAAGTACCTAGCCTGTGGGGAGAAATATTACTTTAATTTTAAAAATAACTACAAGGAAGGAAGCAAATGGAACACAGAGCTATCTTATTTTCCCATTCTGGTGACTCCAGTGGTGTACAATTGTTTTTTCAAAAATGTTTCATCAGAAATATATCTGATATGATAGGTTATCCACTCTTCTTTCAGGTTGAGAACCATATACAGATGTAAAAGAACAGTATACATACAGTTTGGCAGCATCACTCTTCAGATTCACTGGTACAAACCCCTCTGAAGCATTCTGCGTGAGGACTGATTAGTCATTTAATTTCCAGCACCATGTATGATTGGGTTCAGGTTTTTCGGTGACTGCTCTGGCCGTTCCATTGTATCCTGGAGCCCTAGCCATAGAACTGCTGTGAAGGAAATGTAGAAGCTGAAGTGTAACAGTGATACTGCTGGTCTGGGTTGCAAAAGTAGCATCTTTAGTTCACAAATTACCAAATAGTTCTTAGTAATGATGGAAATTTTGAATGCTTTGGAAATATCTCCCCTAAATCAAGCTTCTATTAATTCTGCTGTTTGGTAGCTGCTGAAGTGCCATTCCAGAGTATATTTTTTAATGGGAATTTTTCTGTCTTCCCCCGCCCTGTTTTTTGCTGATGCTCTAACATGACAGTTTTGAGGAAGAGCCTGTGGGACTGGATGGCAAGATTTATAGACTAGAATTCAGGAGAAATTATGATGTAGCTAAAACTTGTGTGATCAAAGATACTTGTTGTGTTTATGATGGTGGTTTGCCACATCCTTTGGGAAGTGCAATTCCTATTTTTGCATCAAAGAATGACTTCAACTCTTGTAAGCCAGAGGAAATAAAAATGCAGAGAGTCACAGTGAGGCCATTTGTGCAGGAGAGTGACTTAACAGTTGTTTAATATACCATTATTTTTTTTATTATTAGAAACAGGATTTCATTCCAAGATGATTTCCCTGAACATTTCTTTATCTTTCCGGGCCAGCTGCCCCCTAGAGTAGAATCACTCAGGCTGTGAAGTGCCGAGTGCAGTCTTCAAACTACAATAACCTGGAGGGCACAGGGAATGGAGAGAGTTCCTCCTCATCTCCTTTTCTGTAAGGTAAGACTGGACTGGCAAAGCAAGGAGTCCTGCTGCTTATTCTGTAGCCTAGCCAGCCATCTTCCACCTGCTGAAACACAAACAGCTGCTGTACATCCAGGGTATTCATACTCCTGCTGCTGCTTAACAGTACAGCATGCTATGCAAAAGCTTGAAGAAGTGTTCAGGGCCCCTTCAGTTAGCCCTCCTTCCTGTGTTTACATGACCTGCATATGTAGAGATGAAGACCTCTACAGTAAGCATGCAAAGAGTTTGGGGCCTTGCTAACCATTTGTGTCTAAGGATATGGCTGATGCTTTGTTGCCTAGTTCAGAATGTTGTTACATCCCAAATCTGCAGTCCAAAGGCATGGCTGGAGTGCATTTTACTTTTCATTATACACAGCTGTACATATCTGATGAAACCGAATAGTACAAGTGTTTCTTGGCATTGCAGACACTGGTGAAGCAGAAGGCATTTGCCTGTGGTTTCTGGCGTTGCTGCTGCTGTTGGTGTAGGTGCTATAAAAAGGAATAGGTGCCTCTCGTCCTGCAAGCAGTGGTCTAGGAAGAGTTTTTACAAAGCTCTAAAACAATGCTGACCTAAGTAGATAATTTCAGAGGGGGTAACTAAAGTAGGTTTAGCAAGAATCACCCGTTAAAGCTGAAAGTATCACATTAAAAAGGTGTTTGGTGAACTAAGGACATGTACTGGAGATGATGAGTCAAAAGGCATTTGGAGTGAAGCTTCTGAATCCTAGAGATGACATGATTTTTATTTATATGCAACTTAACATTGAATTCTGTTTCTTTTGAGAGTCCATTCAAAGATCTTCAGTTGGTTCTAAACTTTTGGTTTATGTTTGAGGGGACAGTGGGTACCTTATTGATTACAAATTTGTTTGCAAACACTAACACAAGACACAGCTCTTGAGAGGCGATATCAAAAGTGGAAGCTTCAGAAGGCTAAGTGAACAGCTTTTAACCCTGAAATTCAGTGTCCCATGCTGCCAGAAACCTTCAGCTGGTATTTCTTCTGTGGTATGTAGCAACTGCGCTGACACCTAAAGGCTTGATCCTTAGACCTGTGAAGTCAGTGGCCCAGCTCTCAGTGATGCAGGATCAGGACCCAAAATGGCAATTCCCTGACTTACTGGAGGTGTCATCATATCAGCCTCTGCTACAGGGAAAACCATAGGCTCAACCTAGTTCTCAGTTGCTGAATAAAAGAAGCAGGACTCTTTCTGTTTTGCATTTGGTTTGTGTTTATTGAAATCAGTATTGTAAGCTTTTAGTTTGGAAAAGTAACACTTCGGTTCATTTTAATAATGGAAAACATCTATCTGAATCCATCATTTAGATTTTATTTAACAAACATTTCCTTCTCCCTCCACCCGTTTCCTTGTTTTGTTGTCACAGATGGTACCAGGCTAAGGATGAAGAAGAAATGGTAAGTTATTGAGTAGTCAGCCTGGGGCAGGTTAGTGAATTAAAATACATGTGGAAAAAAAAAATTACACCAACACTTCGTACATTATTAAAATAACAGGTTTTATTGGGCTGAATATGTCTACAGTGGTGTTTGTATAAATAGCTGTGCTGGAGTGAAATGAGTGGCTGCTTCTGTATTCCCATATTCTATTCATTAACTTATTACAGCTTAACGTGGCTTTTGTTACAGTGCTGGCTGCAGTATTTTAATTTGGCAAATGGGGGAAAATGGGCAAGCACAAACACTCAGAGAAAACGTCCTTAACATTCAGCTGATGCAGCCATAGCAGGACGAAAAGGGAGAGTGTTTGCAGCCTCTTTTGCAGTTTATGACATAATTTGTTAAAGAAACAAGACTTTCTTGCTCCCTGTCTGATAGATAGGCCAGATAAATGAGAAAGATAATAGCTTATTGTTTCCTGCTCTGTGAATGACATTTCTCTATTGTCTTAAAGCCTCAGTGGAGTGAACTTAACACAGTGGGCTTTGTTGAAACAAAAGTACTTGTGCCCCATGTCACCAGAGAGCTACAGTGGAAATGTTAATTTGATAGCACTGAAAGTGTTTGAGGTGGAGCCAATGGGCTAAAATATGAGATCCTAAACATCAGCTATTTACAGCCTTTGGTTTTCTGTCCTGGGTGAACAGCCTGTTTCACAGGAACGTCAATTTTTGTGCCTTGTCATTTCACCAATTGCATCATGCAGGCAGATTTCAGATGCCTTAACAGTAACCATAGTAACTGCAGGTCATTTAAATAAGTTGAAAGAAAAGGAATTCCCTCCTTTGTAAAACCCTTCAGTCAAACAAGGTCCAAAGGTACAGCAAGATTCAGATCCTCCTCTGCTGCAAACTGGCACTGCTGCACTGGGTTTTAGTAAGGTTCTGTGGATTTGCACAGGTTGATCTGGTTCTAAAAGTATCTACAGAGCAAATCGGCGTATGTGGGTGTAGCTGCCACAGGAAGACAGAGCTGTGGCTGCTGGCACAAGGATAGATTTGTGTCTTTGTAGATGTGCCTGCCTGTCTGCTCAGGCAAGCACGGATGTGCCCGCTCATTCTCTTCTCTGCTTCTAAAAAATGTCATGGTTTTTATCTGACACAGAACTACTGTTGCTCTCATGCTCTTATTAGTAGAGCTATATCAAAGCCTCTGGTTTTACTTTGACAGGGTTTCTGTAGTCAGTTTAGGATGGGTTATAAATCTAATCTTAAATGTCCTGAATCAGAATTTTAATGCAATTGGATAGGCCCAATTCCAAGTGCAACGTGATACACTTGGCTATTGTTTAATGTCACATTGTCGTCTATGCAAGAACACAAGCAGTAAGTCTGGTTTGAGCTGTCTTTTTGTTGTGAGGATGAGAAAAATCTAAATTTCCCTTTCACTCCTAATGTAAACTTACCCTTACCTACAGCTCTTACATTTTGCCTGTTCCCTTTGTTTACTAAACAGAAAATCAGGGTACTGTATTGTTATGGAGGCCCAGAATGTTTTATTAAGAAGATTTATCCATCCGTTCACTTATTGATTCATTGAATAATTCTCCCAGATTCATGCTTACATTGATTTCAGTGAAACATGGTGCTGGTGATTCTAAATGTCAGTGATTCTTACGTTTTTCTTCCATAGGGATCTCTTCATCTTTACTCTGAGTTTATAATACAACAGTATAAATGCATTTAATTTAGATTAATCATTTAATTGTTAACTTTTCTGAAAAATACAAGAACTAAGCTAGGTAAAATTCAAGTAAGCAATTGTTTCTAACTCCTAAGTTGAATGTGCTAATGAAGCAGCTGACTGGAAATTTTGGTGTCTGTGCTGGTTGTTAAGAAAACTGTTTTATCTGCAAGAATACTTTAATTGTCTTATTTGGCATATCAGTGAGAATTAAAAACTAGGCTAAATTTTGAGTCCATTTATAGATTTAATAGCAAAGAATATCTTCCATCATCTTTCATTCAAGGCTAGTATTTTATATCTTTGTGATTCTAAATTATTAGACTTCCAAAAAACAATTTGCTAATAAGGAGTGATTAAGAAACAGATTTAAGTACTGGCTATTAGAAGCTTATCATTTGGCCTTATAGCGTTAGCATTTTCTGTTCTTTGGAGGCATTCACACACTTTTTGAGGGGCTCATGCTTAAAGCTTGTTGCAATACCCCTGCTGAAAAATAGGCATTCTTATCCTTTGTTGGGCTAACCTGGAGACAAGTTGAATGTTGACTGTATTGTTTATTAGTCTCTTTCCTTTGAATTTGGTCACCACCGAAACAGTATGCATTTTTGTTTTGCATCATTCTTTCCTAAAATTCTTCTAATGAAACCCTTTCCATAATCATACTTTCAGATATTTTTCCTACCTGTGTTGCTTTAGTTGAGCAGTCTTTACCAAGTAACTCTTTTCTAGAGGGCTGTCATGAGCCCGTAGTATCTTCCTGCAACAGTGGGATTTCTGCTGGCTCTTTGACTTTAGTACAACTGCGGAGATCAATAGTCTATGTGTGGCAGTGTGCTGAACAGGCATGTTTTGGAGTCATCCCAGGAAGAAGGCTGTAAAGCTCCCTGACCTTGTGTAGACAGAGAAGGGAGTAAAAGTGACATTTATACCTCTTAGCACAAGGAAGCAGGAATAAAAAGGAAAGGTAATATGTCTTTGGGACATCTTTATCAACAGTTACAGGAGCTCTGAATTTGGGTCTCATTTTTCCTATGTTAAATAATATTGTCATCTTTCTAGCTGTGTAGAGGTAGTATTTTCTCTACCCTTGTCACTTCAAAAGTTTGCTTAGTTTGTGATTGTCGCCTAAACCATGACAGTGATCGAGTTCTTTTTTTAGATTCATTGTTGTTCCATGTAGTAGAATTTTTCATCATGTTAACTTTTTTTCCATAACCTACTTGGAAAAAAAAATAATTCTGTAGTTTCAAATTTTCAATTGTGAAATATTACCAGCAGCACTTACTGAAATCAAACCTTTTGCATTCTATCTCCTGTTTTTTAGCAAGGTAGAGATGGAATAATTTATCTTTTAATAGGGTATTTAAGCATAATTANATAACCAATATTATCTAAAACCTCTCAGATCCAGTGGTCCGAATTAATCTGAGGAAAAACTGAAGTAAAATACCACCTCTGAGCTTGGGTACAGCTTCTCTGGAATCTACAAATCCCGATCCACAGCTGTTGGTCTCAACAGATAGTGTTTTACTGGCTTCAGTGGTCTTTGGAGCGGGCAAAGACAAGCTAGCAAAATGCTATTTGGCTGTAGTGGGAGTCTGGAGTTAGTTATAGTCTGGACTGTTGTATACACAGTGAAGATTTTAGGGGTTAGGAAGAGATTTAATTGTTTTGAGAAGTAGAGAGAAAGTAACATTTCCTCTACTATATTTCATAGGAGGATATCTCATAGGATCGTGAGAGTTTGAGAGCTGAGGTGATCTTGAACTATTTCATTCAGCGTTTGGAGAATTTGAATGCATCTCCAGTCTCTTCCTTCTGAAGTGTGGCTTATACTTCTAACTACTCTGGACTACTGGAGGATGGCCAGTTGTGGAGCCAAAACATTAGATGAAGAACTTATTGAAGATTAAAATATTTATACAGTGGGTAGAAATATAGATATACCCTGCACATTTTGATAGAGAAATAAAACCACACATTTACACTTCCAGTCTCTGGTTTTTTACAGCAGTGATTTATAACCCTATTAACACTTGGCAATCCAAGGTCTGGAGAATAATATCAAGCCATCTGCTTGTGCCCCTGTAGGGCTGCTTGTAGCCGTGATGCTGTGTTGCAAATACATCACTGCAACTCACATGCTGGAAATCTTGTTGCATATCTTGGATCCTTTTTGTGTTTTGTTTTTTTTTTCTTTTGCCTGCAGGATGGTGGCAGATGCGCAGGATACACATGTATTTTTCATGCGATTGGCTCTGCTGTAAATAGTTGAAATTAACAATATGCGATATTTTTGGCTTTTCTTGGTATATAGCCTGAGAAAACGGGGAAGGGTCTTTCAAGGAAAGGCTGGCATGCACTGGAAACAAGATAAAATCTTTTTTAGAGAAGAGAAATGCTATTTCCCATAAACAGTTTTTGAGCTAATTGTTTTGCTAATTCTTCTCTCAGTAACATATTCCTGTCTTACGGGCATCATACTTTGATACTACACGAACTAATTGGGGGCTTAACTGACTTTAGGCTGAATTCTTTACTATGGATACTATGCATACTACTCCACAGCAAATGTAAGTTCAGATATGCCCAAGCACTGAAAGTCTCTCCACTTTTTGGGGTTTTTTTTCCATGCTCTATTCCCTGGCAGCTCTGTGAGGACTAATGCTGTTCTTCAGTGAGTATCTTCAGAAAAGAAGATAAAAACAGATTGCAATGAATGTTGGTCACGTGCCGGGTTGCAAATCAAGTTTTTGTTCTGACCACACTTCCACAAACTGGTGAGATGTCTTATCTTTGGGATTAAGTTTTTCCATGCTTGGTCTATGCCAAGGAGTGTGCTGTTGTGAAAAAAAATGAGAAATACCCTTTTCAGACCTGTATAGTTACTGGGGAAGATACAGTTACAAAGTGGTATTGCTGCAGTTCCTAACTGGAGGACACTGCTGGCATTGCTGATGACTTCCGTTTTAAGCTACGTGTCATTACTTCTTTGGCTCCAAGATGTTGAGTAGGTTAAATGGGAGTAACGCTCAGGAGTTGACTGGGGTCAGCAATGCTGTAGGTAATAAAAAGAGAGAAATGGGCAGATGATATAAACCCCCGTTTTCTGGTCATTAATGTGATATACCATGTAATCTAGATGCTTTTAATTATTCATTATGTTGAAAAGGTTTACAGTAACAAACAAAAAGACAGCATCTCAGAGCATAGATTGTGAAGCCATTCTGAATTGCAGAGTGTGCAGGAATTTGCTCTTCATTTTGCCTACTTGTGTTTCTCCACTTAATGAAGATTTGGTCTGTAGTGTCCCAAATGCATCTTGTGTTACTATCATTACTCATTCATAAACAACTGTATCAATGAATACCTGGCAAGGAGAATATTCCTTGGAGGACTGGAGACAAGAGCAGGAAATTTCTTTTGGGATGATTCTGGTTATGCCTTATGTATGCCTAAAATTACTTAAGAAAATAATCTGTTGGAAGTGGAGAGAGAGTTGCAGTGGCAATAACTGGATCTGTTCAAGGTTGAACAGTGGATGATTTTTGAAAGTGCATTTTAGTTTTAGGGGTGGTACCCAGTGCATACATTGACGCACTGTTTATACTTCTAAAACTGTAATTCCTGTTTGTCTGAGATCCCATAGTGAAACTTGTCACATTTCTCTGTTTTTTTTACATGGCAGGAAGGTTTCAATGCAAGTGGCTTCCGTTTCAGATGTAGATGCTGTGTTCATGTCAGAGATGCAATGCATTTGGCAGGATTGTGCTGGCAGAGTTTCACTTAGCATTTGTGTGATGAAGAATCTCTGGATGTTGCTGAGGTTTACCCTGGTTTTATGCAAAATGTTCAGGCTAGATCTGCCAGGCTACACTGTTCAGTTTTGGATACTGAACTCAGCGGGTCTTGTTCTCTGTCAGAAAACTACTCTGTTCTGTTCCCTCTCAATGTCTTGTTCTATAATGTGTCAGTAAAGCTATGGACATAGTCTGTTAAGTAAATAAGGAAGGAGTGGCTTTCATGGAATCCATCTATTTTCAGGTATGCAGATATTGGACAGGAAAATAAGGATAATGATGAAGAGAGGCCAGGCAGAGATTTGGAACAGACCCTCAGGAGGCTTTGCAAACAAGGACAGCCGGCCCAGCTTCTCAGACTTGCTTCTGAAAAGAGGTTGGATGAAGAAAACATCCAGGATTTCAGCTGCCTGTGTGGAATCAGTACTGGTGGGATGGTTAGTCATGTGGGGAAGCACCGTCTCCCTCCAGAGCTGCTCCACAACCCCATGTGGTCTGTTATTCCAGTGGGGAGCTTGAATAGAAGTAAGCATTTAGATGCAGCTCAAAATCATTCCTCACATCTGTGTGCTTGCATTGGCACAAATGGCAACACGCTGACCATAATCCTGTATTAGTGATACTGCCAACCATTCCCCACAGCAACAGACACCGATGTTGCAACTAGAAGATTATGACCTCTCAGTAGATCTGTCAGGAGAGAAAAGGTTAGATTAATAGGGCAGGTAGATGAGGAGAGAGAAAATTCTTAATTAAAGCCTAAGCCTTTATTGAAATTTTATTGGCTCTTTCACAGAAGAGTTGACAACAAACTCAGACAAGAAGCTCATATAATTTTTTTTTTTAATTTATTTCTGCAAGTCTGGTTATGGAACATATATATATTGATCTCACTCTCCCTGCTTCCCCAAACAGGTTCATCCTCCCAAACCGTCTTCTGTATTAGAACAAGTTTTATTCCACGTATTCATGGGGCTCCTTGCTTTGTTTATTTGGTGTATAAACAAATGCTCTGTTCGAGGGCCAGGTGGTGAGGAATATGTAGGAATCACAGCAGTCCACGCTTGGGTGGGGTGGAGGAGCGATCCACAAGATTTCTTTCATATAAACTGTATGTTCCAAATTAACTAAACATCAGAACAGCTACATTGAGGTGTGTTGCTATTTGCTGGGAAAATGCTGTCCATTTATATGATATAGTATTGTAACTGTAAAGATTATTTATTTTTATATAGCTTTATATTTATATGTGTGTGTATTCATGTATCTCCCTTCAAAATCCTTTCTTATTTCCAGTCCAGTAGTTTAATCTGATCAATACTTACTGAAATGTTGCAGGTCAGGAAAGGTATATTGTACATGTTGCTCTCCGGAAATTAAATCTGAACTCGCTGCAGCTGTGACATGTCTGCAGAACCCCTCTAAATAACTCTGCTTTACCAGTGTAATTGAAAGAAGGATTTCCCTGAGTACCCAGCCCCCTGACCTAGTAGATAGGGGTGGGGAATCGAATGAAGCCTCCATAATCCAAGGGGAAATGCTGAGGGACCTGCTGTAGCACTTAGACACACATAAGTCTATGAGACCAGATGGGATCCACCCAAGGGTGCTGAGGGAGCTGGCAGAAGTGCTCACCAAGCCGCTTTCCATCATTTGTCAGCAATCCTGGCTGACCGACGAGGTCCCAGTTGACTGGAGGTTAGCAAATGTGACACCCATCCACAAGAAGGGCCTGAAAGAGGATCTAGGGAACTACAGGCCTGTCAGTCTGACCTCTGTGCTGACGAAAGTTATGGGACAGCATGTGCAGGACAACCAGGTGATCAGGCCCAGTCAGCATGGATTTTGAAAGGCAGGTCCTGCTTGACTAACCTGATATCCTATGACAAAGTGACCTGCTTAGTGGATGAGGCAAAGGCTGTAGATGTTGTTTACCTGGACGTTAGTAAAGCCTTTGACACCGTTTCCCGCAGCATTCTACTGGAGGAACTGGCTGCTCATGGTTCGGATGGGCATATGCTTCACTGGGTAAAAAACTGGCTGGGTGGCCAGGCCCAAACAGTGGTGGTGAATGGAGTTAAATCCAGTTGGTGGCCGGTCACAAGTGATGTTCCCCAGGGCTCGGTATTGGGGCCAGTTCTGTTTAATATCTTTATCAATGATCTGGATGAGGGGGTCAAGTGCACCCTCAGTAAGTTCACAGATGATGCCAAGTTGGGCAGGAGTGCTGATCTGCTTGAGGGTAGGAAGGCTCTGCAAAGGGATCTGGACAGCTGGATTGATGGGCTGAGGCCAATGGTATGAGGTTCAACGAGTGCCGGGTCCTGTACTTCGGTCACAACAACCTCATGCAACGCTACAGGTTTGGGGAAGAGTGGCTGGAAAGCTGCCCAGCGGAAAAGGACCTCAGGGTATTGTTTGACAGCTGGCTGATTATAAGCCAGCAGTGTGCCCAGTGGCCAAGGCGGCCAATAGCATCCTAGCTTGTATCAGGAATAGTGTGGTGAGCAGGACAAGGGAGGTGATCGCCCCCCTGTACTCAGCACTGGTAAAACTTGAATACTGTGTTCAGTTTTGGGCCCCTCACTACAAGAAAGACACTGAGACTCTGGAGCAAGTCCAGAGACAGGCAACGAACCTGGTGAAGGATCTAGAGCACAAATCTTATGAGAAGTGGCTGAGGGAACTGGGGTTGTTTAGCCTGGAGAAAAGGAGGCTGAAGGGAGAGACCGTATTGCTCTCTACAACTACCTGAAAGGAGGTTGTAGCAAGGTGGGTGTTGGTCTCTTCTCCCAAGTAACAAGTGATGAGACAAGAGGAAGCAGCCTCAAGTTGCACCAGGGCAAGTTTAGGTTGGGTATTAGGAAAAAATTCGTCACAGAAAGGGTTGTTAAGCACCAGAACAGGCTGCCCAGGGAAGTGGTGGAGTCACCATCCCTGGATGTATTTAAAGACGGGTAGACATGGTGCTTAGGGACATGGTTTAGTGGTGGTTTTGGCAGTGTTAGGTTGATGGTTGGACTCCATAATCTTAAAGGTCCCTTCCAACCTAGGCAATTCTGTGATTTGACTATGTATGGGATTTTTTTAAGCTTCTAAGGGAGTAAGGTATCAGTTCTTACTGAAGGACAATGGTCATAGGGTGCTTAATTTTCTTAAACTGATTTAAAAAATCTTGACCCAGTGTGAATATTAACATTTTGGTAGGAAATTAGGGTGAATTCGTAATCCTCAGTAAAAGAGATTTGATGCAAAAGTTACCAAGGGGAGAAAAAAAAAAAGGAATAATATACTTTGATACAAACTGGTGAAGTTTTGTGGACTTCAGTGGAGCTGCAGTGGTTTATACCCTCAGTCATTTGGCTTAGTAAGTTTAGTTTTAAAATTATGTCCCCCACTGAGGCTCTTCAGGAATTAAGAGGAGATCAAGGAGAGGGGAGTACAAGGGGAGAAGGAGGAAAAGAAGAAAGAATATATTGGTATTTTTCAGACATTAGAATTACCTCCCACGCTCTTGGCTGGGAAGGAAAAAAAAAAAAAAAGGAAAACACAAAAAATTTTGAAAATTTTTTCAGTATAGGACATGAGGTCTCAAGGTCTCCAGGTTTTTGGGGGGTTTTCGGAAAGCACTGATCTGGTCTTGTCGCTGAAATGCAGAAGTACAACTAGTTTACTAAACACCCATTTCCCACCTCTGTTTTTTTGGCTTCCTGCATGTCATAATTTTAGTGTTGTGCTGCTGCTCTTCTGCTAAAAGGATTTGTACTGCCTGGGTTTGCCTCATGATTCGTTTTCTGTTACTGACTTTTCTTCTACACACACACACACACACACACCCTGCCCCGCCCTCATTAGCACAGTGCTAGTTTGGGATTCCCATCCACTATGTAAATAGTTCAGCTAGACTATTTGAATGTCATTGTGCTTTCAGACATGTCAAAGCTTACACCTTAAACTCAGACAGTTATCAGTCACTCCTGTGCTAACTTTATTTCCTGGTCAATTGCATAGAAGTACCCAACCAGCTACTATGTAGAGTATGTAGAGTGATAATTGGAATAGATATGCTACTTATGTATAAAACTATTAACTTAGCTAAGTCAACAACATGTTAATCAGTTTAACCATGTGATTTTATTACCTATATTTCTTCTTTTTTTTCATTTTCTCCTTGGTGTCCATTTTAGTTTCTTGCTGACTGGTTTCAAATTATTGATGTTTTCATGAATGTTTGTTAGAAATTGTTCTTGCTTTTTAATGTGGGGATTTTTTTTGCATATGCTTTACAAACACACATTAGGCTGTTGACTTGTACTGAAATGGGTGCTTGTAGACAAACACGAAACAAAATCATGTTCAGCAACAGCTTTTAGCAGAAATATGTTCACAAAATTTATTCCCCTGCATACAGGAACTAAAAGATGATTCCTTGTGTCTGATCCAGTCATGCTTAACAAAGCAACACAGATCACATCCTAGATTTGGAATGTCAAATCACAGGAAACAAAAATAATGAGAAAACCCACTGAATAGGTAATAAGCTTGTAAAAATTACAGGATGCAGACAAGAAGTGCGAACTTCGTGAAATGTCTTAGCTGTTCTGAGTTGTTCACTCAGGTCTGTTTGCAAGAGGCTAGTGTTGCGTGCTGTGTGGATTAGGGGGCTTAAGAGGCTCCAGTCTCTCTGGAGGTCTGTTATCTCGTGCAGGCAGCTCTCTGCTTTGTGTACCTGCATGAAACTCATCTGCTGTAATGGTACAACCACATAAAAAAGGGTGCCAGTGGAGCAGGAGAGAAAGCTGCAAGGAGCAAAATAGGAAACAAACCAGAAAATGGGAATTAAGGACTAAGCAGGGTAGAGGGTATAGGTATGCCCTTCTATTTCCAGCTTGCCTGCATAGCACTTGAAACCGTGATCTACCTTGCTTTGCGTATTCCCTTGTTACGTTACATCTGCAGAACTGTAGGGGCAGCAGTGGGAAGCCCTGCATTGCTCCTGTCCTGCAAGTAAATAGTGAGTTCGAACTGTTAGCATTTTTGACCTATTTTGGGGTATTTATATCCTTGAAACCACTAAATGACTCTGAAATAAAACTATTTTGACTTCTCCAACCTGTGAGCACTGAACGGGTTAAAAAGGGAAACAAGCTAAAAGCTCTGTTTCCTTTGCCTGAAAATCCACTGATGCAGGATGAAATTAAAGGCTATAAATAGTTCCTGTCCCTTCAGCTTCATCATGCAAGCTTTGGCTGTGTGCAAGGATTAGAAGAAGACAGAATGGATTTCTGTGTGGCGTCAACAAGAGTCAAGGATTATGCCCACTGTGCACATTGTATTGTTCATTTCTCATGGGCCCTTGCAGGGAAATTAAATCCCTTCTGATGCTCAAGGTGCAGGGAGCAGAGTCGGCTTTGAGCAGGACACGTGCACTGCAAAGCAATTTACACAGTAGCACTTAGCTTCCCGTGGGTCTGCAGCATCAAGCCCTGGCTTCATTTTCATACAGGCAGACAACCCAGCACAGATCATAGCAACAGGGGCTGGGGCTTTCCAGACTTTGAGCTGGAGCTAGTATCAGTGAAGTTCATTGCTACTGAACGCATTTTGAAAATGAGTTGTTTATTTTCTCCTCACGTTGGCACTCCTTCACTCTGTCCCTTTCTCTTGTGCAAATCTTGTGTTGCAAGAGTACTGCTCTACAGTTGCTAGTGTCGTGTGACAGGCGGCTTTCACGGAGTTAACTGCAAATAGACCCTTGTGATATGTGTAAGGCTCTTGAAGAAAGGATGCCATTTCTTTCCTCAGAGGAGCATTCAAGGTTGCCATGACCTTAGTAGTCTAGAAAGTTATTGCATCTTTTCTCTCTTTTCCACTTGCCTTTTCCACCTTTTTCTGCATGGTTTGTGTAATTAGAAGATACTTGTTTCAAGGAGGAGGGTTATAGTAATTCTCTCTCTATTATTCACAAAAAAATAGAAGTATTGAGCAACAGTATTTGTCCAAAAGGTGGACAGATAAATAAACACACAAACAGCTCCTTTTGGGAGTACTTTATGAAACTCTTGCCTTTTCAGATTTCTGTCCTGTGAGATGCAGAAGCCCACTTCCTTGCAACTCCTGTAGATTTAAATGCAGTTTGATAGTGCAAAGCATCTTTCAGAATTGGATCCTCAGCTGCGTATGTACTTAGAGCTGTATAATTAAAAGTACTGTTAATGTCTTTGCTTTATGTACAGTAATTTCAGTGGAGGGAAGGGCAGGAGAGGAGTAACTTTGGACTGCTACCTTATTACTTTATGAATAATAGCTGATGTCTTTCCTTTCAATGTTTAAATTAAAAAATAGTGGTAGTAATTGTTACTAGCTGATAACAAGATTTTATCCGTGTGTTATTTTTTCCATACCGTAAATATACCTTGGGAATGCTAGGATTACAACTTTGTTGTGGCAACACTGTAATTCTTCTACTAAAATGTCAGCAAGTCAGCATTATGGCAGCATCAGAACTTGTCCCAATACTCAAACCTCCCCTAACAACCTTCCTGAGAACAAAAATGGTTGAGGATGTAGAACTTAAAGTAGTCATAGAAAGTAGTCATAAACTTTTTTTAGATTGAATAAAGCAATTTTCTTGTTAAGTCTCATGGATATATCTAGTATTACAGTGTGTGTTTAAATTGCTGCTTCTAACAGCTAAGAGCAAGAAAGATTGGTCCTTTGTTCTGATCTTGTAGTCCTGTTGACCCCATCTGCTGATCTGATGGAAACCATATTTCCATCTCCTACTGTATCCTATCCTTTTCTATACTTGGAAGCCTAAATAAACAGGTGTGTGCTAACCATTGGACTGTGAACTTGCCAGTTTTGCAGAAATGTGATTTCCTCCCCTCACCCCTCCCAACCCCGCTGAAAACATTAGCACACTGTGGTGTTGAGACTTCCTTCAGTGGGACAGTGGATGTGAGTCTTATTAAGAGAGGGCTCACTGACTGGTAGATCTCAAGGTCATTCACTCAATTTCCCTGATGCTTTTTTTTAGTCACATCCATTGTAACTGTTGAGTTATAAGTGCATATCAGTAATTGCTTTTAAAGCATAAAAATAAAGACCAAATAGGAAAACAAGGAATGCAGAATTAAGGTTGTATATCTTAGAAGAGCTGGAAGAGCTACTTACCTCTGTCTTGAACAGGCAATGAGAAAAGTTAGAGGCTTTTGTTACTTTTTTCATTTGTTCACATTTAATGTCATCGAAGACCACCAAAATGAAAAGCCTTGATTTGGACTTCCTAGTTACCATGAAGAAGTTGGAAAGGCTGCTGGATGCAGCTATTCCTCACAGTTGGGCTGTGTTCCCTCTCTTGTCGCCCTTGAAAATGGAAGCTTAGTAGGGTCCTGCTGACCTGCTTGCCCTGATACAGCTTCTCATTCAATGCAGAGTAGTCAAAATAGTAATCTGGCTAACAGCTGCAGTGCTCTGAGCAACTCATTGGGGCACTGCTCAAAGTGACCCCAGTGATGCAGATTCGACTCTTGTTTGGTTCTGTCAAGGATGGCCACTATTAAACAGCTCTTTTGCCAGCTATGTAAAAAGCCTTTACTGGTCCAAACTTGCCTACGGTTTGTACTTTGGAAGTTCTAGTGATTAGACCTTTGTGAATATTTTTGTTGTAATATATTTATTGATTAGTTTTTGCCATGGGTGAGCTAAACAACATTTTATCTCCGTGCTCTGTGGCAAAGGAAAGTTTATTTCTCCTGTTCAAAAGTTACTGCAAATGTCCTAAGGGTGACATGACATGTATTGACTGCAACAGAAAAACAAGAATTATGTCACGTGTAGACAGGAGGAAAATTAGGAGAACAGGAATGATTTATTCCATTAGTTCTGAGTTCTACCTGTTCCGTCTTTCCATTTAATGTAATGCTGTAAACCAGGAGCCCTAACGGAGTAAAGTAGTCAGTGCTTTAGCTGGAGGCATGTAAGAATATCAATTAAACATACACTTGAAAAACACCCATTGGGAAAGTAAGATTTAGTAGCTGCCATTGCAGAATGTTAACCTCCTTTCCCCCTCCTTGCCCTCACCTCTTTTCTGGGCTTCTCTTCCAAGCTGCAGCTCCTTGCTCCATGAACTGTATCAGAATGGCAGTTCTCTAAAAAGGCCCCTCAAGGACTTGCTGTTTGGGGCCCAGTTCTGCATCGGACTAGAAATTAGCTAGCCCGTACTTCAATTGGTGTTGATCACTACCACCCCATTGACTTCAGTGAATGGTAGCAAACTCAAATCCTTTAAATTGTTTTATTACCAGAAGATAAGGCAGTGACTATAAGCATGACCACTCTCCATGGGGTGGATGCCCAGTGGTGAGGGCTCTATGGAGCCCAGAAGTCATTTTGTATCATACCATTCTGCGTACCTCTGATGTAAGGCTGTGTTCCTGAACAGACAGATGGTATCACCCACCAGGGGATTATCAGGTCCTCCCCTGTGGAAGTAAAAATCTACCTTCAGCACTTTCTGAGAAGAGGGAGGAAATAGTACAGCCAAACTCCTAAAGAGACTAGCCAGCTGCTGCCTTGCAATTTTTGACCCTATCTTTGACGTAGCTCTTTGTGAAACAAGTAGTGCAAAATGGCATCATTTCTCCCCAGTGAGACCTTAAAATATGTAGGATGTGGGCAAAGGAGTCAGAACCATTACTATTCCTAGACATCCATCCAGTCAGACGAGCAGATGGAAAAGCACAGACCGTTCTCAGAGAGAGTATGAAATATGGACCAGTGCCTATAGCTCGATTTCTATGCCAAAAAGCCAGTGTGAAATCAGCAAGAGTAGGGATCCCAGTAGACAAAGCCACCAAATAATGCTCAATATAGTATCTAGTAGAAGAAAAGACTTAAAATACCTTGACTTACAACATAATTATATAAAGTTTGTCACCTGAAAAATCATCTTTGCATTTTGAAAAACAAGAGAAAGTCTTAATCTGGTGGCTGTAGAAATTTGACAGGTGCCCAGTTTGTAGAATATGTAATCAGGACACTCTTGTGACCAGGAAGACTTGTCTAATCCTGCAGTGCACCAGACTGTACATCTTGCGTGTTTGTGAATTGAAAGTGAGAATCAAGAGAGAAGTGCTGCTGCTTGTGTGCAATGTTAGTAGCTGTGTAGAGGTGGTAGGTTGAATGTGATGGACAAAGGCCGTGAGGAGATGACAGACTAAAGATAAGAGTTGAGGCAACAGACAAGTTGCAACCTCAGTGTTTGCAGTTACTGAAGTCAGAAGTCTTGGCTAGGCTGGTTACATTTTGAGATGCTTATTAAAAGAATAGAGAAGGGGGAAGAACCCAGTGTGTGGTAAGTAGCTGTACTGTTAACAAGCTGTGCTATACAAGGTGGAATGGAGGAAAGGAAGAGTGAGGAAAGGAGATGAAAGATGCAGACTAGGCGGAGGCTTGACAAGAAGGCAAGAAGCAGCTATTGCCAGACATCAGGTTTTTGTGGAATAGTAGTTATTGCATGGTTTGAATAAGATATCACTGAGGAAGAATATGTCAGTCTAGATGACTGAAGATACAGCTGGAGGGGGGTGCTGGGAGGAAAGTACACTGAGGAGGTTTGAAGTTCTCATTCTAGATGGATCATGCAGATACTAAAAGCTGTAATCAAGAACTTCAGTGTGTCAGCCATATTATACTGCGTGAGCATTACCTGAGTGCAGTCAATTAACAGGGCAAGGAGAACATACAGTGTGAGAAACAAATGGAAAGAGATCACTGAAGGTGTGAAATAGCTTTTGCCACAGGATTATTTTCTAGACACAGTGAATCCAAAACACTCTCCATTTGCTCATACCAGATTGGAGCATCTGAATCTGTAGCTGGCAAGTCTTTTCACATGAAGCAAACAAGAAGGCAAGGTAATGCTAGAAAAGAGACCACGTTAGATCATGTAATGTGGCTCTTAGTGAGACTATTGACAGAACTGTGGAACTATTTTCAGTTAAAGTAGGGTAAAAAATCCATCAGCCATGTTTCTGAAAATTTCAGACTAACTTAAAAAAAAGCAAACCAAAACCTGGGCAGATAGTGTTTTCCAGGGCAACGGGAAAAGCTCCTACAGGTACGTCAGTGATAAAAGGAAGATGAGGGAAAACGTGGGCCCTCTCCAGAAGGAAACGGGAGACTTGGTTACCCAGGATATGGAGAAGGCTGAGGTACTCAACAACTTTTTTGCCTCAGTCTTCACCAGCAAGTGCTGTAGCCACACTGCTGAAGTTGCAGAAGGCAAAGGCAGGGACTGGGAGAATGAGGAACTGCTCACTGTAGGAGATCAGGTTTGAAACCATCTGAGGAACCTAAACGTGCACAAATCCATGGGACCTGAGGAGATACACACACAGCTCCTGAGGGAACTGGCAGATGAAGTTGCCAAGCCGCTATCCATCATATTTGAGAAGCTGTGGCAGTCTGGGGAAGTTCCTGTTATTTGAAAAAGGGGACACATAACCCCCATTTTTAAAAAGGGAAAAAAGGAAGACCTGGGGAACTACAGGCCCATCAGTCTCACCTCTGTGCCCAGCAAGATCATGGAGCAGATCCTCCAGGAATCTCTGCTAAGGCACGTGGAAAATTAGGAGGTGATTGGTGACAGCCAGCATGGCTTCAATAAAGGCAAATCGTGTCTGACAAATTTGGTGGCCTTCTACAACAGGGTTACAGGATAAGGGAAGAGCAACTGACATCATCTACCTGGAGTTGTGCAAAACATTTGACACCACCCTGCACCTGGTCTCTAAATTGGAGAGACATGGATTTGACAGATGGACTACTCAGTGAATAAGGAATCGTCTGGATGGTTGCACTCCAGTGGAGATCACTGACGAATGGCATTCCTCAGGGGTTGGTATTGGCACTGGTGCTATTTAACATCTTTTGTCGGTGACATGGACAGTGGGACTGAGCATACCCGCAGCAAGTTTGCTGACAACACTAAGCTGTGTGGAGTGGTTGACATGCTGGAGGGAAGGGATACCATCCAGAGGGATCTGGGCAGGCTTGAGAGGTGGGCCCATGTGAACCTCATGAAGTTCAACAAGGCCATGTGCAAGGATCTGTGTGTGGGATGGGGCAATCCCAAGCCCAAATACAAGCTGGGCGGAGGATGGATTGAGATGGATTGAGAGCGGCCCTGCCGAGAAGGACCTGGGGGTGCTGGTTGATGAGAAGCTCAACGTGAGCCGGCAACGTGAGCTTGCAGCCCAGAAAGCCAACTACATCCTGGGCTGCATCAAAAGAAGTATGGCCAGCAGGTCGAGGGAGGTGATTCTACCCCTTTACTCAGCTCTAATAAGACCCCACCTGGAGTTCTGTGTCCAGTTCTGGGGCCCCCAGGATAAGAAGGACATGGACCTGTTGGAGCGAGTCCAGAAGAAGGCCACAAAGATGATCAGAGGGCTGGAGTACCTCTGCTATGAAGACAGGCTGTGAGAGAGTTGGGGTTGTTCAGCCTGGAGAAGAGAAGGCTCCAGGGAGACCTTATAGCAGCCTTCCAGTACTTAAAGTTGGCCCATAGGAAGGCTGGGGAGGGACTTTTTATAAGGGCATGTAGTGACAGAATGAGGGGTAACAGTTTTACACTGAAAAGAGGGTAGATTTATATTAGATATTAGGAAGAAATTATTCACTGTGGGGGCGGTGAGACACTGGAACAGGTTGCCCAGGGAAGCTGTAGATGCCGGATCCCTGGAAGTGTTCAAGGCCAGGTTGGATGGGTCTTTGAGTAGCCTGGGCTAGTGGGAAGTGTCCCTGGCCATGGCGGGGGAGTTGGAACTAGGTGATATTTAAGGTCCCTTCAAACCCAAACCATTCTATGATTCTTTAATATTAAAGGTGTTCCACTTTGCCTATATAGAGCTGACATGCTGATAATTTTTCATAACTAAAGCTTGACCGTAGGGTGGAAAAAAAAATGTCAGTAGATTTGTTACCAATGAGCTCGTAAACAAAAGCAGTCAGGATATTTTCATGGTAACCTGATATAAACTGATCATAACATGACATAACTTGATCATAACCTGCATGTGCCTGAAACGAGCATTGTCAGAGCTACATCAGAAACTAAGTTTTAGACTAGGGAAAGGCTGGGTCGTATCCTTAAAGCAATAGGATGTGCTGTCCAGCACCAAGCATTGTAGCCTAGAAAACTGACCTCTAGATGACTAGTTTTCATCTTTCAACTCAGTTTTTTTTTAAACATCATTTAAAAATATTTGTCAAGGGTTAAAGCTTAATCATTCCTCTTGCATTCTTTCGTATCAAAGCCTTTTTCAGGCTGTTTTAAAAAGATATTAATATGCTTACTCAGTATTTATGGTTGTTTTACAAGCTTTTAAGTGGGGAACAGTGGAAATGTTAACAGATAGTGAGGAAGGTTACCTAGTGATTTTGTTGTAGAGGATATCCTTTGCTGAGACTCCTTAAATCAGTCATTCATAATGTATACCTCTGCTTCTGAGAGCAACAGTGCCCCACCATGAGACTGTTTTCCCTGTCTGTGATAGAGGGAAGATGTTAAGCAGGAATACAAATTCTCGTAGCTCCCATTAGAGCTGCACTTCATTTTTTAGGCTAGTGTTTTAAGGAGCTGCACCATTTCATCTCAGAACAGAAGCTGGTCAGCACTCACAAACAGGGCAGGACCAAAGTATTTTTTCTAAATCAAGACAAGCCCCTGCACGGCTTATCTATTCATACAGGGGATCTAGATTCTTTTGCAGAATTACCATTAGGGTTAATTTCTTCCTAGACACATAGACAATGTCTAGCTTGGTTCTCTTCCATGGTGAATAATTTATACCTCCCTCCTCTGAGGGAGACACATGAGGTAAAGCTACCCTGAGACTGGATTTCATAAGATTCCTTCCTTCATGACTTGTGCTTCTGAAAAAGATTACCCAACAACACAGGATTCCAGAGCGATCTTTGAACTTACTTTTCATTTCCTTAGTGGTCATCCTTTTGCTCCTTGGATCTATGGTTATTGGTTATGGAGAAGGAAATAGTGGGCATACTTCATTCTAAGGCTGCACTGGCTGACGGGAAGCAGGTGAGAGCCACACCACTGGATAGGATGTGCGCTTCCTGATCTCCAGCAGATCCATTTTGTGATTATTTTCTTTTTTATTTTTTTTCCCCCTCTTGTTCGCAAAATCTCAGACCTTGAAAAGCATTTAAGTATCTGTCACCCATAGAGACAGTGAGATACAGCTGCCTAAAACACCTCATTCTTCATCTGTGAAAGAGTGAGTATATATTATTTCATGTTTATTATGAGCATAATTATACTGAAGATTGTAAGGCACTCCATTATGCTAGCAATGGCAGGGAGGAGTCCATATTAGAAGAACAGTATAAAATCAATATCATACCCTATTACACTGTTTCAGGCAACTACTACTGCAGTTCATATGGTACTGGAACAATAGACTGTCACAGGAGAGTTAATGGATTGTTGACCTGTTATATAGTGACCTTCTACATTATTAAAAACATAATGTTTCCTGTATTTTGTGGGCTTTGCTGTTTGGGTGCAGAATGCAGGTGACCTTTTGGGAAAAGAGCTTTTCTGTATACATCCAGAAGACATTTTTAGAAACAATGTAATATATTCTTATGCTAGCTTTTGCTTCTTCAGACAGTGCATGTCTACTTTATGTACAGTGTCTGTTATGTTCTTTTTGTTTGATTTTGTTGGGTTTTTTTCAGTTAGCACATTCACCACTGAGTTTTTGTGTACCTGGAGATGAGGTCTCACCCACTTGGAGCTACTGAAGCGCTCATCAAATCATTTAATGAAAGAAGAGATTTTTAGACTCAGTTTTCTGGGCACAATTCCAGGTTGGGAAATCGTGATTTTCTCTCTGTTAATTTCTTCTCCCCATCTACTTAAACACCATGCCTTTCACTCTGTCTTAAGCATTTTTGTACTATTGCCCCATTTTAGTAAATGGCTATCACATTTCACCATAAATGACACTGCATTTCAATGATAGAAAAAATAGTCTAATATTCACCTTTTGAGAAGTGCTTTGGGATTTGCTCAGGTAGATCCCGCATAAATATGTTTTGTCTCTGTAGTGGTTTGCTTAACTGCTTCTTCAAATTAGAAAACTTGTCCTGTTTCCAAGAAGAGCTGCCAGGTATGACTTCAGGCTTACACATCCTACTGGATTTAAGATCTTGTTCACTGACTAAGAATATATTTATGTAGGTTTTAAATATTGCTGTGTCCATGCTCTGGGATTATAGATATTTCTGTTAATTAGTTGCCAGTGGGCAGCCAAACAATATTCAGTGTGAATTTGCTTGTTGTGTTTGCACGTTAAGAATCATTGCTTTGTCTGTGGGTTGTAAACAATTTGATGCAAGTATTCAGTATTCAAAATCTCGTCAGGTTGTGTAATTTTACTTGGATACTTAAATCACTTTATTCACTCTAGAGTGGAATTTATCTTGCCTAACTAAACATTTTAATGGAAGTCTAGTTTAAGGTACTTGTGTAGGCTCCCATGAATACAGAGAAACATGGGAAGAATACACACTACTAGGAGAACTTACGGGACTCTCTAACAGTGAAGGGAAAATAAATCAGGAAAAAAAGAGAGTATTTTCTTTCACCCTCACATTTGTCCTGTATCTTTTCGTTATTGGAGGCTGTGTTATTACTTAAAGCAATACTGTATAAGATATTTTTAAACAGCAGTGAGATTTTTAATGTGATTGTGTTCCTTTAAAAATGTTTATGTCCCTTAATTTCCCTCCTTTAGATTTCTGCAAATAAAATCATTACTGTACTCTTTCTAGAGACTGAACACATAAAGGTGAGGAACATGGAAGGGCAGAAATCAATTTCTTCCATTTGTGTGGATGTAAAGGCCATAGCTCCATTTGGGTATACAGCTGAAGACATGTTTCCTTTGAAAATAAACCAAGCAACTTGATGTACTGTTTTCCCACTTTGCCTGTAATTGTTTTGAATTAAAGGGTGGGTGCAGTCCTGAGGAGCTGGAGAAAGGAGCCTGCAGGTAGGGATGTCCAGAGGATGGGTCTGTGTTGTTTCACATACAAGAGTGGATGATCAGAGAATAGCATTTATGCTGTACAGTTCTGTTTACTGGTTTCTGTGCTGCACGTCCGCAGATGTCTGAAATGCCTAAATCTTAATAGTTCAAGGCTTTCCTTTCTGCTTCCTGTCTCCCATAATCCATTCTGATCTTTTAGCTGGGGCAGAGACAGCAATGCTCCTGGATTAAACCTATTCTGAAAGGAGCGTTTAGCAGTTGCTGTCCTCTCTAAACTCATTAATTCAGGTGAATAGGAAGCAGAGGGAGAAGGTGGCTTTGCCAGTGTTGCCATACTGCAATCTTTCTGTGCTGTGGAGCCTGAATGAGGAAACAAGGGAAAGAGGCAGCTGTGTTAGCCTGTTGTCACTGCCATCGCTAATAGAACACGATGATTTCCATCTTTTCCCATCTGCCTATGGGGGGAGAGGCGCTGATAAGGCCTTGGGATTGGTTACAATCTACTGAAATCACAAAGCAGATGGATATTGAGCAGATAAGCGTTAATCTGTCCTGGGAGAGGATTAATCGGGTGAAAGATGGCAATCTATGTGTGCGTGCGGGTGTGTGTGGAAGGGGGCAGGGGTGGGAATGGTGGGCAGCTGGTGCTGCTGTCATCTCTTGTGGTCCTGCTTTTGTCTTGCTTGTGTGCTATGATGGCAAATAAGGTCTGTTTCCTACAGAAGTCTTATTCCTCTAATTTTATCTGAACTTTGACTTCAAAAGCTGTTGAAAATGTCTTATGTTTTTTAAACAAGCTAAGTCTTCTTTTTTAGCAATTTAGTTTAATAGCGCAGCTTTTCTTTATTCTCATTGCTTAAACAAATGCTGTAGCATTTGATTGTCTACTTTTCCTTTTTACTTTTAGCGAACAAACTGTTTCTTCATAGCTTGCAAGCATGATCTTTTCCCCAAAACACATTCCGTGACTGCATGACATTTGATTTCAATTATTGTCCTGACATCTATAGCATTTTATCTGAGAATCTCTGAACATTTTCTAGGCATTAGTTAATTAATCGTCACAACATCCCAAAGAGCTTAGGTAAGCGTTAGAGATCTGGTTTCTCTCCCCTGTCCTGGCCTCAAGCATTTGAATACCTGTAGCACCTGTTGCCTGGATTTGGACTTATAGTGCTAAGCACTTCTGAAATTCAGACCTTATATCCATTATTGGTGGTTATGCTGTGGCACAGGGCAGTAGGATCAAAACTGGAGATAAAAGCTATCAGTGACAAAGATGGGAATAAACTAATGAATCCAGCCTTTTCCTCCTCAATCTCTTTTTTTTCACTAAAAAATGCAGTGCTCTTCTGATGCTACGCATTGAATGCTAGTTTCTTGTTTCTCTCTGAGATACAGCTATGTCTTTTTCTGCTTCCCAGTTGTGGTTCACATGGTTCCTTTTTCCTCATATCCCTCTCTATCTCTCTCGTAACTTGCTTTATGATGATGTGATGCCAGTGTCCTCTCACAGCTATCTTCTGACATGCCTGTTCTTTTCACTGCCTTGGTTGCCAGCATCTATGAAAGATCTGGCAGCCTTGTATAAATCCAGAAGATTATAAAACTTCTGGGATTATGTGGAGTGCATAAAGGCAAATTCTGTCCTGCTATTCCGCCTTGGGGTTAGCTCAGTGTCTACACTGACTTTACCAGTGAGTGGTTGAACAGCATGACGTAGTTTATGTATGAGAGCTATAATTGCATGCCACAGCCAGATTTTCAGAAGGGCCCTAACTCAGTGTCTTATTTTTATGTGCTCTGAACATTTATTTCCGTATGTAAATGAGCTCAATCACAAAGGCGTATAAAAAGAGCCCTTTGTAGATTTAAAACTCAACCAATCTGTCTATTTCTATAGCAGTAGTATGATAAATGAACACTCTCTTTGGTAAATTGTGTAGGCATTTAGAGGCTTATTGAATTCATCAGGTCTGCACAGTAAAGATTGCTGAGGAACCAGAACCAGGTAGCTCTATAAACAATTTGCTTTGGGTGGACTGGAGCAGACAAAGCAGTGTGTGGTATCTTTGATTAGTCTTGGGTTTTCCTGCTTCCTCCCTTGAAGATGAATATTCGAGATAATTTTTCCAAAGCAAGGAACAGAGATTTTACTGTTGCAAGCCTGGGATGGGTAGCAGTTGTTACTCGCTCTGCGGCTAGGTGAGCGCAGAGGCATGCTCTGCCACATGCCCTGGAAACATCAGTGATGTCCCTGGAGCATGGGCAACAGCAGCAGAGTTCTTCCCACTGTAAGGTGAGCAGGAGTTGTCTTGTCCTATGTCAGCTGTCTCAAGCCTTCTTCTGTTCCTTCTAGAACCTACCCCAAAGAAAAAGCAATATTTTTGTTTGTTTGTTTTGAGTATGAATTCAAGTCTCATTTAGTATTAATCACCAATATTTAGAGGAATTCCGGTGAAAGTTTTAATTTTGCCACATTTTTCTAACAAACCAGTTGCTGTGGCTAGGACAGGTGTGCTGGTTATCTTTGTTGCATCTTACTGGGGAACGTGCCAAAGGAATGAGAAAAGAGTCAGTCAGACAATTGTGAACTATGAATAAGATAAAGTTTTTATTTTTATTTCTTTTTACAGTTATGATATTTTATCAATGGTACAGATTTCAAGGAGGAGTTTCCCCTCTTATAAATGAAGACTGGGTATCTTTTAAATTATGTAGCCTGTAGTCTTGACCACAGTTTGCAGGCTTGTTACTCAAGAGGTTCAACAAGGTAATTAGAATGGTTCTTTCTGGCCTCAGATCTCTTACCTGAACAGCAAGAGGTCAGTAGTCTCCAGACTGAAGACGCCGTTTTGAGTCACCTCATGGTCTTTTTTCCACATATTGGGGTGGGGAATGCAGTCTTCTGTCTTTACTTTTCCTGTAATTTGTAATACTTGACTGAGTTTCTGAAAGTTATTTTCTCCACCTCGTTTTGTGCTTTTGAATGTCCTGATGTTGTTTTACGAGTTTCCTCGGGTCAAACAGTTTGCCAGAGTTTGCTGTGGCACATGAGGTAGAAAAAGAAAACCTTTTGAGACATCAAGTTATTAAAGCCAAGGGGACACACTGGGAAAATAAATTGCCACCAGCATGAACTAAAGTAAAAATATTTGTTAACTTGCTGTCAGACACAGATTTTTCCTTCCTAAGAAAATTTATACTCTTTAATTTTTCTTCCATCCCTGTAGTTTTTATGATGATTTTCTTTACTGTCCTTACCATTTTGTTCTGCATCCTTTCAGTCACCTTTAGGAGGAGCTTTTTCTGTCTCATTGTTATAATTTCCTTGGTTTGGAGTGTTATAGTGTTGGAGTGTTATAGTTATTTTGTAAAAGCCTACATTTCTGAGAGGTAAGAGGATACAGCAAGATTAGATTCTATCAACAAAGACTGAATATGTAATGTTCATCAAAGATTCATCTCATAAGGGGATGGATCCAGGGCTGCACTGGTCAAACAGAGAATTCTATTGATTCCTGTAGCCTAGGATGAAATGCAAAATGGTGTTCTACTAATTTTAGTTTTAAATAATTCTCCACCTTCTTTTTCAGACCCAAAGTAAGGTCTCTCTTCATTTATCAAGGCAAGGCTTGGCAGAGTCTGTTTCACATAATAGAGTAAAATAAAAAATAAATAAATCTGCAGTTGATTTTCCCTTTGTAATTTATTCAACAAGTTTGACAAAGAGACAAAATTTGTGTTATAGGTGAGAATTCATGAGTATATCCAGTGATTAAGAGATGGTCTTAAATTTAAAACTTTATATAGCTTTAATGACACTCATGACAGAGTCAAAGCAAGCAAAAATAGAATGAAAACTGGAAATGTACATTTGCTTCCCCCACCCTCTTTCTTTTTCCAGTGAAATTCAACTCTGAATGCTTCAGTTAATCATTTCAGTCCACTGAAGTGCAGCTGACTGCTGGTAATGAAGGTACCAGCCACGGGTATGGCATTAGAACTCTCAGTGTACAAATAAATGTTCCAATTTATCTCATTTGAGAAAATTAGAGCCCTTTTGGCTGTGCTGGGATCAGTCAAGAAACTGAAATATAGATTCTGTCCCTATTTGCATGAAATGTTTTAATTACTTAACTTAGAGACATGATCTCACTGGGAAATACTTAACATGATGTGCCAAATCCTTAGCAAATATAAATTAACATAGCTCCATTGAATTCTCCAGCCAAGGATTAGAACTGATTGAAACACAGGAAATGGCAATGAAAAAAATCAACCAGCTGAAAATACCTATTTTGATTTAATTCCATTCGTTCCCAAAGTTTTTATTTTGTTTTGGTTTTGGTTTTGCTTTTGATATTTTCTCTTATGCTCTGTGGCAGACATCACTTTTTTTTTTCTTCTTTAGGTTTCCTTTTCTATTTTTGCTGGTATAAAAGGCAATGTGAAGGAATAGAATATCTGTGACCAAAAAGATGGGAACAACTCAACTTGGAATTTTCCATTCCATGAAAGCAGCAGATTCCTTTTGTTAGTTTTTTTTCAGTATGAATGCATTTTTTCCTGTAAACTTGCAAGCAAATCTGTTGAGTGAGAATGTTGCCAAAGTATCTTAAACAAGTACCTTTATTGTTTTCACTTCTTTATGTTAATTTTTCTGACCCTTCAGGTACTGATATACCACTTAGTTTATACTTCAGTCCTGCACTGTATTATTAGGATGGTCCCATTAAGAGTGGAATGGGAAACTTGACAGATGGCCACTCTTAGGCCTAGCAGTCCTCTTTTTTCCTTAGAAGAGTGCAAAATTTAACAAGATTTTACTTGAAGCAAGATATTTCCAGCCTGCTTTTCCTCTTCCCCCTTCACTTCTTAAGGTAATTGTTTCTGGTTTTCTGCCTTCTCACTGTTAGAAATGTCATGTTTTTCAGTTATCAGCATGCTCATTTGGAGAAGTTTGTTAAAGACGACATAGAGTTTCTGACATACTAGTGGAAGAAAAGTAAAATGAATTTCATGGCTTGTTTGGTAGAATGCTCCTTTTTGAACTGGTCGACTTAATGTGACTGTTATCTGCTTAAGAAAATTGTTACCCAAAAAGAGACAGTGTTTTGTGTGAAAGTAGTAATTAATGAATATGGAGTGGGAAAGATGGTTCAACTGAATAACGTTGTGTGAGATGATTTAAGGCAAGTGGAAGTTTTCTTGTGTTAGTGGAACCACACTGCACTTTGTTGATTCATATTTTGCATAGTTGAACAGCATTCAAGTGTGTGGCCCATCTTTAGTTTCACTGTCATACCTTAAACAATTGGAAATGACAGGCCTTTCCTGCATATGTGACTTCTGCTTTGTCCATGTACTGCATTTCACATGTACAGCTGCAGTGAGAGATCCGGGTACATACTGAGGTGCTTTATTTAAGGGTGCTCACTATCAGTGCTTTCTAGGATGTTCATCTCAGTCAAGCAGGAAATCTAGTCAACTGTAGCCAGCTTTTTCTTTCAAACCAGAAATTCTTAGTTCAGAAGTTAGTCCAAATTTTTTATTGCTTTACGCAAGTGAAAATTGAGACTAAAAGCCTAAGTTTATTTGCTTGAGAGCATCTACTCAAAAATGTTGTTGCAAGTGGGGTGGGGGGAAGGCCTAAATGCTTAATGGATTAAAAAAGAATGGAAGAATTGGAGGAATCCTTTTCAAAATGTGCACTCTGTTTTCTGGTATTTTGCCACAGATTTTGTAGTGAATGACCTACACATTGTTCACACTTGTAGCCTCTCAGTCCATGAAATGACAGTTTGAAACCTCATATTTTTGCACTGGCAGATGTTTGGGGTTTGTGAAAGTACAATTAATAATGGAAGAGGGAAAGAACAGGTTGCAAAAACTTACTATGAATATTTTAGAAATGTGTTTCTTTTAAGTAAATACTAGAAGATAAATTAAAACAAATACTTTGCATCAATATTTTGTGTTTTGAAGATGGTTGCTATTTTTAGTATCCAGACTTGGAAATTGATAAATAATCGCGGTTTTCTGTAGCTAACTAATGGCCACTGCTTTAGAGTTTTCTTTTAGGTTGAGATGAAGGGAGAAATACTGATAGAACAGAGAAGTACAGGTGAAAACAAACAAAAAAAAAATGTAAGTTTCTGATCTTCATTGCTTTGGGTGAGGAATGGTAAGAACATTACGTTTTACGTACAGAATATGAATCAGACCTTAACACCCATTCTGCTGTACCAAAAAGGAGATTAAAAATGTAAAAGCTGTCATAAGGAAAGTGCTTGGAGCGGTAGAATGCCAATATGTGTTCTGGCAAAAGAAATAGGCTACGCAGCTCTGTGCGGCACTGGCAAAAGCTGTAAAATCAAATAAATAAACCTGGTTTATGTACACGCATACACACACAGATGCGCATGCATGCATACATGTGCTTGTGTGAAAGAGAGCTAGGCAGAATAGCTGTGCAGAGTGATTCCTAGCTGAGCTGCCTTTTCACTGTTGTTAAATGTGTAGTCCCAGCCTGCCTATTGTGGGTTTTGATCTTTGCATTATGTGCTGGCAGTTGAAAGACTGAAGAAGAGCAAAAAAAAAAAAAAAAGTATTAAAATATGTTGAGCTCCAGTAATAGTAGCAGCAGTGGTGCTTCCTGGACCTTCTCCATCTTGTGAGGCTGTAGATGTTTCCAGGAACAACCGTGGGGCCTGATCTAAGGCATATCTAATTACATGTTTCTGCGATACGATGGAGGCTGTGTGTACAAGATCTGTCATTGCTCTGCACAAGCAGTGGTGTGTGAATGCAGGCATTTGCGTGGGTTGTATTCTGCATTCATAATTGACTGTTTTGGTTGAAAAGTTACTTTTCATTTTAGAAATTATTATTTCCAGTGTGCATAGTTCCAAGGAAATGTATACTGCATATATATACTGCTTTATCAGTTCCTTCTTCCCTCAGATCGTACAACTTTTTCTTTTACTGTAACTGTTTACTGTTTTTGGAAGAGATAGGGCCAGCAATGCTAATTTCTGTGGAAGTGGAGTCACCTCAAGTGGAACCAAGCTGAAGGGGAGTGCTGATCTGCATTACAGTCAGCTCGTATGACAGATGTAGAAAAAGCTGAATATCAGGGTTTATTGTTGGGTTCAAATAGTTGTGCTTTGTGTATTCTTGTCTGCAAGATAAATTACTTCAGATAATGTTATGCTTTTTGGGTGGTAAAGGTGGGAGAAGATCTGAGGAGAGTGCAGGTGTGAAAGATTGGTGACTTGCCTGAAGAAACCTAGAAACCTAATGGCAGAATCACAAGAGGAATGCAGATCTGATGAGACCCATTCTGTGCTTAATATAACTTATTTTCATTGCTCAGAGTATACTCTAACTTAAATAGCAACTGGAGGAGGAAATACACTCACTCATTCAGTCTCAGTTTGTAGTCTGACACATAGTGTACCACATCTAGCACTGGCTGCCATTATTTAATATTGCATCCTTTTTTGGTATATATGTGTTCTTTCAAAATGTTTCAAGATGGAAATAGACTTGGACTTGATCCTTGTTTCACCTCCATCAGTACAAATCTGAAGAATTTCAGCCTGCATCTTGTCCTTCCCAAAAGACTTTTTCTGGGGTTTGGAGAGATGTTTGCAGGAGAAGAAATAGCAAGGAATGTAAAGCATGTTGGTAGAAGTTGTGACAGACATTGCATACCCAGGGCAGTATTTCTGGAAGAGTTATTCAGCATTTCCAAACCTCTTTAACATTAACAAAATTGACAATAATTAATGGTGTCCGTGGCATCTGATTGCCGTGGAATCATTGAATCATTAGATTTTAGTCTCACCACTCTGTGAGACGGGAAGCCATTATCTGCATTACACAAAGAAAGAAACTAAAAGATGTAATAAATTAAGCAACTTGTTCAAAGTCACACAGAGAATCATTAACTGAAGAGGGCTTGAACCCAGGTGTCCTGAATGCTAACCCCACGTCTCATTCACTAAGCCATCCTTCATAGCAGTTCATTGTCTCCTGTCATACAGGGCTTTGCCTTGAGGGCTTATGAGCTCTAGCCTTTTTATAACAAAGCTATTCCAGTAAAAAGATTGTTTTTCTTGGGTGAATCTGCTCTTTCAGTAATTAACTTTTTCGTTTGGACATATGAAATATTTTTGAATTGGATCGATATATATATGCAGGAGGAGTATGAGAGGAACGCATGAACACATGTAAGCATCAACCCATGGGAAATGAGTAAGTGCTCCACACCTTGCTGAGAGTAATTTAAAATAACATTGCCCTCACTATAATTCATCTCTTCCAATGAGGCAGACTAGCATGGGGTCATATTAATAATTTAAACAGTCTTACCCCTCAGCCTTCTTCCTTTTCAGTAGGAGGATTAGCGCTTAGCAGAACACCATTGTTTTAGCTTTTGAAGACTTTAATTGGTGTTTCAAAGAGTATTACCTCATTCACTCACACAGCATTTTTCATTCATTTTCTGTTCTCCTCATAAGTTGTCTAGAGTTCAGGTTTGCTTATTTTTCAGGACTTTTTCCCCCAAAAATATTTATAAGTAGTTTGGTGTATAAATGAAGTAGAAAATTGTTGTGCTGTCATCTCCCCCGTTATCCATTCAGGTCCAAAGACAGTCAAAATAGCTTAGAGCACTCCTGTAGTTTTGTGCAGAGCTGAATTTCTCGACATCTACAGAAGCAGTGGTTAGAGTCATGTAATCTTCAGTTCACTTCAATTCTTTCTGCCACCCGTTTCACTCCTGCTTCTCACCTTTCTGTAGCTTCATCGCAGTATCTGAAAGGGGCCTTTGTTGTTACCCTATTCCAGGCATCTCTTGAGCAGAAAAAAAAGTGAAGATCATTCCGTACAATATTATGATACCAATAAAGTATTTGAAAATCCCTTCCTGTAATGGACAAAATAAAGCTTGAACAAAAATCCACAGGTTTGAAAACACAGAACCAAATTCAATTATGTGAACTAATATATTTTCATTGATTTCAGGCATGCCATCAGGGGACCTATATCAGTTTTAACTATCTAGCACTTCAATGTTGAATTAATTTTGTAGAGCAGAACACCCTTATTGAATCCTGGAATCAAGTACCATATGAAAATTCAGGGATGCTAGTGGATGTCTTTTTTCTGATGTTTGCAAAGTAAAGTGACAGTGTAGACACTCTGACCACTACTGTCCTGCTCCCCTACTCTAACTCTAGTCTTGTATTTATAGAAAAAATGTTGTGATGCCTAGAAACTAGGATAAAAATATGTAAATGATTTTACATTAATCCTTGGCTTACTGTAAAAACTTAACAACAACATATATGGGTCTTAGGGACATTTTCAGACCTTTCCATCCTGATATCACATTGTGATATCATAACCTATTCCTAGCTTTAGCTGTCTGTATAAAGTAGGTACCAGCTAGTGCTCCAACATTCACACTGATACACAAATTACATCTGTGTGCTTTCCAAAATGAAACAATAATTCCAGTTTTTGTACCCTGCCATACTGAACCTTAATAGTAGCTGTGAATATAAGCTAGATAACAGCCTGATTATACAAAATTAATGGTCAGGTGTAAAAAAAAAACAGTTTTTGACACCTGTCCTGCCTGTCCCCATCTTTCGAGAACTTGGGAACATTTAGTAATAATTCACGCTACACTACCCAGTTCCAAACCTTAACTGTAAATTTTTGAACATAAATTCGAATTGCTATAGCTGACCCAAATTTGGTATTCAAATCTGCTGATGTCAGCTCTCCACTTGACCACTTTCTATTGTGCAAAAGGAAAGAATCACTTCAACTTTGTAGTTCTTAACTTTCCAAAACCCCAGTGCTAACCCTAAGATTTAGTATGACATCACTATCTGTTGCTAACTGAAAATTATTAACAAGGCATTCAGAGTCAAAATACCCACTTTTAAGTTCTCCCTGCTGCCCCTTGGAAAGTCAAGCAATAATGCCAGGTGAGCAGCCCCTCTGACCTGGAATCCTAACTCCTAGAAGCTACTGAAATCTAGCATTACCGTCACAGCCCTGGAACAATGTGTCAGCTGGTTTTCCCTACCGTCCCAAGCACTAAGGGTTTGCAGTTCTGTCAGTTTTCAGCTGACAAAACAGACTGATTTGTGCCATAGCTTTCTGGGTTAGGAAGCAGTTTGCTCTAGTGTGTACAAATCTGTGGGTCTCGCTTTCTTTTTTTTTGTGAGGGTTTGGTTGTGGGTTTTTTTTGCATATTTATGCAAGTTACTGGATTAGTAAGCAGAGGTCAGTGTAATCCAATAAGTACTACTCTTGATTTTGCTCTAAAAGAAATAATTTAAACCATAAAAACCTCTTTAGTGCATGTACCTTGCTTACGCAGGAGGGGTTAAGAATGAACCCCTGGGAAGTGGCCTTGGATTCCTTTCCAGTAGTTGAGTTTTAAATGTGAGGAAGCCTGGAGTAATAATGTTAGCTCCGTTCTTCCTCTGCTTACCAGCTCAGTTCTTGCATGTTATCTCTTTCTCTTTTTCTTTGATACCTCATTGTCTCAGGGTTTCTTTCTCCCCCTTCCCCAATTTACCATTTTTTTTCCTTGGCTTTCATCAAGATACCACTGTCATCTTTGTTTCATTCACTTCTCTCTGTCCTTGCTTGACTCCTCTTACATTGTCTTTGCTTAACCCACTCCACCAATTCCATCCCTGCTCCTCTAAAGAGCTGGATCTGGGAAGGCAGGAAGGAAGTGATTCTGTGAGCTTTCCCAATAGATGCTGCTGCTGGCAGGGATTTGAACTCAAAAAGAAAGGAATGTCTCTTCTTGGAGCTTAGGGAGTGAGCTACCAGGTACAAGGACACAGGAGTGGTAAGAGAGCTCTCTGCCTGGTGTGGAGAGGCTGGAGACGTGTAAGGTTAGAACAGGGGTGAGGTGAAATCAAGCTGAGAGTCTCTCCTGTGCACCAAGTGGTCTCGTGGTAGTGCTAATTATATATAGGAAATGGGATCTTACTTTTCATTATCAGCCATGCTTTGCTTGCGTACAGCTTAACTAAAATTCTTTTGAAGAGTACAGGAGTCCTCCCTTTGTTGGCAGTGGTCCTTGGATGAGATCTGTGGCAGGATGGCTTTGGATTCTGGTGGCATCTTAATGTTTAAAATGTTGTGCTCCTTAAGAAAGCAGGCATCCTCAGATTTTAAAATTTGTATATTAAGTGAGGTTGGTTGAGGTCAGCAGTGGCTTAGAATATGTATCATCAAAGAAAACTGCTTTGGGAGTGAGGCTACTGAATCAGAAGGCGGTACTTTTTACACAGATTCAGTGTGACAGTCTGATACAGGAGCCACAGAACTTTAAATGACAGGTCGAGCTGAGGTACTGTCTGTTCGTGGGCATCAAAAGGTAGTGTAGCTTTGCTGGTGACTTACTAACTTCAGTGTCCAAAGGGAATCTGTTCTGCCTCCCTCAGAGTTTCCTGCATGTAGTAGTCTTTGATCCCAGTTTTTAAATGACCATGTTGTGTTGCGGCACAGTTAAATAATTGCCATGCTTCATCCCAGTGATGGGAATGCTTTGTTGTCTAGGGAATTGTGTGCATAGTGGCTGATAAACCAGTGTGTTAATCCTGTTAATGCTTGTGTGAATCCACTAGTTTTGACAGTGTTGTTTTGTCACACAGTAACAGGATTGTATGAGTGACCCAAGTCTGTACCTCGGAGTGAACTTTGTCATATTTTCAAGTAGTTGTTGCTATGATTAGTTAAGGATCTGTTTTTTCTTCCAGGAAATTGTAATGTAATTGTGGTGCTCTTTAGGTTGCAGATATTGCATTGTGTCATGTTTTATGCAAAAATAGAGACGAAAGCCCGAAGTCTTAACTGGGGTCAAGAACAGGGTCAGTTTTGCTAGCAAATCAGCAGAGGAACTTACATCATCCTCAATGATAGCAACAATAAAAATTCTTTACATTTGCATTAGCATTTTATCTGTAGTTTTTGAAGAGTTTTATAAAGATATCACATTCTCTAGATTCCAAATGGAAGAGAAGAAAGTTTAAGTCCTGGCGGTAAGAGTGACTAAATTAGAGAGACCTCAGTGGGGAGAAGGTATTATCCAAAGTATTCCCTTCTGTCCCTTTGTGTTTCACCCACCCCATAAAACATGCTGTTAGTCTACTCTGTTCTAACTTGCATTCTCTCCACTTACGTCTGTGTCACAGCTGGTCTACGGTGGTGTAATTTCTCTGAAGTTGGTGGTTTTGCCTCCACCACTTATCTCTTGCCTATGTTTTTCAGTTAACTTTCCTCAAGGTAGTTTCCATTTCATTTGTGTGTTTATTTTGGCACCATTTTTGTGCTTCCTCTCTGCTAGTGCTGTTTGAACAGCTTGGAAGGATGGATTTTGTTTAGATTCAAGAATTCCCCAAAGGTTTGTTTTAGAGGGAGGGAACCTGTAGGCACGCTGCCTTTGAATTGGTCTTTGCAACCATCTGACAGGGGATACATGCCCCTGTCTCCCTTTCCTTCCCTCTACAGGCTCCAGCAGAAAGGATCCCGTTTGTGTTCCCCCCTCTCATGTCTGTGTGTTTTGTTCCTGATGCAGATGGTTAGTTAGTACTGACAGGTTTCGCAAAGACATCTTTGGATTTCACATGGCTTTGAATGCTAATGAAAGGTTTATTATAACTTGGTTTCATTTCCGACTCTTACAAGCAAACAGTTCCACCGTAGATGCATTCAGAGGAGGATGTTGCTGTCTTCTGCCTCCCCTCTCTCCTTTGGTACTTGTTTCTCCCTCCTGGTTAGGTGCTGTTGACATAGCAACCGACCATTTATCTTGCTTGAGGGTGTATTCATACACGTGTGTGTTCTGGTGGTGGAGCTGTATAAATAGAAACTGTGAGATGTCAGGAGCTGGAAGTCTCTCTGAAAGCACTGTGAGTAAGGTGTTTGGATGAAAACACTGCAGAGGTCTATTGTAGGTGGAAACTTTGTTCCTTGTATGTGGTAACACAGCAAGAAGTTTCTTGTATTGTTTCTATCTGGGACTTCTTAGAATGAACTGAGAACTTCCTGTTGCCTTTCACAGATTCTCTAAGTGCCTACTTTACCCTAAGCATTCCTGCGGTGTCAAATCATTGTAGGGGCATAGGAACAGGAAATAATATTTTCTCTCTGTAATGGAAATGCAACATTGTCACAGAAGCTGTCTCTCTTTGTACCAGGCCTCACTAGTTGTTGCAGTTTTAAATGATTGCTTTATCATAACCCAAATTTCAGAATATTATAGTAACAATCTTGTCTATTCTTAGTGCTTAATCTTTTCATCAAGCTATGACAACCAGTAATGAAGAATGAAATAGGAACCTGTCCCCTCTATGTCTCCATGTAATCTTTGATCTGGAAAGAGGTCACACAACAAAACGATACTACTTTAATTTCCAGTTCCCAGAAAGATGGAGTTTGGGGAATTTAATTTGCCTCCTGTTGTCTCTATGCCACCTTATATTCACACGTCTCGTAGAAAGTTGTTAGGCTGCCCAGATTTTCATACTGGCACATTTCCAGTTACATGAATAGCCTTTGTATCTTTGTAGCCAAGAGGGTTCAGAGAAAAGAAGGTAAATATTCCAAGACTGTTTGATGTATGGACAAGTTATACAGTACTGTGGCAGTAGAAACATGTACTGAGCTACTTCCAGTAGCTCATTAAAGCTGTTCCAGTGAGACAAGGGGTCTTCTAATATCCTGCTGACATTAAAAATGTGCTTCAGCACTTCACACAGAGAGTTCCTAAATATACTCAGAACAATGACTTTAATCGTAATGCTTTTATGTAGCAGCTGTAAAAGGTAGTTCTCAAAGCATTCAATATGGAAAGCAAATACGGTTAATTCCATTCTGCAGACAGTGGAACTGAATTATGGAGGGGAAGTGAAGTGAATTATAAAGATGATGCAGCAGGCCACTGACACAAGTGTAAATAAAACTTAGGTCTCAAGTCTAGCGTCCTGTGCCTACTGACAGTGCCACACTGCTGTATGAAACCAGAAGGTTATAAGGTATATTTTACTGTAGCTTGGATATGTATGTTCTTAACCACTGTCACAAGCAGCTCAGCCAATTGTATAGCACTTTCTGATATATCAGTTTGGTATTGGCATGGATAAGTATCTCTCAACATCGCTTTTGAAGCTGTGGCGTACCCAGGCTCTGTCCTAGATTCCAGGATGCAGGCACATGACTCCACAGAGATCAACAGACCGTGTACCTCAGCCTAAAAAAGCTCTGAATTTGGCCCATCCTCTTGAGTAGTAGAGCAGCACAGCTGCTTGCTCTGTCAGCCAGATGTATCTGTGCGGCGTGTGAAGAATGGCAGTCTTCCATTTCTTCGGCAACTCGGGACAATGTGCTGTTAAACTGAGTGTATCAAATAGTAGGAAGAACACAGTCCTTAAAGGACAGAATGCAGACACATTATAACATGATCTATTTATATCAGAGCTACACCTGTAACAATTCAGTGCTTCTGGAAGCTACCAGTCATGGCTACTCTCCTATTAAAAGCATGTGACAGAGATGGATTCTGCAGTAATAATTTCCTCTAATCACTTAATAAAAATTCTTCCCCATACGTCTTTCCTTTTGTACTTTTTAAAGCATTGTGGTTGAATTTTGTTGTCGGAGGGATAGTTCCAAGTGAAAAATATTTATTGTAGGTCTTTGCAAGGTCAGGCATATAGTACTGCAGGCAACGACTGTGCAAGTTTCTCTGTGTGCAGTTCTGTCAAATGTGTACTGCCCTGTGGACCTGCAAAATCCCTCCTGGTTATCTGCTCTGTGCCTTTCTGCTCTGTAGCACTAACGAGTACTCACACTGAAGTATATAGTGCTTCTGTGGGAAAGATACAGATATATATATATGCACACACGTATATATATATCTGTCTTTGAGGGGGGATTGAACTAGATGACCTTCAAAGGTCCCTTTCATCTCAAACCATTCTATGATATGTACACACCTTCCCAGCTGCAGATCAGTGCCTTCCAGATGCATTTGGATTGTTTCCTATGCAAAATTGAATCCAAGGTTTCTATAACAGAAGATGGAAAAGAAAACATTTCATTTTCGGGTATTTCAGCGTTTCTGCTTTTGTCACTGAGTTGTGTTGATATAGACAATGAATAGTATGTTTGCAGTGCTAGTATGTCGATGCCAACCTCAACATAACCTGCTGGGGCTAGTGGGGTAATGAGCACGTGGTTGTGGGGACAGTGCTACAGTCATACTTTCATTAGTTTATGTAAATGTAGCAACACTAGATCTAGACAGACAATGAGATATTGCAGCCCACAAAATCCCTAAGTTATGGCTTGAATCCATTTGCTTATTCATCATCATCCTTTTTTGTACTTCTGTGAAGTCTAGCTTGATACGTGATGGCCTGTTCTGTTTTCTCCTTTAAGCAGTTGTAGCCTTATACAAATGTACATGTTATGAACGAATAGATGTTGATAGCTCTATAGAAGAGAATCAGATGAAATACATTGTTCATGGCAAAGGAGTACAGAAGGCATTAGTTCTTTCGGAAGATTACATGAGACTGTTTAATCAAGGACAGCAGAGCAGAGTTAGCCTGTGCAGCTTTTGTCACTGGTAGTTCCTTTCATGCAGTGATACTTTTATAATGATGTTTCTTGCAATAAAAGAAGCCTGACAGTGTTGGAATAAATCTCTCTGCTTGACCAGTCCTCAAAGAATATTGCTTGATTCTTATAGTTGATAGGAAGGACAAAAGTAAGTGATTGTCAAACTACAAGCTCAATCTGATGCCAACGTTTTAAATTAACATACACACAGTTTAGTTGGCATCATTGGGCCTCTCTCCATGCTTTTGTGCATAAGGGGCTGCCTGCTCAGCAAAAAGTGACACAGTTTCAGAAAAAGAAACAAGGTAGGTTGCTGGTGCTCAGGTGCTTACCCAGGGAGAATTATGGAGCCCTGGAAGAGACAAAGCAAGAGGCTTCACTCTAGAACATTTCGGTCTCTGCCAGGATGTGTACTGGCTGCGGAGATACCTGGTGGTGACCTGGAGAGGAACTCAGCTACAAGATTTTTATGCAGTAGGTCTGTTTAGTCCTATGGAATCTCATAGGAAAGTTTATATGCTGGAAGTCCCTTGTGTTGTACATGGACAGTGAAATAACCACACCATTTCTGTGAAAAAGTGCAGGGTTGGGTGCCATAAGCACTCCCTAGATTTTGTAACAACAACAGCGGTCTTTGTAAGTGCATGTCTGGTTTGAACAGCTGAGGGCTTGATCTGTGGATGGTGCATTTCATATCAAAGAAACACCTGTGGAGTGAGCTCAGTGTATTCTGTTTGGGTATTAACTTTCTACTTGGTCTAAATTAATGGTTGTCATTAAAATGTGGTTTGGAAGCAGATTTCCTAAAATTAATAGATGAAGCACCAAAGGTTGGCTGCTTGTTCCTCTGGAGGATTTAAAGTTCTGCTTTTTTCCCTCACTTCCCCTTTAAATCTTTTCTGAAAATTATACCTTTATTATAAAAAAAAAAACAAACAAAGACTTGAAACAGAACTAAACCTCATTTCAGCAAAATAACTGAAGAGATGTGCTATGTTTCTGTATATGTCAGCGAACACTTGCAGGAGAAATGCTGTACGTTATGTCATGGTAGGGGAGAAAGGATTTTATAAAATTCCCTTCAGGAGGGGGGAATAGGTTGGCCCTAGAAAGCTCGTCTGGTGAATTAATGAGAGGATGGGGCAGGGTGGGAGAGAGGCAAGTGTCTCGGAATAAGAAATGCAAAACAGAATTTAAAAAGATGGAATGAAAACAAGGCAAAGTCCATTGGGGGATCCTGTGCTGCATTTTCTGTATGTGCTGGAGTATTAAACATCTTCAGGCTGCACTAATGATGTTGATAACAAGCCTGATCTTTTGATGTTTCTGAAAACATCAAAGCGAAGGTCCTGGAAGGCCCCAGTTCATCAAAATCCAAATCCCAGACAAAAAGAACTTTTTTTTGGTTTGGTTTAATAGGTATGGATATTTTATTACACTTAATTTTATGTTTCCAGGGGCTGTGGGAAAAGGAAGGAGGAGATGGAAGAAAAATAAGCAAGAGTTTTGAAGTAGGCATGAATGGAGCTGAAATGTGATTCAGAATAACACTTTGGAGAACAGTTAAAATCCTTTAAACTACTTTTTGCCTGTTCTGATTTGTGTGAGGAGAAGGCAGAAACTATCTTCTGTGGCTTTTTGTTTTAATGAGGAGAGCTTTGTCGATTAGGAACATCAATAGATCCATGCGGCCTATAAGAAAGGAATAATTTTTGCAGTTGCTTCCTGACATCTGCCACCCTTTTCCATTACTGGGACCAAGAAAAACCCTTTCACTTTAGTGTTCAGGCAGTTTTAAGCTCTGGCTCCGGTAGTCCTTCTGAAGGGCAACTTCCAAAGCAGATACAGGTGTCCAGCACTGATACTGTAGCCTGTGCCTGTTTCGGGGCTGTAAAGAAGTTGTGTAGGCCATCAAATGTATAAAGGTACTGGAATGAGGTAGAATGTAGTTGGCATGTCCCTTAAGATTTCACTTAATTTTGATAGCCAGTACTTCTAGTGATATGAAACACAGGCAAGATATCACTAGTACTTGTATTTCACACACCTTGAGAATGCCAGGAAATCATATTAAACTCAAAATTAGAAGGGCTCTGCTTGAAGCGAAACTGCTGGCATGTATAAACCAAACATAAGGAAGAGCTTTTAGAGAACTTCAAGTAGAATAGACTCACTTATGGGTACATGAGGGACAGAAGCAGAGAAATGGTTTTGACTCTTGTCAGAACGTCAAGCTCAGGTCTTGTCCCTTTTGAAATTGAGTCAGCTGTGAGCCAGATGCACAGCTGTTTGATCACAAGTACTTATTGGGCTATATTTTGCTGTCAGTAGGCATGAGACAACAATTAAAATTTTGATGTAACTAGAGTTTGCTGTGTAGCAAGAAGCTACTGAATAACCTTTTGGGATGTCATTGCTGCTATGCTCCCTACAAATGGCTTTTGGCTTCTTGAATTTGGGAGTTGTAGTGCAAATCAGGCATTGATTCAGGGAAACCAGAGATGAAATACATTTAGATGGAAGGCTATTTGCTGCAGTACAGTATACTGGGGCTGCTGAAGCGAGTCAGGGTGAAATGGTAATGCTCTGTCTGATGCCTTTGCTGGTTTAGAGGACTTCCTGTCAGGATCACTCTTTTCATGATGGCCTGCATTGCCATGAGAACCCATGAGGGTAATATGGTGGAGGAACAAATGACAATCACTGTTGGCACTACAGTGGGATTGGCAGTTCAGTCAAATGCTTCTAGAAGCTCGTATGCTTGTATTTTGAAGCTGAGGGTCACTTTTTACTTTTAGTGGTATAGTAATGTATGTTATTTTCTTTCATTTTTTAATTCCACAGATTTAGATGGACTTGCAATAGGCAAGACTTGCGATGCCCTGGTGTAACAGCCCTTTCTGAAAAGTGATTTCTTCCAATGCTTCCTTACATAGTAGACTGGACATACAGGGTGCAAGTCACTGACAGGAGATCAAGGACAATGTCTATTGTGCTCTTTTATGAATCATGAGGGCAATGGGTTCAGGGGCACATTCTTGAACAGTGCAATATACATCTATATAACCCCTGCATGGAGAGGATGAGACCCAGTTTTGTCTTACTTTTTGTCCAGCAGGATAGGATGTTCTGATTCATACTGTATCACTCAAGTGGTAGTCTCAGTGAGTGTCTGTGAAGGTCACAGCATTATAAAACCTCAGAATCTAGTTGTTAATCTTTAGGGTAGGAACTGACACCAGATGGAAGCCTAGGGATGCTGTGTACAAGATAGGAAGTTACATACTAGAAATTTTTCGTTCACTGAAATTTTACCATTGACTTTCCTTTCTGTCCTTTTTATTGCGAACTTTCTACCCTTTTATATTTATGGTGGGTGACAGTAAGCACTACTATATGGAGATGTAAATAATCACATTACAAAACACTCACTTGCTTTTTAAAGCATGAAAAACGAAGGCTGGTCTTCTCTATCATAAAGAATAACTTTATTTTTCCCCTCACATTTAACATCTGCTGCATTGTTTCAGGTTTGCTCCTGACTTTGCTGTGTTGCCACAGCTTATCTGTTCTGTTCTGATACTGTGTAATGTATATTACAACCAAATTTCTTCAGTCCTGTCCTCTAGCCTCTTTCCTTCTCCCCCTGCCTAGTCTTTCCAAAATTAATTTTTTCATATACCTCTCTGACTTTGTTTTACCAGAATCAACCACAGACCTCCAATATTATTTCTTCTATAAGTAGTCCATGCTTCATACATTTACTTCTACAGCTGTATGCAGCTGCATTGTGATTCCAGCTCTTCTGATTTTTGCCTTCTGCTCTGCTAGTCCTCGGTCCTTAGATTTCTTCCTCCTGCCTTTGAGTCTTGCACGCTGAAGTCTGCAGTATGGCTCTAATGCAGGCAGGCTTCACCAAGGTGGCTTTAATCTGTCTAGTTCGACTGTTGGCAGCAGTGAAGTCACACTGAGCACAGCTTTTCTGCTGTAGTGGCATTCTGCTATTTGATCCGCTATCTGAGTCTGGTCATCATCCTCAGTGTGCTTTGAGCAGCCTGCTGCTTCCCACAGAACAAGGAACTTCACTTCTTTTCTCTATCAGATACTGCCTAAAACACCAGGCTGTGCAAAACCTCCTGCTGTGGCTCTCCAGGCTGAGGCTGGTAATTTCATCTTGGGTCCTTAATTTTCTTTACTGTAAAAGAGATTGCAGACTTTGTTTTCCTGTGAATGTGTTTGTAGGTGAGAACAGTGATAACAAAAAGTTCTCACGATGGGACTAGAATCATTGTTGGCTAATGACTGTCCAGTATCTTGCATTTTCTTTTCTTCTTGAGAAAAGCAGGAGGAATATGTTCCCAGTATCATTGTCGGGGGTTGTACAGGTGAGCTGACTGCCTCACAATCTCACTCTGCTCATGTGCGCTGATATTTTTTTGGTATTTTGTTTAAATGCCATCCCATCAGCAGTGTTAAAGGAGGCTGAACAACCACTCAGTGCAGAAGATCCATGGTCATGGTTGGATACGTAGATGATTGTGAGCATGACATTCAGAGATGAGTTTCAGAAAGATGAAGAAGAGGGTTTTAAAAACAAATAAATAAGAGATGCTATCCAGCAGTCCCAGACACATACCTAGACAAGACACTTAAAATCACTGGACTGTTAACGGCAAGTTTGCCTCACTTCATCAAATGCATCAAGCACAGTGCTTTTGAGAGATGAAAGATCAAAACTCACATTGGTCACCCTCTCTTGGTTTTCTTTTGCCTTTCTGGGTTAATCTGGTTTTGTTGCTTTGCTTTCTTGGGCTGGGGGCAGGGGGGAGCAGGAGTGGGGTTTCTGCTGAAGACAGTTTTAATTTGGTGATTGACACACTCTTCCAAGTGAGAATAGTTTAGCTGAGTTAACAGACTACCTAGTTAAGAGGTCAGTAGGCAGTGGTTTGCATTCCAGAAACCTTAGCACAATGGAAGTTATTCTAGTGGACATAACCACTGACTCAAACAGCTATTCTATGGCTGTCAAAATAGGAATTTTACAGCATCTGATAAGGGCTTGTAGTTTGTTTTAACACACCAAGTTCCAAACTCAAGGTTCTACTGCACCCACAGTAAAGAGTATATAGTACAGTAAATAGTTTTAAAATGAAGAAGCAATAAAGGTGCCATCAAAACAGGAGGGGCAACCAGAAACACACAGACGTCACTGGACTTTCTCTTGTATTAATTTCTCTTGAGAGATTATTCCAGGTAACTTTTCCCTCTTATGTCTATTTTAGCTGTCCAGGCACCTGCCTGTTTTTGTAAAATTCAACATTACAGTTCATGTGGTTTGTGTGAACTTACTGGGTTGGGTACTGATGGAACTGTTTTCTTGGCAAGTTCACATTATGGGAGAGAAACCAATGTTGGCCTGCTGCTTCTAGCTGTTATTCACATTCCATCACTTAAAAACAAGAAGGCATTTAATGTAGTTGAAAGATCGCAGGTAAAAGGCATTTTGTTTCCTATATCATAATAATGTACATCTTTTTGAGGCAGTTCTTTTCATGTAAGTTTGTTGATTGAGTTTTCCAGATTTTTGAACAGAGTACCCAAAGAGAATGTCCCTGAAGCGGATAACTCTCTACTAGCTCTTGTAATCTGCCTACCACCAATTTTAGATCAAAAGTTTTCCTTTCTTAAGGCTTCTTAAGGTGGTGAGGAGATCCTGACATAGGGAACTTCTTTAAAATGCCCAGTGCGTCTCCTCGGAGAACATAATTGGGCAAATCCAGGTATCTAAACTCTGAGGAACAGTTTCTTTCTTTCAGCTGCAAGCTTAACTCTGAGTATCTGCCTGCATTGTTGAAATCATAGCTCAGTTTCCCCCCCGCCTCCCAACCCTTATTAATCACAGAAACCTTTTTCTCACTGGTCTCTCTAAACATCTCTGTCACCCGCTCTTTGGTACGTGTGCTAAAATACTCTTCCTTGCTTGTAACTCTGATCATGTCACAGTCTCTTTGGTTCTTCCAGTTACTCTGCTTTTTTACCGTATCAAATTCAAACTTCTGGTTCCCACCTTCAGAGCCCATTAGCTTTCCTCCTTCTGTCTCTCCTCTCACCTTTCCCCCACACCCCCTCGCTGTGTTTATCTGTGTCTTCACTGCCTGTGGCACAGTGTCCTTCATGCACAGTTGCCCACCTGACATCATCTCCCCTGTTTTAAGACGTTCTTAAGACTGACTCCTGTTTAGTGGCTGGAAGCAATCAGCTTGCTAATGATGGCTAGGTTTAGCAGCAGACTAGGGATTGCTAATGGTATTTATTTATTCATGCTCCTTGTGGAAGATAAAACATCCAGTTGATTGTGATTAGCTGATCTAGATGGCCTTATCCTTATTTTCATTTTGCCTCCCAATCTCTATTGAAGTCTCTTATTTTAATTTGTTTTGTGATTCAGTTCTAAACTTTTAAAGTCAGTGGCCTGTGCTTTTCAGTCTTTATACTGCAGCCTGCACAGTAAGGTCTTCATCCCAATTAGGAAGCTTGAACTTAATGATATAAATGATAGCTATTGCTACTACTGTACAGTTTTAGCCTGGGATTTTCAAGAATGCTCAGGGATGTAGGTGTGCATGTGATCTTCTGGAATCATGAATAAACTGTAAGCATAGTTGTTATGTATAATGGGATTTTTCTTTGGGATTTTCCAGGTTTGTTATGGGGATGCTTGTGGGTTGTGAAAAGTGTCGTTCGGGTTGCTTTGTGGCGAATAAAGTCAGTCCTTGTAGTGGAGGTGAGGCTGTAGGACAGCACTAGCAGTGCATGCTGTGCTCCAAGAAATTACATGGCTTAGCACTTCTGATGGATAACAGAAAATGAAGGTTTGATTCCCTGACATGTGTATGCTATGGTCATTCATCAGCTACTTTGAACTTGGTTGTTTACAATTTTTCTATTCCATTTGAGTCGGAAAGAAAGCAGTGCATTTCTAAATCTCTTAAACTTCAGTGCTTGTGAAAGAGGGCCTGAAAGTGCATAAGGTAAAGGATATTGTGTTTGGTCACTGCTCAAAACTTCTAACCCATACCATTTTACTGCTTTCCGTCGTAGACCTTGCAGAGGTTAGCTGTTACAGGTTTTATGGGAAGTCTGAGAGGGACCTCAAGAGATACGTGTTGCATCCTTTATCCACACCATCTCTGGCAGACTTTGCCTAGCTTGTTCTGAAAGACCTCCCATTCGCCTTGTGGAGATTCTGTGACTTGTCCAGTATTTAACTGATCTCACCATTAGAAAAGTTTTCAGGCCTGAAACTTTCTTGCTGCAATGTCTTTTATGATTCTTTTAGACTCCTTTGAATTCACTCTTAATTGACTCACAACCTTCTTGAAGTATGAATTATGATGCTGCTGAATCCTTGGTAGTATAAAATACATAGGCAAGACTGTTGCTTAAAGAGCATGACGTACGGGTGATACTTCCATTCATGCCGTCTACTATGATTTAGCAAGTGGTGACTCTGCTATGCTGAGTCCTGGGCTGCCACGTACGTTTCTAGAATGTAATTTAAGCTTTTCTGAAAGAGAGTGAAAATCATCCCATGTTCTGAAGTAATTTTATAATATGGCTAAAGTAATTGTTTGCCAGTCTGGACCCTCTAAAGGTATATATGCCAGGAAGCAGATGTGAGCTCATTTTCCACATTGGCTTTGTGGAAATCCCGTTGGAATTCAGCTCCCAGCTGTGGGTCATAGATGCTATATGAGCAAAACGGGCATCATAAACAAGAGCACCAGTCCAGCCCTTGGCTGAAATAGTTTCTGAAGGATGAAGTAGCTAGGCATTTTATTCTTCCCTCTGCCTAGCTCTGCATCTGTTTTAAACTTACTCCATTTGTAGTCAGGCTTGGGTTGCCTACTGCTCTGTAGTCTCATTGAGAAAAATGTGTTGAGAAGTAAAGAATGCTTTGAATTATTCACCTGCTGACGTATCATTTCATTTACAGATACGCGCACATGAACTGTAGGTAGCTGGCAGAAGCAAAAAACCTTTTTCCCAGTATGCATTTGATTATGAACCCTCTCTTTATCCTTCAATTGTCTGTAGTGTTAGGAGTAACACCAGTGGCAGAGCAGAACAGATTGCCAGGGACCCAGGGTGACTGAGTTTAGCAACTCAAGCCAAGGGAGAAAATACAGTGAGAACCAGTCAAAGGTGTAGCCTTAAAGCATGAAAAACAACTTATTGAAAAATGTATTTATTTATTTTTAATTTTGAAAGCACCAAATGAGACTGCATTTTATCTTTGTCAAGACATCAAAAAATGCCTTATGCTGAATTTTTCTGCAGGAGGCTAATGGACTGGTTCTTTCCTTAAGAGTGTAGCTTCTGGAGTGAAACAGAACAAGTTCTTCATTTTTCGTGGATGCTGTAAGATTTAAACTGTAGGTACAGAAATTGCTTGAGCACATCTATTAATGCTTTGATTTGTTTAAGCCCTGTATGTCCGGGATAGAACAGAAAGGAAAAAAAAATTGTTTACAACTTGCACACTTTCTGCTTTCAGTCTTTGAATGTTAATAATATTTCATTTTGCACTTATTTCATTTGACACTCTCTGGTTTTGCTGTGCTTGAATTATATATACAAAATGAAAATATCCCTCTTAGTTTCTAAAGACTTTCAAGACATTTGCTTCTTTTCTATGTACTTATTTATACCAGAAATTGAAACATCTAAATGGTTGTGTTTTCTTACCAAAATCCTTCTGTGGTTTACTCTGTCATTTATGAAATAAAATATACAAGATTAAACACTTTTTTTTTTTTAAGAAAGATGATCTGTGCTATGTATCAAATGGATCTTTGTGATGGCAGGGCTTAAGACATGGCATCTTCTCAGAAAACTTGGATGTTGCCTTTATTCTTTCTTTAGTCTGGTGTCATTTCTGCATTTATTGAACAATGATCATGGACAACTGACACATCACAAAAATACCTCAAAAGCTGAATTCTCAAGAGAAAAACCTGAGGTGAAGTCACTACATTCCCAAAGACCCCGTCACAGGCAAGCTGTTATTTATTGTACATGAGCTTGTGCAGTATGTGAAGACAGGCATCCTCTCCTGAAGTGTTCACAGTTGAACTCTGGCAAATAATGCAGCCAAGAGAAGAGTAGTGTTAGGCCTCAGTGGAAATATGACTTTGGAGAAGATCCGCTTAGGAAATTTTCTGTATGAAAGACTAGGCCCTCAGATTGACAAGAATGAACAAAATGTTTCAACAAAAGTAAAAATAATGAGAAAATACCTTTGTCGCCAAGGAAAGCCAAGTAAGAGATATACATTTCCTGGAACAAAGCCTGTATGACGTTTAAATATGGTCAGCTGTATTTGGACAGGGCATCTCATCCTGCAATACTGACCTTTCTGCAATGTCATTTGCATGCGTGGTCCCAGGAGGGCACCAGGCTTACTGGAGTTAGTATTGCAGGATCAGGCCCTTTGTACTGGGAGAAAGATAGAGTGCAGGGAGGGGAGCTGGTAGAGCAGGTCAGGTGTTGACAATTAATTCACGAATTAGAAGGAAGGAAACTCATAAGGTCATCGTGTCCCCCACTGTGTTGTTCATATGCTTGTAGAAAATCTTCCCCATTTCCCCTGCTGATGCGAGGCGAAGGGAGGTGTGAGCTGACAGGATGAATGATGAAGGCTTCCCCCAACCCGTTGCCTCACTGTGATGGAGTGACATATTTAACCTCCCCTGATGCTACTGCTGCAGGTGAAATGAATTATGAGACCCTCTGAATCCCTTATCGGTGCTAGGCTGTCTCAGAGGCTGGATGCAGCTGCTATAATTTTGGAGTTCCTTCCCTGCTTTAATGCCAAGTACAAATCATGCACATTTCTCTGCTTGAAGACCCCGGGCTGCTTTGAATATGGAACTGGTCTCCCTAGGGCATGCGAAGGGGGAGGGGAGAACAGTGATAGAAGATAGGAGACCTGCACAGAATTGCTAATCAGGCTCTGCCCTGTGTCTTCCCGGGCTGCAGATGGCTTCTTGCTGTGTAGCAAGTCTCGCAAAGCCAAGCACCTTCATTGTCAGACTCTGGGAAAGTGCTTTAAGTGTCTGATGCAAAGGGTGGGTGGAGAATGGATAGCTCCATTTTTAAGGTTGCTGGAGGAACCTAATTAAGCTGGTGATTTTCTTGTTTGGGAAGTGGTCGCTGGTAGCCTTGAAGGTAATGAAGTATGTCGGTCTGAACCACTTTTCATCTCCCTGGAGCAATGAATTTTGCTTGTCAGGTGGCCATTGCATGGTTTACTCTGGAGGGTCAGAACTGTGAGTCTCTCTTGGGTTGATTCCCCTTTCTGTATCAATATTGTTTACTCATGTCTCTTATTTCCTTTCACAAAGAACAGTGAACTCTCCTCTTTCCTGCATGTATGGCCAGATAGAAAGATTCTTCATTAAAAAAAAAAAAACAAAAACAAAACAAAACCCCAACAGCAATGCAAAAAGAACTTCACCACACTGAAGAAACAAGGACTGTAGCACTGCAGGACAGGGTAACGTTTTATGCCCCGAAGAACTGAGAACAAATACCTCAAAATACAAGTTCCCTGATGTTGGATAACTACAGAACCCATGGGTGGGGATGTAGAGACAGTGCTAATAGCACACCCAGCATTTAATTATTTATACAGCCTATAAATTGCAATGGTCTGTTTATACTCATTACACTCCTCCTTTGGCTTCTCCTCCTGTTGAGATCAAGCACTTGAGATGCTAGGGAGCTTTCCTGTACAGTGCCATGAGATGTGGGCTCGATTTCCTCTGCTACACACGCTCTGTGAGCTGGAACTTAGTGGAAATTCCAGAATAAAACAAACAAAAGAAAAAATAGGAGTGAGATGGAGAGCAGGGAAGTGCTCACAAATACCCCTGTGCACAAGCAACAATTTGTGTGTGTGTGTGTGTGTATAGGACCTTTTGTCAGTATTTTCTGTTATTGCTTAGGAGCTTGGCATTTGTTAGCTGTGGACTACTGCGAAAAGTGAATTGGTCACTAGGCTGTCATTTCAGTTTGCTTTGTGAGCTACCTGTGTGTTGCATGTGTGTGTTTTGTTTTGTTTTTCTTGGTTAGTTATAAGAATTGCATGAGATACTGTGCTGATTGCTCAATCATTTTCACTGTCTTCTGGTAATATGCTGTGCAAAATCTGTATTCTGAATAAATTCAAGCATCATTTTTAGTAGGAAAAATAGTATTTTATTTTATCATTAAAGACAGTTCAGAAAGGGAGAAAAACATAAATAATTTAGTTGATTTATTTTGAAGAACCTGTGTAGCTCTAGATCTTTATTAATTTTTTTTCAGGCTATTTGTATACATTTTAATAAGGTTGCCAATAGCCACACTACCTGAACACTTCTGCAAGCCCTGACATAGGCAGATTTTTACTGTTTTCAATAGTGGAAATTGGCTTAATCAGACAAACAGTCAGCAATAAACAAAACCCACACAAATCTTAACTAAAGGAAGTGATGTATGAATTCGTTGCCTGAAGTTTTGTTAATGAGCACAACTTCTTTTCTCTGAAATGCAGAATTACTCTTTGCTCAACATATCAGAAAATGCCATCAGAGAGCATGCAACACTTCTGAAGCATGTTACCTTGTTTATTTTCATGATTCAGAGATTCTTTTGTTTTTGTTAGTCTTTCTGCAAACTATTGGATCCAATTCAATGTTTGCTGGATTTACACTAAATAAATTTTTTAAAATTGTTTCAGCATATTTTAGTTTTTTAGTTTCAGTATTTGATGGAAGTTTATTTTAGCATTGAATTTTGGTGATGTGTATACTCTGATCATTGTTACTTCGCTCAGCTGCTTGGCATACAAGAGGAGTTCTAAGTGTCATGAAATGTTTACTTGCTTTTCATGGAAAATAGAAGGGGAAAATACTACATCCTCTTGCAAGAAGAACTGTAGATTGTCTTCCCTTACTTTTCTGGTGTTTCATCTTATTTCATATCATTCTTCATGGACTGCACGTTCCATCTTTCTGCTCACGCTAAAGGATAGTTGGGGAGAAGACACAAAGGTGTCAGTTCTGTGTTAAATGGGAATAAAGTACTTCATAGGATTGCTGCCAAACATACTAGTTTTCTGTGTTATAGTTTTCATCCCTTTCATCACAAGAGGCATTGTGCAAATGTAAAGAATTCAACGGGTGAGAACAAATAGGTGCCAGTTTCAGTTTTGTGAGTCCGTATCTCTTTCCTATGAACTGTACAGGGAGGGCATTTTTCTCCTGTCAGGTTTAGGGAATTTGCTAGATTAGACTGATCAGCATTTCCTTATCTTTCTAGATGACTGTTGAAGTTACTAGTTTAAGACTTTAAGACACATTTACTCATACAGTCTAGCTCCTTTGTGTTGGCTGAGTGAAACAAGTGGGTCTGAATATATCACCTTCTTCTTCATTAATCTTAAGGGTTTGAGACTACTGTTAAGAACACCCCTTATTCCAAGGCTGGCTGGACCCTGAGCAAGCAAAAGTGAGAGGGACAGCAGCAATTTTGAAAGCATCGATACACAAACTTCTCAAGAAGGTGCTGTCAGTGTCAAGCACTGGAGCCTGAATTTTAGGTTCCACATGTATCAGCACTTGCAAACTGCTGGTCTGTTTCTTAAGTGCTACATACGTTGCCTTGGGTGCTGCAAAGCAGACTGGCAAACCTGGGCTAAGGCTTTGTTTGGAAGCTGGTGCTGTTTAGCAGAAGAGAGTAAAATCATAGAATGGTTAGAGTTGGAAGGGACCTTAAAGATCGTCTAGTTCTTCGCCCTCTGCCATGGGCAGGGACACCTTCCGCTAGCCCAGGCTGCTCAAAGCCCCATCCAACCTGGCCTTGAAGACTTCCAGGGATGGGTCATTCACAGCTTCTCAGGGCAACCTGTACCAGTGTCTCACCACTCTCAGAGTAAAGAAGATGAATGATTTAACATGCAGCGTTTAGGATCAGTGGCTCCATGTCAGTCATCAGATGTCTATCTCTGTACTAGTAACTGCAGAGATGGTACCTGGCAGGCAGCCTTGCTGAGCTCTGACTCCTTATCCTCTGTGCGCTGACAGCAGGTGGACTGGGTGAAGGTTTTCAGTTGCTGTGGTGTCAGAGCTGGGCAGCGGTTACCTTTTCCGTAGTGCTGAAGCCTTCTCGCGCCATGCTGTGGTCTGGTATGTTTTGTGATGCCAGTGCTGCTAACGTGGGACACTCTTAACTGCTGGGCACACCAGCAGCAGGGTTGGAAGACGTCAGAGCTGAGTCTGTAGTGAAAGCATTCATATCTCTTTACTGTGCCCGTCCTCCAGGACTTTTCTTAAGTCCCATCACTCATCAAGAGCTCTTCATTCATTCTGTCTCCTAATGTGCTGCATATCCTGAATAGCACATGTTGGAAGACCACTGCAAAGGTTCAACCCCTAAGTAATTACACAAATAGTAGTGAATCAAGATGTAATATAGCAGCATCCTTTCCCCATCTACAAGGAGAAAGTGGGGCGAGTGCTTGGTTTTATTTATTCATAATTACATTTCCTTTAGATCTCTCTTCTCCTCACATTTAATGCTACATTTGAAGTTGCACTGTGATCCAGGCCCTATGCAGCGTTTTATATTATTTTCATTACCAGTTTTTAATTATCTTCCTGTTTTTTCTTCTCTCACAATGTTAGAAAAAAGAGAATCACAGAATCACAGAATAGTCAGGGTTGGAAGGGACCTCTGGAGATCATCTAGTCCAACCCCCCCGCCAGAGCAGGGTCACCTACAACAGGTTGCACAGGACAGCGTCCAGGCGGGTTTTGAATGTCTCCAGAGTGGGAGACTCCACAACCTCTCTGGGCAGCCTGTTCCAGTGCTCCACCACCCTCAAAGTAAAGAAGTTCCTCCTCATGTTAAGATGGAACTTCCTATGTTCAAGTTTGTGCCCATTACCCCTCGTCCTATCAATGGGCACCACTGAAAAAAGACTGCTCCCATCCCCCTGGCATCCTCCCTTCAAGTATTTGAAAGCATTAACAAGATCCCCCCTCAATCGTCTTTTCTCCAGACTAAAGAGACCCAAATCCCTCAGCCTCTCCTCATATGAAAGATGTTCCAATCCCCTAATCATCTTTGTAGCCCTTTGCTGGACCCTCTCCAGCAGATCCCTGTCCTTCTTGAACTGGGGAGCCCAGAACTGGACGCAGTATTCCAGATGCGGCCTCACCAGGGCAGAGTAGAGGGGGAGGATGACCTCCCTCGACCTGCTGGCCACACTCCTTTTGATGCACCCCAGGATGCCATTGGCCCTCTTGGCCGCCAGGGCACATTGCTGGCTCATGGTCATCCTGTTGTCCACCAGGACTCCCAGGTCCCTTTCCACAGAGCTGCTCTCCAGGAGGTCGGCCCCCAACCTGTACTGATGCATGGGGTTATTCCTCCCCAGATGCAGTACCCTACATTTACCCTTGTTGAATTTCATTAAGTTCCTCTCTGCCCAACTCTCCAGCCTATCCAGGTCACGCTGTAAGGCAGCACAGCCTTCTGGCGTATCAGCCACTCCTCCCAGTTTAGTGTCATCAGCAAACTTGCTGATGGTACACTCTATCCCTTTGTCCAGATCATCGATGAATATATTGAACAGGACTGGACCCAGTACTGACCCTTGAGGAACACCACTTGTTACTGACCTCCAACTAGACTCTGCACCACTAACCACAACCCTCTGAGCTCTATCTGCTAGCCAGTTCTCAATCCACCCCACTGTCCATCCATCTATCCCACACTTCCTAAGCTTGCCAGTGAGGATGATGTGGGAGACAGTGTCGAACGATGTGTTGTACTTTCATTTCACTGTGCAGAGTGGAGGAGATGTTTTGGCATTATGTATTATAAATGATGGACCAGAAGCAACTTGCAGCATTCAGGGGCACAGGTCGAATAATGTACAAATCCTTTTGAATATGTATGGATGGCCTCTGGCTTCCTATGAAAAACTGCTCATGTGTAGTGTCTAACATTTTTTCTGTTTCATTAAGTGCTGGTTCCATGTCTGTGCTACTGCGCTGAAGCGTTGTGGCTTTTTCTGGCAACCAGATGGATTTGTCACTTTTTCCAATGGACAGCAGTGTGTTTCAGGTTCTATCCCTGTTCTAAGCATGTGGAAACTCTCCTGTTCGTGCCTCCAGACACTGTAGGATCAGGTCCTTACTGACACATACTTCATGTAACTTTCTTGACATATGTGATTTTGAACAGACTATAAATCAAAGGTACTTTGTGTATGTTCAGTAACATTTCCAAGTCTTAAGCTGTGCAAAAACAGATGTACACTTCTGAGAGATTAACACTGCATTCCCAGTATTGCAGGCTGGGGCTGGAGAACTAAATCATTATGACTTTCGTTCTGTAGTAGCAGCTATTCCTATGCAATGTTTGATTCAAGTCAAACAACAACTGTGGGGTGTCGTAGCATCTCAGTACTTTATATTGTTAAAGAAAAAGGTAATAGGATATACCAGGTTAATAAGGTAAAGGGGGGATAGAAACATCAGAGAGAGAAACTTCTGTTTAAGTGTAGCTAATGTCATTGTTTCCCCTAGAACTGGTCTCTATGCAAGAACGGCGCAGCAGGATTTCATGATATATGAAAACCTTCTAACGGGGTCAAGGAAGAGTTGTGATCGTCTGTATCAGCTGGTCATGGCCTAACTGATGGAGTGAACTATGGCCACTGCTACTTTTATTCACACCTCTGTTGCCCCTTCAGTCTAATATCATGATTAAATCTGCCAAACACTGCCTTTGCAATATTAGTCAAGATGTCAGCTACTGCAGCCACTACCAGGCAACGTGTCTGGATTTTGTGCCTATTTGTATATCTTAAAAAGTTCATTTTCATTAAACTATACAGGAAACAAGATGAGTTTCTGTCCATGTGGTGTTAGGGTTGGAGACAGGTGTTGTGTTGCACTGGTGCTTAGAAGCCTCAGAGCTTCTCACAAAAAAAAAAAAAGAAAAAAGAAAAACCTAAATTCAGAACAAGAGTTCCTTTGGAAGATACTGGGACCTGGACAGGCTTGAGAGGTGGGCCTGTGCAAACCTCATGAAGTTCAACCAGTCCAAATGCAAGGTCCTGCATGTGGGACAGGGCAACCCCAAGCACAAATACAGGCTGGGTGGAGAGTGGATTGAGAACAGCCCCGAGGAGAAGGACTTGGGGGTATTGGTGGATGAGAAACTCAACATGAGCTGTCAATGTATGCTCACAGCCCAGGCAGCCAAGCGTATCATGGGCTGCATCAAAGGAAGCGTGGCGCGCAGGTCAAGGGAGGTGATTCTACCCCTCTACTCCACTCTCGTGAGACCCCACCTGGAGTACTGCATCCAGCTTTGGAGTCCTCAGCACAAGAAGGACATGGACCTGTTGGTGCGGGTCCAGAGGAGGGCCACGAAGACGATCAGAGGGCTGCAGCACCTCTCCTATGAAGGCAGGCTGAGAGAGTTGGGGTTGTTCAGCCTGGAGAAGAGATGGCTCTGGGGAGACTTCATAGCGGCCTTCCAGTATCTGAAGGGGGCCTGTAAGACAGCTGGGGAAGGATTTTTTACAAGGGCATATAGTGACAGAAGGAGGGGTAAAGATTTTAAAGTGAAGGAGGGTGGATTTAGATTAGATATTGGAAAGAAATTTTTCACAATGAAGGTGGTGAGGCACTAGAACAGGTTGCCCAGGGAAGTTGTACGTGCCCCATCCCTGGAAGCATTTAAGGCCAGGCTGGATGTGTCTTTGAGCAACCGGATCAAGTGGAAGGTGTCCCTGCCCATGGCAGGGGGGTTGGAACTAGATGATCTTTAAGGTCCCTTCCAACTCTAACCATTCTGTGAGTCTATAATAAGTATAAAAGAGCCACATCAGGAACCTCACCAACTATAAAGAGCAGGAAGCGTTGTCTTTTCTGCCTTAATTTTATACTCTCCCATTCCATACACTTGAATGAGCACAGTTTGGTTTCATTTTCTTTTAATGGAAAACAAAGAAGTAATGGTCTGTACCTTTCCAGGAACGGACTTCCTTGGGTTTAATGCAATAGAGAATTACAGGTTTATAAAGCGATGCTGGTAAATCTGGGAAAAGAAAGAAAAGAAAGCCTTTGGAAGAGGAAATAACTTCTGTGACTGTGAGAACAACTTGCTGATTGCGAACAACACTTATTTTTACTTTTTAAGTTCAGCTTGGTCACTGCTGAAGTAAAGGTCCCTCAATATCAGTACGCCTTGTAGTGGACTGTAAAGGTAGGAGTTTGTAAAGTTCAGACCTAAGTTCTTTGTGATACCTTTGTATCTTCAGTTAAGATGGCAAGTTCGCTCATATTAGCAATTGCTATGTGATTAATTACATTCCTTAAGATTTGGCAAGTAGCAGGATAAAACATTTGTTTCCACCATTAATTTTTCTGTTTGAGTTTTTCCTCTGTTTGAAGGATATAATGGTTATATTCTGCTGAAAAAGATAAAATTTGCCATTCAAGACTTAATATTTTCAGTTATTAGAAATCGCTTGGCTAACATTTGTGTTCACAGCCGAAGACAAAACTTAAAACCAACCAACCAACCAACCAAACCCCACAGTCCTACTGTTGATGAGTTATTTGGGTCCAGGAGATAAAATTGGCTTCATGAAGTGGATATGGATATTTGCAGCAGGTTATTTGGATGCCTTATTATTCAAGGGTCAGCTGTTGATAGTAGTGTTTAGTATCATCCCGCAATCTATGTCTCCACATACTAGGTTTAATTCATCTGTGGACTAAATGCACTGAACTAGTAGAGTAACAGCAATATCCAGTTTGCCTCAGACAGTCTAGTTCATTACAACCAAGAGATGAGTCCTGTCCTTCCCATTCTTTTACATGTACTTTACTTGTGAATTCAGCAGAGCATCTTACAGAGTAATGTGTTTTTTTCAGGTCATGTGAATGGATAAATTAGGGATGGAGGGAAGCTGCACAGGATCAAGTCCTGAGCTAATGTATCCGGCTTCTTGATGTCCCATGTTGCTTAAAACATTTCAGTTTTTAACCTTATTTCTTCTACCACAGAATGGTCCTCTTTTCCTATTACTTCCTATCTGTGTGCAGAAGAATTATTAGCAATAGTTTTAATGGTCCTCAAAGCATCATATCTTAAAACAAGCTGGATTTTTCCATCTCAGCTGGATTTTTACACTTCCTCTTGCTCGCATCTTCTGGAAGACGAGTTTGAATCTTTTCTCTCAGTCAATTATTGTGAATTTATGAAGTTGAAAAATAAGGTTCCAGTTTTGACCTTTCACTCCCTAATTTGGGAAGCTGGATTTTACAATAACTAGCCAAGAGGAGTGATGGACTAGGACTTTTCCTTCTCTGTAGCTTTCAGTTCCCTTTCTTTTCCAGAGGAAAACACAGTAAAAAAACGTGTGTTCTATAATCAAGCAAATACATCTAAAATTAACGGCCCTTGCTGTCTCTGCCCCTGTTGCCTATGGAAAAGAGATTGGTGTGTCAAGCAAATGAAATAAAACAGTCATAAAGTGCTAGTGAGTCCCAGCTCCTCTGTGTTTCCTAAGGGCCCAGTGACTTGGATTTTAGGACATGTTAGTGATTTTGGCATCAAACTATTGCATTTGCAAACGAATTTATAACCAGCAGCCTTCATATGTAGGTTTCTCTTCCTACTGGTTTGAAGCATGGGAGTAACTGGCAATTCATCCCTGAGTCGGTATTGTGCCCTCGCCTGGTGCTGACCCCTGTCTTCTGTTTGTGCATGGAGCTGACAGCTTCAGAAGTTCTCTTACCTTTTTCGGTTGGATTTTTTTATGTCTGTCTCCCTTCAAATCTTTATGCTGATATTAATTATGGATGCTCTAGAATTTTCCTGACAAAGACATGTTTTTCTACCCAGTGTAATTAATGTATGCCCTGTCCTTCACCTTAAAGAATGCAGACCAGCCTGTTTTAAGCTCAAAGTAGCTGAACAGGTAGGTGGATAATATGCAAAGATGTCTCTATTGATGACTTTCAGCAGAAATCCAGAAAATGCCTGTCTTGGGATAATGTCAACATCTGGAGAGAATTAAACCTGAGTTCTGGTTATCACAGAAATTCGTCTAGAACAGTATAGCCTTTTGTCCTGGTTTCAGTTGGGATAGAGTTAATTTTCTTCATAGTAGCTGCTGTGTTTTGGATTTAGTATGAGAATAATGTTGATAACACATATTGTTTTAGTTGTTGCTAAGTAACGTTTATAGAAAGTCAAGGACTTTTTCAGCTTCCCATAGAAGCTGAGAGGGAACATAGACAGGATAAGCTGGCCAAAGGAATATACCATACCACAGATGTCACGTTCAGTATATAAATGGAGGTTGGCCAGGGCAGGGATACACGCTTGCTGCTCAGGACAGGCTGGGCAACCGATCATCAAGTGGTGACAGCAGTTTGTGTTGCATCACTTAATTTTGTGTATTCTTTTACCAATTTCATTATTATTATTTTTCTCTTCCATTATTGTTCTATTAAACTGTTCTTATCTCAACTCGCAATTTTGGGGGGGGGGAGATTGTTCCCTCTTTTTTTTCTCCCTCTTTTCCCTACCCTGCTGGGGGGAGGGGCAGAGTGAGTGAACAGCTTCGTGTTCCTAGTTGTCATCTGGGGTTAAACCACAACACCCTTGCAGAGCAAGGAGAGAATTATGTTTTCAACTTTACTGTTTTCACAGGACCCCATAGTCATTACACTATCATAGCTTAAAACAAGACCTTGGAAGGAATCTTCTAGCAACTGAAGTTATTCCTCTACTTTTTCAGACAACAATGCCAGCTAATCTTTTTCCAAAAATTTATCAAGCTTGAGTTCAACAGTCATTTGCTTACTTAGTTGTTTGTCCACACCAGTGCTATTGGAAAACTATTCTAAAATCTTATTTACCATCTTTCCTGACGTGATTTTGAACACTGTCCTCTTCACTCTTCACTCCTTTTATCTGTCCTCTTCACTCTTATTTCTTTACTGGTCATTGTTAATTTATAATACTAACCTATGAAATTTATTAAAATTTGAAGATATGCTAAATCATTTGGCGAGAAACTTCTGCCTTAAGTATCCTAAGTATAGAGAGATCAAGATGTCCTTAATAAAATATTTTAAAGTATCTTCTCAGGCATTTTTTCCTCCTGTTTTGCTTGAACTAAAATGTCTTGGTTGCTTCTTTTCATTACTGATGCAATCTAAAAGCTGTACATTTGTTTCAGATCCTTTTGCTCTGATGTGATGGCTAGGAGGCAGGGAAATGTGTATAAGGGGGGTAGGGAGTGAAGGGACTCTTTATCCAAATTTTTAAAGCACCCCGTTTTTGTTATGGAAACCCATGGGGAAAACCTTTGAAAAAAATAGTAGAGGAATACACAAAGGAAGACAAACATGTTTTTCAGCTCCAGAGAAAGCAGGAAAGACACCATGGGTCTCCTCACCAAGAGCTGAAAAGAAAGCTAGCATTGAGATACAACAGCTATGCGTCTTTGCAAGACCCCTGAGTACAGTTATGTCACTGGACACCCATATGAAAAGAGCAGCAAGTATATGCCATCGATAACCTCCCCTTACCTAAGCTGAGTCCTCTGAACTGGTAGCAAGAAAGCAAACATTCTTGAAATAGTCTTACCTGAGTATGAAATAATCCAAAACTTTTTGATAAGCCCTTGTGCAGTTTAGAATGAAGCAGTTTTAAGTCCCTCAGAGACAGGGGAAAAAATGTTTGCAAGTTAAACAGGGCTGCGCTGGCAGCTGCTGCTGTGAATGTGAGCCCTTGCTCTGCCTAAGTGGCAGGGTCCCTAGGCTCTTGTGCAATTATCTGCTCTTCTCCCACCATCTAAGAGCAGGTTGACCCACCATAGTCCATTTGACCTGTCTGTGCTCCCCATGATGTGCAAGCACAGTAGTGTTTCAACTGGAATGTTTTGTAAATAATTAAGAGCATTTATACAGGAAAAGGCCTGTAGCCATGGGAGCTCCTGAGGTTTCAGTTGCAATGCAAGTCAGGATTCATGCCTTCAGGAGGGCAGATTGGAGAGGTGTGTTTGCTAATATTGAATTGCAGGAGGGTTCTGACACTGCATGCTCTCTTCTTTCCCTTACAGAACTATACAGACATTGCCAAGAAGTATATTTTGGGTCCTTTTTCAAGTGAGGAAAGTCTTTCTAATGCTCTGTGGAAGTGTAGTCTTTGACTACAGAGGCCTATAGTAGTAGCAATCTCCACTTCTGTATTATGTTCTTTCTTACTTCCATCAAGTTCTCTTTGCCACTTTCCAGCCTCAACTGTTAGTCTTAATGTAAAAAAACTATACAGCACAAAAAAAAAAAAAATCCCACGTTAAAAAATGTGATCTAACATATATACCCAAAGCACTGGGAATGGAAAATTTAAAATATGAGGAAGTAAAAATGAGACAGAAGCTTGGAAGTGTGTCAGACAGCTGTATGGTGAACAAAGGCAGCTTTACAGTGGAGAAAGCAACAATTCTTTATTAGTGCGTGTAGCATGTCTAATCGTGCTAATGACAGTGTCTATATCCTGCTGGGTTTTACCATATTAATATTGGCATGCTAACAGTTCTGGGATCCAAAATAGTGAGTGCTGTTAATGTGCTACATCCAGCCTGTAAGTAAATAGTAAATAGTAAATCTCCATGGTTCCTGCTCTCACAAACATGCCATACGAGCACTTAATCCTATTATTTTTAAATATAATCTGGAGGCTGCATTTAAATACTCATAGTATTGACATTTCCCTTTTAAAACGTATTATGTGGGGACAAAATTCGTTCATGTGTGGAAATAATGCTTTTGGTCTTTTTTCAAATCTTTGAATAGCAAAGAAATGACTTTTCATGTATGTCATTTCTGCCTGTCATTTCAACCCTCTGTCTCTCCTCAGCCAGCAGCCACTTTATCATTTCATTATAGTCTTGCTGTAGCAATGCTGTTATTTGAGGTTGAGATGGCATTTTCATCGGCAACCTTATATTCTCTGTCATTTACAACTTTCCCAGAACAATAACTTTCAAGCTGAAGTCTCCATATTTGCTTTCTGCCAAGGAGTAGGGTTCTGCATAGGTGAGAAATGTGTTTTTCTTAAAAAGAGCAATGGTAATTTCTGTGAGTCTTGGTTGTTTTTTTTTTCCTTTCCTGTGAAAGGGTTTGACTAACTTGGAAAATGTCAGAATTGTAATTCTGAAGAAAGATTAACACCTTTCCTTTCTGTTAATACATTTGAAAATTGTTTGGAGACAGATCTTACCTGATGCTGTGCAGCCATACACACATAGAGGAATGAATAAGGAGTTCCTCTGCACTGCCTCTGGTACACCTTTTTGTATTGGGGTTTTGCATGTGTGTGGAAGTTACTTCAACTGCTGAGCTAGAAGAGGCTAGGAGTAAAAGTACATCGGGAGCCCCATCCCCATATGTGCTTGCTATCTTCATCTCTGGGATGGTGCATGCCTTTCTTAAATTGGGGGGATATATACAAAAGATCTTGTCTAGTTCTCTGTAGGTTATTTTCTGTAACTTTTGAAATCTTCATTTAACAGGACGGCTAAGTATACGCTTAGTGTATGGACTGTACTTAAGTGCTGAATGAGGTCTTAGTATCTACTAAGGCCTGGCAAAATTTTTCCTTTTACAAACAAGTTTGTCATTGAATAAATAGAAAGAGGCAAGGGGCAGATGGAGAAGGCTAAAATAGTTTGACCTAAGAGGATTTCAGATCAAAGAACTTCATGCAGCCTGATTACATATTTACAGATCTGCCTTGTCTTGGTACTTAAAAAGTGCTATGGCTGGTCTTTAGATGCTAGGCTCTACCACTCATTTGTTATCTGCTGGGATGTCAGTGCTTGAGAAGTGCGGGCTACTGCAATTGAAAGGCAAGAGCAGACTAGCGTTTGATAGAATGAGACTGTGGTTTGAGCATCTCTGGTTTCTATTAGTTACAAAAGAAAAGCAATGTCTGGTCTAGACAGTACTTGGATGAGAAATCTGTAAGGTTTAAAAAGGAGTCTGTTCATATATGTAGCTTTTTTTCCTACTCCCTTGTTTACAGGTCTGAGATTGATCTCTTGCCAGGAAAAAAAAAAGGACATATTATTCTTTACAAACAAGAATAATCCTTCATTTGATTTTATTTTCTTGGTTACTTTTCAGAATGTTTCTCTGTCTACATCACACTTTGCCTTTTTTATTTTTTCTGGATTGAACACATCTAAGTATTATAGGTTCTCGTTATGGTTACGCTTGAGTTGGCATCGTAATTCTGAATCTGTAGTTTCTGTGGCTTCAACCAATCCAGAACAAACACTTTGATGTCCTGGAATTTTATTGTTCTTCTCAGCAAAAAAGTGAATTTGTGAATTTGTGTTTTCTATTTTTGTTTATTTTTAGGACGTTGGAAGAGTGTTTTCTCTTCAGTGAAAGCAAACTTCCTAATTTTATCTTGCAAACACTAATACACAGTACGATAGATATTTTGTTCTGCAATGACAATGATTTAAGGACTTCAGCAGTCTGGCTGATGTCACAAGTGTCACAAGTATTCTCCCTTGGTTTTGGACATCAGCTTTCAAGCTTGGAAGGTACAGAATATGAAAGCAAAAAAAAAAAAACATGGAAAAAGTCTTGTGCGTTACTTAAAACCTAAGGTTTGCAGTATTATTTGGGCATTGGAAGTGGGACCAAGAGAGGCCAGCTAGAGAGTCTGGTAACGTGTAAGAGAGAAGCAAGTGATGCTTAAACAACTTCTAAGTTGATCACCGTTTGCTTAAGATTTTATGAGAGTTGATTTTCCTATAGATTTTAGAGAATTAAATAGAATAGATTTTTACGAAGTTTGTTCATATAAGAATTTTTGGAGCACTGTTAGGCTTATGTAAGAAGAGGTGTTTATACCTTTTGAGACGTTTACAATACACAGATCCTGGAGACACCCAGTTAGGACCATTTAATGTAAAATGAGAGGTGGTTCATTGTCCCATGGAGTTTGTCATGAAAATACTGAAAACAGGCAGGGGAGGTGAGAAAAGAAACATGATCCTTCTCTGCAAATGGGAAATTGAAGCACTGAAAAATTACTTTCTTGCCCATAGTAACAAAGAAAGTAAACAGAGCTTCAGAATGAGATCTTCACTTCAGAATGAGATCTTCAAAGCCCTATTCCCATTTCTCAACCACCAGGCTTTCTATTGTACAATCAGATGCAAGATTGGATTGACATTTCATAGTAAGAATTTAAATAAATCTGTAGTAACCTTGGATGTATTTTTTCATGCATGTGGAAGTACGTGTCAGTTACACAGAACTGGAAGAATCTGGAAGATTTTGGTCTAAGAATTTCTCTGCAAAACTGGAAATACAGCATAATGCTTAAAATTTAATATGTTAAAAACATGACTGTGGCTGCCTACTTCCATTGTCTAAATTGAGGGGAAAAACGATAAATAATCAACTAGCAGCAAGTAAATGGTAAAGCATAATTTAATCTTAATAGTTTTTCCATTTTGATAATGTAATGTGATGGTTGTAGCAGAAAGCAATTTTAAAAATACAGGTTTCGTATCATGACAGTTTTATAGTTAAATTGTTTTGTGGTTTGGAAATGTGTAATAAAAATATTGCATTACAAATAAAACCCTAATGTCGTAAGTGAGCTTCAGCCCATCAGGCACCATAGCAGTAAAAGAGTTTGATATCTTGCCCTCATCTGTAGCACACAATTAGAGCAGGTAGCTAACCACCAACAGAGGCTCGCAGCACGAGAGCAGCTTAGCTACCAATCAAAGAAGTCATTTTGAAAATATATAGTTATTCAGAGTTTATGCCAGCGATTAAAGGAAAATGATTAAATTTTGGACAAATGACCTTAGATTACAAAAAAGAGGAAAGAAAATGGCTAATTAAAGCTTCTGTTTCAAAGGAGGATGTTAAACCAGTACAAAACGTTGATGTTGTGCTTCCTTTTGTTTTTTTCTTAATTATGGAATACTCAGAAACTGAAATGCCCATTGCTGCTAAAAGTTTACCGTATACAGGTCCTGAAAGTAGGGTGCAATTAGTATTTTTTTATGCCAAGATAAGAATTTCCAGTGCAGTGTACCGACTCTTTTACCTTGTGACCGAGATCTCCAAATTAACATCCCTTCTCAAATTTGCCGTTGGGCCAGCACAAAAAAACACCATGTGTTTTAAATGCTGATTTATAAATACGTTTTTTGGAGTCCGTTTCTATTGTGAGTCCAGTTACTTCATCTCTCTTTCCTCATGCAAAACTTACCAGTGAGTTTTGCTTGTTGGTGATGTTGACTTTTCACGTAGGAGCGTTGTATCGGTTGATTACAGGATGAAGGACTGTGGCTGCTCAACTTTCATTGCCTTTAAGTTGGGAATGGGGTTTCTGATAGATGGTCTGTTGTAGATGCCAACTGCTGAGTGACCTGTTGTGCAGTTAACTGCAAGAATTGAGAGAGACCAAATTATAGGGCAAGCTGTGACTTGAAAGCATGCCTTAACATTTCAGGGGCCACTCACCACTGCATTGTCACCTACAGCTTTGGGAAATGCTTGTGATGGCACGAGGTTTAAAACAGCAGAGAAGTAGCAGTTTCTTGCCTTTCCCCACAGAGAAGGTGATTCAGAGGACTTAGGGGGATGTGTTTAAAGAGAGGTATGAGATGGTGGTTCCTTCCTGCTGTGCCAGCTGTGCATCACGTAACCTGACTACACAGGGTTCTGAGAATGTGATGTATGGCCATCCCTGCAGGCATCTTCGGAAGCTGGCTGCAGGCATGCCTTTCTCCCTTCATCAGCAGTTAGGAAAGCACACCTCTGGCCACATCTTAATGCTATTTCTGTGCCATTGTTACAGCATGAAGTTACTTAAGGTTGATTACTGTGCTGAGTGAAGCTGTAGCTAGTTCCCTAAACCCAGCTTGTGCCGTAGGATATATATTGCAACATTAAAACATCAAACAGTTTGGTGTTCTGTGAGCTATTTGCTGGAGTAAAAGACTTCAGAGAAAAAAAAAAAGTGTTGAGTTTTCATATTGCGTAGCAATTTTCTTGCTCCGTGCTTCAGTACCCAGAGGGTGGGAAGCGGTGTCTGAGGCACTCTGTGGTAGTGAGGAGAGATTTCCCCAAGTCTGTCTGTGTCAGAGTTTTCTCTGCTTACCCTACAAGACAAATAAAGAGAAGCTGTAGGAATGCAAGCCAGCTAGATTAAGGGGTTTGTTGTACATGCAAGCTTTGTGATATAAGGATGCATGAGCCATCCTTGGTGGCCCAGGTTTCATTTCCGCTTGAACTGTAGAAAGTGGCCATGTGGAATGAAAGGCTTACATAAACCACTTGCAAACAGATCTTGAATTACCTGTTACCTCTACCTGCTGCTTCAGCTACAAAGCAACTCAGTAACTACAAGGCATGGCTGTCAACAAGAGAAAATAATCCAGTGTGTTACAGTGGTAAGAGAGGAAACCAGCATAAGTTGGTTTGTTCTGCTGATGGCCTGTGGAGTTGTATTTTGGCTGTAACATCCCCTCTCTCCCCTTTCTTGTGGTGTTACCTTATGAATCAAGACCATTTTTGCACAGTTTTATCAGATATCAATTTCATTTCATTCTTGTTGTACATATTGATGTCTTTTTGGTGAAAAGTACAGTTAGAGAATCTCCAAGAAAATCTCATTGATTACTTCTCACTTAAGAGAGAAAAAGGGAGCGAGAGCAAAAGAAAGAAAGAAATTCCATAGGAAAGGAGGAACATGAAGGTAAGAGCTAGGACTCTGGGGGGTCCAGATTCTGTTCTTGCCTCAGGCATCGACTCCCCTGGGCAACTTGCTTTGGCCAAGTCAGCATATACCTCTGTGTCTTCATTTCTCAGCTTCTGTAATGGTGAAAGTCACAAATCCCTTCTGACAGGAAAAATACGAGGATTTATTGATTGTGAGTACTGTAAAGAACTGAAATACTGTGCTCTTGAGTGTAATAAAAACGTAGATAGAAATAAATTAGATATGGTCCTAACAACACATGAATCTTTGTTGCTAGCTTTAGAGTACGAGCTTGGGTGAGGCATCTAATCTTTTTGAGCCTGAGTCTTCTCACCTGCAAAATGAAAGTAAAAATTCCTACGGCTATTGTGGACTTAGTTAAAATCTGTTGATGAATTTAAATAAATAGTTTTGCACCCAAATTACAGTGGTTTTGTGCTCTGAGAAACTACTATGTTGTATTCTTCTTCATTTTAGACATGTTTTTACTTACTTAATGAAATTCCATAGAGTTTGAAAAAAGAGTATTTTTAGTAGACACCTTCCTTCAATGAATTGGAAAACAGAACATGGCATCTACAGCAAATAAATGATTTATCATTTAATAATAAATGACTAATAAATGCATATCATTTAATAATATACAAATGTATATTACATGTATATGTATAGTAAGTTGTTCATTCTGTAAGGTTCTTAAACAGAAGGGCCCTCATTCAGGAGAGCAGAGCAGGAAGTTTGTCTCTGTTTGGCATAGAAGTTAGAAACAAACTTAAGATGAATATATGAGTAAACAACTGCAATTTCAGTAAATTAGGATCAGATCCTTAAGTCTGTTCATGGCCTGGGCAGTTTCCCAGGTGGAGTACTAAAAAGCAGGAACAGAGAAAAATAAAATACATGATCTTGTTAGGGTTCCATGAGTGTTGGTTTGCCAATGGTTGGGCTGTGACTGTCTGGCTTTCCAGGTGGTTGAGGTGGGATAGAATGTATTCCCAAAAGGGTTTTATCCTTTCGGGTTGTGGCTCTTTCTAAAGAGGATAGAAATTGAAGTTGTTTTAGGTCACCTTCCTTTTGCAGGTAGCTCCTTACGTTATGTGCTCCACTGCCATCATCTGTCCTGTTTCAAAAGCAAGTGAAAAGGATGCCACTTTTTCTGTGGGGAGGTTGGTTTCTTAGTCTGATTGATCTTGCTGTTAGGAAATAGTTCCTGGTACTTAACCTACGTTTTCTTGTGCTGAATTCTATCACATTAAACTGAGTTATTACTCCAGACCATACTAAATAATTACTTTTCTCTGCCCCCACTATTTGAATTTGATTTACAGATTATTTTGAATACAAATAACTGTAAAATGATTAAGTTATTAAACAACTAGGCATCCAGTAGGAGAAAATAATGAAAGCAGAAACATTTCTAAAGCCTTCTGTGTTATTAGGTGCAATGACACAGGGAGAGTGTAATGGGAAACCAAGCTGGATCTTTCTAATACACCTCAACGGTTTAAAATAAAGATCCGTGAAGCAGAAGGGGGTTAATGTAACTGGAAATTACTGGTCTTCATCCCTCTCCTTTCTTTGCTTGAATAGTACCTATCATACATCTTTGTTGCATCTGAAACTTTCTGCTTTTTACACCTGTTGGAAGGCAAAGCTGTTGGGTGAGGAAGAATTTACCACTGAGTGGAAAATATTTTCTTGCCTGCCCTAATATTTTATGCATTTGTGATTTGTCCTTTCATCTCTATAGTATAAATAATAGGACTACTGCAGCTAGTGATGTTTTGTGGGTAGCATTTTTTCTATAGAAACAGGATATGAGACAGTGAGTATCAGTTTATCTATACAAACAGATATTGGGCAGTGAGTCAAGGCAGGCTTTCACTGTGCCCGCTGCTGTTGGCTCCCTCTGTCCCACTTGGAGAACTGTAGAAGGAAACCTCTGATGGTATGAAGACTTCTCCTTGTTGTGTGTTTGATAAAGGCTGTATTATAAACCTCTCTTCATTACGCTTTGGATGTTTATAATAAACTCAGAATGGAAAGGCCCCACCAATTCAAACTTCGTTACAGTAAGTTATTCTTCTGCAAGCATTTCAGTTTCCCATTAGTAAAAAGTAGTAAGTGAATAAAACATAAATACAGTAATGAGAAATACTATTTCCTTTGGAAACTTTCTTCTGTGTCTCTGGCTTCCTTATATTTCTATCTCACAGATGAGGATGTTGACATCATTGCTGTAAGCACCGTGTTACCATTTCAAGTGGAAAGCCATAGGATCAGGTTGTTTCCCTTTTTGAATGAAATGGAGTTAAGTGCCCGTCTCTAATAGACACAAGGAGGGAGCCTGCCCAATTTCTGACTGTGGCAGGTTATCTGCCCTCTATTACAGACTGAAATGGTGACAGTGGCTTTCAGCCTCGACTCTGAAGGGCAGAGAATTTAATGCATCCAGCTGAGTCTCCATGCTGACCTTCCAGAAGTAGCATGTGCCTCTGCTGCTTGAAACACGGTGCGTAAAACGTGTAAGGCTGTGAGAAGTATAGCTGTTATTTCCATGCCTAAGCCTAATGGCCAGGACTTGTGGAAGTGCAGAAAACTCAGGGTATGAATCTTTTGCAGCTTCATTCACCCAAAGGGACCTTGGTGGAAACTGGAGAGGCTGTGATGTGGCCTCTACTCTCTGTACATAATTTTGAACCCTTGTTTTTGTTTGTTTTTGTTTTTTTTTTTGTCCATAATAATGTTCTGTCCTATGAGAAACAATGAGGAAACATCACCCAAATGACCTATTTCATTCTCCATCTAACAGCTATATGATTTCAGTGTTGGCTGGAAAAGCACCAAGAGGCGAGGTCCTCTGACAAATGTTAATTAATCAGGATTTTATTTAAACTGTACATGGCTAATTATATTATGAAAACTGATATAGTTGATGTAGGATTCTTATTCCTGTTTCTATTTGACTGCTATAGTAGTTTTTTATAGTATGATAATGTCTAAAAGTTCATAGGGAGAAAGCAGGGCTGGGCTGTGTTATGTTAGGTGCTGTATGTATATTTAAGGTTCCTGATCCTATTTAGTTGTAACCTACGTTGAATTTCTGCAGCATTTTGCCTGCACTTAGTGGTGGCCAGGGTGGGATACACATAGACAAAGGTAGATTAAAGCTGCGCTGGACTGATGAGGGCTCCACGAGTCTTAGTGTGGCTGAACAGACAGCTTTGGGATTCAACTTTGGTGGCTATCTGGATTTGCTTGTAAATGTTTTGCTTCTCTAAACTGTTAGTATTTATGTTGCTAAAGTGTTAGGAGTTTGGTGTTAATTCTGTTTGTTTTAAAGCACGATTGAAATGAGTTCAGTTTAACTCTAGGTATGAAAGTTGTCACAGTGCATCAGTCTCTGTGACAGTGACACAGGAGAGGACCACAGAGATACTTGCTCAACGACTGGCACATAATATTTGCATGGCTAACTTGTCAAAACTACTTTCTGCTACCGTGAGCCCTGAAGCACCAACCTGGCTCATGAGAACTGGGTTTCTGTCGTCCTGCTTCAAACTTCATTGTGAAATAGCCCAAGGACAAGCAAAAAATAGTTTGGGATTGCAAACCGTAATTGCTGATCAGGATATAGGAATCCAAGAGTTCAAATGTCCCTTTGGGAGAGCTATTGTTGTGTCCTACAGGAGCTGCAAGGACTGCACAGGCAGCTTGATAAAACCAGCCGTCCCTTCCTCCTCTTAACACACATTTATTTCTGCTCCTGTTTTCTGAAGTGTCCTTACAGCTAATGTGGGGAGAATTTAAGTTAAGATACTGGGTATGGGAAGGTCTGCATTCAGATCTGGAGCAATCCAGATGTGGTTGATCCAGCAATGCTTTTTAGAATATTGATTGCACAGAAGCAGTGCTCACCTTTTCGGATGGTAGGAGGCACAATAGAAAGAAGAGCAGTTCTGCCAACAGAAGAGTTTTTGTCTTCACAGGACAGGGGGGTTTGCATGGTGTGGAAAGGTGTTGTAATAGAAGTAACGTAGACTAAGATGCTACCTTTTTTTTTAAATGGTTGTCAAGAGGGGCCCTAAACATACAAACTTCAGTCAGCCCTTATGCTGCTTTGGAGCAGCTCCTTGTCTGTTTACAGCTGGTCCCTAGGACATGGGGAGAGGGTCCCCTGGATTTGTTAGATGGAAATGGAGAATGAGGAGCAATGAGATAGGCTGAAGCTTTGTTACCATCCTGATGCGCCTATCTCACAAGCTTATGTAAGCTTGACATTGCTATGTTCTCCAGGTTGTTTAAGCACATGATCCAAGACCTCCACTTGTGGAGGCACTTGATTCTAGTTCACTCCTTGAAGGACATGTGACAGTCAAAGGACCAGGCTTTGTGAAAGACTCAAATCCAGTCACATTTAATCAGAACAAAATAGCTAGTAACTGATAGACAAAACAGTAAAAATACTTACACACGTAACCCTTCTGAACCAAGTTAGGAAATCAAGCCCCTTTTGCTTCTCTTAGATTTAGCTGCGCTTCTTTTTCTGTGTGAATCACACTGAGTTTTTAAAAGTGACCACTGGTGACCAGTTTTCTTGTTCTGAGGAAATTCCTTTAATTTAAATGAAAGTCATCACTCTATCCAGAGTACACATACAAATGACACTCATTGTCTTTCTGGCACAAGAAATGCAAGACAGTTCATAAAATCAAATTGGAATTTCGATCTTGTACTAATTGCCTGAAAACTTCCCCGTTAGTGTTATGTTGTTTCGTTCTGCTGACCTCAGAAGCATTGAGGGATCAAAGGCAATTGCTCACTTGAGTTGTTTCATGGCCATGGACTTGCACGTGCTCCTGGATGAACACACGCCTGAGCGTTTTGCTGGATCAGGGCCTGAATGCTTTCTGACTTTGCTGGGGCCAGGATCTTGGACCTTAAAGTGCCTATCACTCGTGAACTTTAAAATTTGCATTCGAGTTGCTTAGCACTGTTTCCAGAAATGACTTCCCACCTCTGTTTTTCCCCATGTCGGTGTTTGTATACCTGCATAATTTATTTGGACTCATTTGCTACCCAGTTTCAGTGGCTTACATAAAGTGCCATCCAAGTCTGAAGAGATCCTGTCTTTGAACAAGATTGTTTACAATGAAAGTTAAATTGAATACTTTTGCAAGATTATTCATCCCCTCCCCAGCTTTTTGCTACCAGCTTAGTTTATGTGTGTGTTTCCTGTGTCAAGAAAAGGCCTGTGATGTGTCGCAGTCAAATTACATGAGAGGCTGAACTCTGCTTTCAGCTACCTGTGATGCAGGGAGGCTGCTGCGCTGGTGCTCAGAATTGCTGAGGCCCCCTGGAGAGCTTCAATTCTCTCATCTCTTACTCCAGCGGATTTAAGGTGCTGGGCTGTGAGATCGTCTGCATCTGACTGATGCAAGATTCATGCTGCTGAGGGCTGGAAGGGAAAAACTGCATCTCGGACAGATGATGTTAGAAGAGTTATGCATAAGGAGTGGGCAGAAGAAGTCCCTACCGCATACTTCAAAGAGTTTCTCCTCTGATTTGTGAATATCTTTTTGAAGGGGAAAAAAAGAACAACACTGCTACCACAAACATAAATTCCCGCAGTGATAATAAAGGTCCTTAAGCCCCCAGTGTATTAATTACTGTAAAGAAAAAGCAAAACATGCATTTATTTTATTTTTAATTAAAATTAGGAAAGCATACAAAAAATGCATTTTGAAGAGTTCTTTGGAATGTTATGGTCTGTCCTGTGTTCATTACTTATCTTATATTTTTAAAACCTTTTTTGGGTTAAATACAGCAAGCCTGAATCTATTTTATGATATGCAAGTGAAGACAAATACAGCAATTATATACATATATATACATATGCAGTTTATTCATCTTTAAGAAAGCAAGCAAGTGAGATGTGAAAGTCAGTCTGTGAGCTTCTTTTTAATAGAAACTATATTTTTAATTTTGCACCTAGCAGACTGGCATTCTTTTAAATGGCTGAAGATCTTATGCACTGTCCGTACAGAGCAGGAGAATATGGTCAATGCCCCACCCAGGAGCTTACAGGGAAAATGTCACTACTTGATGTGAATTTCTAGTTTTTCTTCTCAGAGCAGGGGGAATTGGGAAAACAGTAGTTATTCTCTTAATCAAGGCTGATTCTTTTGCCTGTTCCCAAAGTGGTTCAGCCAACACTGTCCTTTACCCAAAGGGGTCTTAATGGGTACAGTTCAGTGTCAAAGTTATTTGAGCCTGCAGGGACCCACTGTCCCCAGCGTCAACCCTCTAAGGCATGTTCTTAGGAGCACTGTTTCTGAGTAGGACAGAGAATGCTGCAATGTGAGTTGTCTTCCCATCAGGTAACTCGGGCTCTTCCTGTCTATCCTTATGCTGCTGCTGCTCTGTACTGTCTTTGTGGACAGAAAATGCTGGCCAGGTTGGATTTGACACGCATACTGCTCCTAAGGGAACCGATGGGGCAAGAGAATCGGCAAATTTATTAGCCTTGCTAGTTGAAGCAAAATTCAAAAGCAGATGGGAATGCATCCTGTGATATCTCAGACTTATTGCAACAACGGATGAACGCCTAATTTTGGCAATGTAGGATTCCCTGTGCTCCTTGAGCATATGGCAGAGAAGTGGAGTTTGTTTTGGATAACAAGATATAAGTTGTATTGAATAAACGTCAGTACTTGCAGTTTTCAGGAATTTTCTACAGGAAATACGAGAAAGTGCTGCATATACTAAGGAAATACATCTATTTCTCTTCAATTAAATTACTTCTTGACCTTTAAACTAGCATGGATATATCTATGAGCTTTTGTTTTCATTTTTTTTCTTTCTTTGTTATCGTGAATGAAATGTGTGTAGGACTGCAGAACATTTACTTACCATGCTTCCTGTGTTTGTTCAGAATTATTTACTGACTGATATGCTTCCTGTGGAACAGGGAATAGTGGGATGATCAACTTTTCCAAACCTGGCAGTGGTAATTAATTGAGCTAGACGGCAGCATGAGCAAGAGCGCGGTGTATGCCCAATTAATTACTTCGTGTCTCTGATTGTAGTGGTGAGAGAAAATTACAAACCAATAAATTCAGTAATCCTTGGGAGCCCTGGCACAGAGGCAATTTAATAGACATATCAGTGATATAAAAATACACTTGCATTTGCAACTGCCCAGGTATGCAAAGTGATTTTGGTTGGAAGTTGCAAGAAGAAAACTGGATCTGTATTCTTTTTTGGTTGACATTATCTTAGAGCTTGGTGTTTTTTGCAGTTTTGTGTCTTGGGCAAGGCACAGGTGACTGAGAGAAAAAAAGATTGAAAGTACTTTTAAATTTAGTTATGTAGTTATGTAGGTGAATGATTCTAACCCAGTGACGACATGGTGATACCTTTGGTTTCTGGGTCAAGTAGTAGTATATATGCAGAGTGAGCAGGCAGAATCTGCATGCATTTTTTTTTCCTGTGTGTGTATATGTTTGTTTACAATCTGTCTCTCTAATGAATTTCTATCCTTGGAAGAACCGCATCCAAATTGGATGAGACAGGATTACGTGACCTAGATGTTTTCCACTACTATATTGTGAGGTGGTCAAGAGTTGGAGGACTTGCTTTTGAGTCAGATTTGAGTCAGGTGGCCCTGTGACCTAGAAGAAAAGTCCATCTTTCTAGGGAGAATTTTAATCCTATTGCATGCTGTAGGGTAAAAAAAAAAAGCCCTCTATCTGACTTGGTTTTATTTGATCAGACACTGTACTAGCAACATAGATTACATTTTTTCCTGCACATCTGCTATTCTTTAGGCTTGTCAAGCAGAGCAGAAAGCAAAAATAATGGAAAAGTAGTAAAATTAGACACTTTAAAACATTCTTGTGAAAAGTCAGTGGCACTGACAAGCATGTTCTGGGCAAAAAGAAATATAAAAATAGATTTCAGAAAGAATATGTTTTTCACTTTATTGTTTTAAATAATGTTCTGAACTGTTTGGCAGAAAAATGTGAATTCAACAATATTGTTACAAAATCTGCAGATTGGATTGTGAAAAATAATCTCAACTGAAATGTATTGTCCACCACTAGCTATAGATCTACTTCTTTGTTCCGATTTTTGAAAAGCAAATCTGTTCATTTAAAGGACTGCTTATCTCTAAGTACCATTGATTGAAATTTGGTTAAGTATATCAGTGAGTTAAGCTCACATTTATTCAACAGTGGGCGATGCATCCACATTAGTAGATGTCCCCCGGTCATTTTTGTTCACATCAGGTCAGAACAGGAAAAAGACAGAGAATGCTGATCTGCAATTAACCATCACCTCTGCTTCATGTTAGGGTTTCTAGGCACTGGGTCCAGAAAGAGAATTTTTAATCTAATGTTTGATTCAAGTAAATGATGTGTTGATTTCACCCCCTTGTTCCTCAATCTTGAATCTCCACATGCGAAACTCAAGTCCTTGTAGGCACTTTCTGATACTGCAGTTCCCATTCATCTTTCTTTGTCAGCATATTTAGGAGGAGGCTGGGAGGCAATAGAAAAAGAACGTCCTCTTTTTAGACAAAAATAACTTTTATTCATAAGAGATTTTAAGATATCTCTTTGAACTGCTGAGTTTAGGTTTTTTCCCCTCTTTTTTTTTTTTTTTTTTTTTTTTTTTTTTTTTTTCTCCAGCCCTTGAAACTACTCTTTTAGTTTGGAAAGTAAAATCCTGAAAAATGGCTCAGTTGGCCATTCATCTCCCTGGAAAACTGAACTAGATTGTTTCTTTTTGCGTCACACTCTGCCTATTAGTTGGGTTTCATGTAGCGTACGTATGGTGAGCTTTGTGGATAGGTGGATTAGCCCTGTTACATGGCAGGCAGAGGAACGGATGCCCTGACTCTTTGCCAGAGCAAATCCTTATTTCTGCCTTGGCTTAAAGAAATCTTAGTTTAAGGCAATGTGTTCTGCTTCTCTTCATCAGGGTCTGCAGCACCACTTTAATTTATTGGTATGATTTAGAACCTTATGTTGTTATTTTGCTTTTCTTTCAAGGGAGCTTTTAAGCTGCTCTGAAAGCATCCGCAGTATAACTGGGGCAAAGGTACTAGTATCAGAGTATATTGGGGAAGCCTGGAACTGTTAGAGGTTTGTATTTGTGGAGACTGGAAGTAAGATGGTTAGGGACGGGAGATAGAAAAATCCAGTCTCTCACAAGGAAGCGCATATGTGCAGCCTCCAGTTAAGAACAAGGAAAAGGGGAGTTTGTGACTCCTGAGCCATTTTTCATGCTTTTCTCTATGGAAACTGTTTTCATAGCTGCCTCTACTGCCTATTCACTGGCTTCTATTATTTAGGCACTTTTGTTCAGGAAAACATTGAGCTTGGTAGATTGGCCAAAAGATCCTGAGTGCTACACAAGTCTTTTAGCCGTGTTTGCCTGAAGGGGAGGCTTCCCACGAGTGTGGTTTCCTTGAATTGAACATAGAGAGATTTAGCAATGCTTGTATGGTGCAATATGCAGATCAAATGGAGCTCACCTAAGTTACTTTAATTTCTGGCAGCTGTTCCCGGTGCTTAACAAGTTGGACATTGCCAGAGATTTAGGGTTTTTTTTCTTTCATTTTTTGGATGTAAACATTATGTTAAACTGGGCTGAAATCAGAGAATTGATGGAAAATTATATGGCATCCAGCATAGTGAAACGATTCAGGTGTGACATTGGTTTTGAGGGTAACGTCCATCAGCAAACTCGGTTAGAAGTGGAAAGTTCAACTCTTTTTTTTTTTAAATTTCTTTTAAAGGTGCTCTCATATAATACTTGCTTTCAAATGCTCTTCATCATGTGGGATTCTTTATTTTCTCAGGAAAATCAGATGGATCTGGGCTGAGTTCTGCTTTCTGAAATCCAGACAGGATACCTCAGTGAGATAATGCTAAGTCTCTTCTGTGACAATTTAGATTTGTAATGCCCAGTGATTTACTAAGTAGTGTATCTTACATTATGGGCCTTGGGTTCATCTAGCTTGCACTCAAGGTGTTGTCTCTGCCAGACCCTGATAAAATTCTCAGAAGTCCTGTCTGATTTTGATAGATTTGAGACTGAGTCACTGGGCTGAGACACTTGACTGCACGGACCACATTCCTTCCATGAGGCCAGCTGCTGTTGAAGTCAGTGGAGAAGACTCATCCTAATTCTTAAAGGCCTTTGAATAAGACAGCCCATACTAAAGAAGTGGCTTAATAAAGGGAAATCCTGCATGAAAGAGCTTTTGGCTCCAAAAATATGAGCTCAGTAATATGCTTTGGGGTCCATTAAGAAACCATCTTATGAACAACTGTGGCTACTTTCATTAGGACCATGTCATCAATACTTCATGGTACCTCAGACTTGAGCCAGTTGGCATGGACAGTTAAGATTTTTATCTTAGTCAATAGGAAACCAGTCTGTCTACTTTAAAGAGGCCTAAAATTGGAGGGATAAATGATTTGGATGCTCAGAAGCCAGAGAACCTTCCCCAAACCTTTCCCCAAAATGAAGACCATTGATCATGATACAACGATATCACATGCACACCATTCTTAGCATTATAAATTGAACAAATTTGATATGAAAATCACTGGGAGGAAATAGGGAAACCCATTATACTGTAGATAGTCTTTGGATAAGTTTCTTTGCTGCTCTTCTGCAAACTTGCGTAAACCTGACTGCAGTGATTTGAGTTATTCTTGCTTTACACTGGTGTAATTCATAGCATATTTTGGCCCTTATTCCCTCACGTTTGATTGCAGCTCTGGTGAAAATCATGCTACACTGCTTAGGGGGAAATGGCCTTGAGAGCTTTGTTTGCAAGTTGGTTGAGATGGGATGTGTGTGTAGCCATAGAACCTCCTTCAACATCTCAAAGATGATGGAATCTTGTTTTTAAATTTGGTGAGAGTTGGGCTTAGCGTGATGTGTAGCTGTCATAGAGTAACATGAGCCTGTGTGTAGTAGAGTAATTTTGTTTACATAATCTGATTGGTTTAGATTTGCATAATCTTTTTGTGTGTGCATGCATTCCATACCCTTCACAGAAATCTTAGAGGTTGACTGTCTCCAGTAGAGAGATCCCAGTTATTAATTGGTGATGGCTTTCTGCTTTGTAGACTGAAATGTATTTCCTTGGGATTTTTTAAAATTCAAAATAACCTTAAAATTAATCTGTAGACTGAGCAGTAAGAAGCATAGATCTAAAAGTGGATTTCCCATTCTGTAAGTGAATGAAATATATGCACCTTTTAGCCCCTTGGCTTTCTCAGTTGGCTAAAATCTTTGGCATAGTTTCCTTCCACTCAGGAGATGAGTTATCAACATGTCAAGCAGTGTGATGGTACTGTCAGTGTTCTCAACTGCTTACAAGGGGTGATTGTAGTCCTCCCTTGTTTGTACTGATTTAACTTATAAGTAATTCCACTAATGTCAATTAGCCTTCTCGTTGTTTACATAATTTTAACCGAGATCAGGTTATGTATTTTTTCAGTTGCATCTGTTTTGTTTATTTACTTGAACTCCTTTGTTTTACTGCTGTCAGTGTCACCAACATAAATATGTAGCTTATGAAGGCTGATAGATCCTTCAATACATAGCTGGAAATTCGGGTATGCTATTTGGAAAGGAACTGCTTGCTGATTTCCTAATATGATGAGGAAGGACTTCTAATACGGAGAAGAGGAATACATGGTAAAGGACAAATGATGAGAACATCTACTATTATAGTTAAGTTGCAGAACTTGGTTATGGTTTATATAACTAGGGAATTCAGAGCTGTGTCTGAAGGATAAAGGAAGAAGACATGCTTCTGTCTCTCACTGGTGCGTGCCAGTACATGCTAGCCAGCACAGACTAACTGCCTTTTTATGAAATACATGTTTATTTATAAGAAACAACTTTGAAAAAAAATCACTAAAGCAAACAATCCATCAGTTTAGGCAATTACAAATGGCATATGTATGATTAGACCTGACTTAGCCATGTTTAGTCTAGCTGTACCTCTGTGATTTTGAAAGGGAAGAAGAGTAACTTGCTTAAGTGAAGGTATAAATTTTGCAAGAAGAGATCCCTATGTTTACTCAGTTTGACCCACTCTAGTGTTAAGGGGCACAATGCATTCTGGAGAGTGTGATGTGTTATGTAAAGACCAAATTATGAATTTGGGGTGGACATGTTACAGGTGTGGACTGGTCAGTGAGAATTCACAGGTTCTGTACATCATCTACTGTAGAACAGTTAGAAATAGCAAGTTCATCAAATTGTCAAATTCCTTCCTAAGGAGTAAGAAAAGGAGCCTTTACAAAAACACCTTAGAAGTAATTTTGACATTTTGCCAACCTGATCACATTAATCCTTAGTTTTTCTGTGTGGCAGGTTAATATTACCAATGGAAAAAACAAAGACATAGGAAGACTGAGGCCCAGATTCAAAAAGATCTTGAGGTACTCTAGGTCCATGTTGAGGGGTGCACTTAAATGACTGGTTTCACAGGACAGTTTCCATAAGGTTGGGAATACAGATCTTTTGAGTTCCCATCCTGTGCCTTAACAGGATAAGTACCCTCTACCCATTTTTTGTCAGCAACAGTCCAGAAAAAGTGCCTTCTCTTATTTGACACCAGAACAAAACGTGCAAGACATAGCTCATCTCAGCCGTATTCCAAAATAACTAGTATCACATTCATGAAGTTAGTATGGCCTTCAGTTATGAAGAGGCATATCTGTCAGCTCTCCTTCTTTTTCTGTTGTATTGTAATTGTAATACAATGGTACCTACACTTTTTGGTCAGAATTGGAGATGTGTTGTAATTGTTGCTGTACAGATTGTACCAACCTGTTGCCCCAGGGCTAAAGCCCCTGTGCTCTGAGCAGACGGAAAGAACAAAGGAAATAACGTTGCCCTGTGTCACTGATGGGGAGTTGAGGCTTGGGAAAAAATTGATTGATCAGTGATGTGAAGGGAGTTTGTAACAGAGAAAGGAATTTAATTTGGACATTCTGGAGCTATACTTGTAGCATTGTGCATGTACATGTCACTGTGGCTAAGCTGGCATTGCTGTTAGGGGAAGTGACCTCTCTTCCCCTGCAGGTTGTGTGGTTCTTCTATGTGCTGCGTTTGGGTACAGGCCTGAGTTAATTAACCCCCCCCCCCTTTTTTTTTTCTTCCTGGATTGGCTTTCACCTACATCAGTTCTCTAAGCTGGTTTACTACATGGACCAGAAAACACTTGCAGGTGACGTGAGAAGGTTGAACTGCTGCTTGTAGCCTTAGCGTTAGCTTCCGTGAGTTTAACGTGTATGTGAAACTACAATACGTGACCCTGTCCGAAGTTTGGAGTTGCTAGACAGTTTTTTTATCTGCTTTAATACATGTCCTGTGTACTGAAGCACCCCTGCTCCATGGAAACAGGCACCTGATATCAGCAAGATTCACTGACGTTTTTGCTGCTACTGAGTATCACCCAGCTAATCTTGCTGGCAGAGAGCAGTGGTACCCCTCGCCATCTTGCATACATGCTAACTCCTTCCATTCCCTATGTGATAATTTACAGATAACTCAATGGTGGAAAAATCTCTTTAAATTTGAAGGAGTAACAATTTTTGAAATGATTCCCTGAAGCTTAGTAGCTTCACTTTACAAACAAACAAATAAACCTCTTATAAATACCCACAGGAAAAACAACCAAACCCCTTAATTACAAAAGATGCCTCTAGGCATTCAAAATCTTTGCCTTGTTTTCTTGTCAGGCCTCATTTCTACCAAGGAATCTCTTTCCTAAGGCCACCAGGACTGCTGTGATGTAGGAGGAGATAAATATACATGACAAAGGATGTGATGGGGCAGAGCCTTTCCTTGACATTGACACAGATAAATGAGTTACTGGGGAGTTAGTGTAAAAGTTGACTCTTTCTTGGGAGACATGTCACATGGCATTCTGGTTGTGGGAACAATAAGTATCCTCTGGCAACATTTATACTTGCCATTTTTCCCCTTTCATTTAATGCTCCTAATTCCTTTTGGCACTATTTTCAGCAACTCTGGAATAGATGTTTAAGAAAAAAAATTCTAGATACATTGTCATGTATGTCATCTGGTCTGGTCGCCTTAGTAGAGGTCATTGGCAGGTAGGGTCCTTCAAGACATTGCTATTTATAACAAGAAAACCAACTCACATTCACAAATGCTTGTGTAGCGTTGCCAGAATTTAACCTTCTCTCTAGCCTCTGTTAAGAGTACTGAGATACTTTAGCCAGCAGTTGAAATGGAAATCTGGTATTCCTATATGAAAAAAACCACAGATATTTTGCTATGAAACTTTTGCATGCTTTGCATCTAATATGCACAAAAGTGTAGATATAAATGTTTGATGTTCTGAGTAGTGCCGTTTGTTAAGGCATAGTGTTGTACACTAGTAATTACAGACATTAATTATAGAGGAGAACTGTATTATGACTTCGAGTGCCCTCATTAGGAGGGGACAGTCTATAAGTGGTCCTGGGAGGCTTTGTTAATTGGAGAAAACTTGTTTCATAGCATCTTCCTTGCCTTTTTCACCAGGAGGTAGTAATTTACTACTGCTTATACAAACACCAAATGAGGCACTGCTACTGTAGGTCAGCACTGCTGCTTGGTGAGAAGTGACTGCAACTCAGCTTTGTTGGTTCATTTCCAGCCTTTCCCCACCTTTTGCCCTCTTCAGCCCTGCTTGACTTCTGCTTCCCTGGATTTGGTTCGGGCAGTCCGTCTGGAGGCGTGTGCACATCCCGTGATGCCTCATCAAAGATCCCCTTGCAAGACCTAATATTCACAGAGGGCTTCTTCTGAAGTGTCAAGTATACCATATGGCAGCTATTGACGTCTTTCCATGTTTCTTTAGGAACCCAACCATATACACACGCACAGGCACATGTAATTCTGGGCAGATACATTAGGTGCAGTTATCTTGCAACCGGGAGGCCTTTGCACTTCAGGAAACTCAAATAACTCTTCTGCATCTTTAAAAAGGAAAGTAACTGCAGGCCCTCTGGAACTCTAAGTTGCCTGTGCATGCAGCTAATTATTTTGAGACTGAAACAGCACCTTTGAAGCATGTCCATGAAATACATAATTAAAGTATCTTGTGTTCGATCATACTGTTGGACAGCTAATTGAATCACATTGTGTCTACATAATGAGACAAATAATATATGCGTTTGTGCACTGATGAAATGACTCATCCCATAGTCTTTTCCCCTTTAATTGCTACGGTGGGAACTGTCAGAAGAGGACCACGTGCTGGGCTGTCCTTGATCAGCAAATCTAACAGACGCAGAGTTACTGTTAGGGACTCCTGTGAGTTCAAATAAAAGAGGCTGAAGGATGGGACTGCTGCTTCCAACAATTTCTGTACAGATGTGTAAGTCAGGCAGAACATGTTGGGTTTCCTGCTGTCAAGGAAGTCAGTGGCTAGCACAGCATCTGCCTAGACTTAATAAAGGTACAGAGCATTTATATTTATGGTGAGGAATGGCTTGAGTGGTTTTGGCCTCTATCTGCCCGTAGGATTGTGCCATTCAAGACCCTCTGTGATGCCCAGTTGGCTCTGCTACAGCATAGAGTCCCTGCAGAGTGGCTGGTATTTCAGCAAGTGAAAGTCTGGGGCTTGCCAAGCTCCAAATAGCATCCGGAAGTCTTGCAAGCAGTGAGTTGTCCTCAGTTGGTCTCTTGGGGATATGGTGACTCAAGAAGTATTAATGGCAGGGAGTACATCCCCCTTAGCCACATCCTTTGTGTGTTTTTTTATTCCTTCAGTATCTATCTTGCTCCCTGTGGTAAGGAAAGTGCTGTGATATGTTTTATCATCATGCCATGAACATGTTTCTTGGAACGTAAGAACACAGGAAGGATTCCTTTGCCCTCCTGTCCACCATATGTTGTACATTTGTGGAAGACAGGCATACCATGATCAGTAAAATAATTGGTTTGCTTATCTTTCTTGGTTATCCTTCTTGCTAACAGAAAATTAATTTAAGGATAAACATATCTGAGAAGAATTCTAGGCTGGTCCTTTCCTCTGAAATGCACTGATGGCAACAGCCGCAGAAGGGAGGAGTCTGGGATGTCACTTCTTCCTCAGAAGATTCAGAGCTGCATCAGGGCTTAACTACAGTGGATCTTATGGTCTTATTTTTATGATGATGACTTGCATGGTCTCCTCTCTTCACAGCAAGAACAGCTTTCCAGCTTACTGGGTTGTTCATTTGGCTGTAGAATTGCCTGGAAAGAGCAAGGTATTTCAGGTTAGCATTTAGATGTACGTATGTTCATGTGTATGTTCTTAACGAGAAATAAATTAAGTCATTTTTCTCAGCCGGGAGTCACATAACCAATCATAGCTTTCCTCTGTAGCTCTTGTACTTTCTGACATCTAAAAAAATGTCATAGCGCATTAATGCTAGGGAAACAAAGACAAGTAAGGAAATCTGCTGATGCTGCTTTTTACATTTAAAATCATGCAACATACCCAGGGGTTTAGGATACATTTTCTCAGGGGGTCCCTATGACCTGAGTTCCCTGCTGTTTACCTTTTGCAGCCACAGTCTTCTAATTACGATGCCACACTTTTGGGAAAGGTTATAGTTGCTTCAACTGGCTTCAAACCTTGCGTTGCAAAATTATATTCTGCTGCTGCTAGTGCCTGACAAAGATCTGGCTTCCAAACAAAGGCGAAGAGGAAAGAACGAAGCAGCAGACCCTGCAAGGGATAGAATATTGTCTGTGTGATTAAAGCTCTTTTATTAGGCTGCGGTCTGTAATGGGAAAGAAAAAACATGATCTCCACTGATCTGCATTTTAAACAATGTTGAGGATTAGCAGAGGGGCAGCAGATGCACCTATTGAGCTGTAAAGGAAGGGATTCAAAGCTATATCGTGCAGATGGGAGATTATTGTACTGTACCTCACCGCATGTGCCAGTCAGTACTCCTGCTGCTCTGCAGAGCAGCACTTATCATCTCCGTCAGCCCTTCTTGTCCCAGAGCACGCACAGCACAATAAACCTGCTTTAGCCCTGCCGCTGAGTTCAGCGGACACTCAACCAATCTAAACAAGCAGAAACCGAGCTGTGGCAGCCATTCTGCTGCTGCTGGTAGGATCATGATATGGGCATGGGATGATTATCATATCCCTTCCTAACACAGTCTTTCAGCCAGGTTAACCCTTTCCATTTGAACAGCTTGGTCTAATGATGCTGCCTATCATTTTGCTACAGACCCATCCTTTTCCTAGAGCAGAGTGAGTGAAATGATAGGCGAGAGGAGATTTTCTTTCATGTTTTTTTCTGTTCTTCTGACGTTGCTTCCAGAAATTGGCATCTTTTCTCCTATCTAAAATACAGTGTTGTTGTTTTCATTAAATGGATCATAAATTTGAAAGCTCTCTCACCAGCTTTATACATTCACGTATAGCATAGGAAGCACCCCAATTTTGCTCTCAGATTCTCTGCTGTAAGTCAGGAACAGATGTAGTGGCACAAATGCAATTATTCTCCTTTTACACTGCTGTAGCAGGGGGTGGGTGTGAGGTTTATCTGGAATTTAATAAAAATGATGGTCTGCTGGCCAATTATTTCTGCTTTAGCATATAGTTTGTTATTGAGAATACATTAATAATGTTTTTCTAGCTTTTACCTATTCTCACCAACTTAAAATGGGATTGTGGCATGTTCTTGGTTTACAGCTCTGCCACAGGGTTTCCGTGTGACCTTCAGCAAGTTACCCAGTTCCTTCATGCCTGAAGTCTTTATCTTCAAACAGAGAAACAGCATATAATTAGGTGTACTTTTGACTGCCTTGTCTGTTTGGATCATAACCATCTACCCCAAGGCAGGGCCTAGCACCTATTGCGTGTATGCATCCTGTTTATCATAGTAGAGTCCTAGTCTTGGGTTGAGTCTTCCAATATAAACAGCAGTAATAATTCCATAGGTCTCCTTCACATAATTAGTTCTGTGTTCTGTTATGTATTTTCTCTTTAAAAATAGTTTTCTCTGTAGTCCTGAAATACGTTCATGAGTCTTGAAAATGACTGTAGAAAATCATTATTTTCTGCAGCATCCTATTCTTACTGTGTTAAATGTGTCATGAAGTTGAGCTTTCCCAATAGCAGCCTGGATATTATCTCATGCTGTGTCTGCTCATATGGGGGCAGGAGAGAGATTGCAAATTCCTATGTATTTGTAAATATGAAAAACTCTTTGCTTCTTGGTTAGCATTGATTCTACCTAGGTCACCTCAGTAGCTCCATCACTTTGTATACAGTTCTCTGACTTTGTCTTGAAGATTAAGCTCTGCTTAAAGCTGGAACCCACCTCAAGTGCTGACATACTTCCCGTAGCACCCCTGTTTCTCTGTCTTGAACAGCTGAATTCCCACATCCAACAGCAGATTAGGAAATGTGAACCTTGAACCACAGAGCAAAGCTCTAGCTCATAGAATCATAGAATGGTTTAGGTTGGAAAGGATCTTAAAGACCATCTAGTTCCAACCCCCCTGCCATGGGCAATGACACCTCCCACTAGACCAGGTTGCTCAAAGCCCCATCCAGCCTGTCCTTAAACGCTTCCAGGGATGGGGCTTCCACAGCTTCCCTGGGCAACCTGTTCCAGTGCCCCACCACCTTCATAGTGAAAAATTTCTTCCTAATATCTAATCTAAATCTACCTTCTTCCAGTTTGAAGCCATTCCCCCTCGTCCTATCACTACATGCCCTTGTAAGAAGTCCCTCTCCAGCTTTATTGTAGGTGACCTTCAGATACTGGAAAGCTGCTATAAGATGCCAGTAAGTTAAGTGCAGAAGTGGCAAGGACGCTGCTGAGGAGGCAGGGTTTGACTATAGCAATGCACTCTTGTTTGCACTTTTGTTGAGTTCTGACAAGGGGCTGATCTAGCTGTGAAGAGAATTATTTTTCTGAAAAGCAGGGTTGATGAATTTATATCATTTATATTTAAATCAAGGGAATTTAAATTGTGGGGTTTTATTATGGTTTAAATCAGCAAGGGCAAAACCTTGATTTCATTTATTGATTCCATACTTATTTGTCATTTGTACATTTTAGCTGTTTTTCTAAAGAAAGGTTGATTTTCAAGTTGATGGCCATCCAGGTATGTTGATTTGAAAAAAAAATTCTCTTTACACAAAATTTAGTAATTTTTTTCTGTGGTTAGGAAGACATTCTGTACTACTGCCCAGTCATTGAAGTCATAATGTAGTTAATGTGCATTTACTTGTATCCATTCTTTAAAGTTTTTTGCTAAATTATAGATTGATGGCTGACATTTTCTACGCACTGTAAGTGGACATACATTCTTTATAGGTAATTTTCATCAACTTCTGTTTGGTTTGGAAACTGAAGTAAAGTTAAATGGATTAAAAAAAAATAAAAATCATTATTTATTATCCAGGTGTGTTAATTCCATTTAAAAATAAACATAAAGGAAAAAAGATTTTAAACCAGTTTGGTTTGAACAGTTATGACACGTGAGGAACATCTAGGCAGACACTATACAGAGCACTCTGCTGACTTCCCAGTGCACCTCACTGCTCACCTGGCATTTCTGGGCTCTGGAAGACAGCACGTGTTGCACTGGGATTTGCAGCACGTGGGGATCCCCACTTGGAACTAGAATGAGACCAACCAGACTGTAAAGCCACGTCTCTGGAAGAGGAAGTCTCAGCTTTGATTACATGTATTGTTACTCTTCTTCCCTGTAGCAATTTAAAAAAAAATGGATTGATTGGGAGTGTTTGAGATAGGGGTAAGGTTGGCAGATAAATTCACTGCGGTAGGGAAAGGGTAAGCTATCATTATTGTCAGCAGCAGAATACTAAGTCCAGCAGTGGCTCTCTCCTGCTGCGTGGGAAGAAGTAGAGAGCAACTTGTATGGCTGGATGTCTTGTGAGGGCATCTAAGCTGAAAGAATCAGGAGGAAGGTTGGGGTGAGGAAGGAGAAGTTGTGTTTCACATGTCCAGCTAATAAAAGCATGAATTTACCACAGCAATGGCCCATTCACGACATTGCCTGTAGTCAGAGCAGAAGCACATGAAGTTATCCTTAAGCTAGTAAGGTCTCTGCTTATAGGAAGGACTCCTGTGAATGCACTGTGGCATGGCTGAACAGGAACAAACAGCTCATTCACATCTTTCTCATTCCCTCTCTGTTGTACAGCTTCTGATTTAGTACTAGCTAGAAAACATTAGGGGAAAGGTTTTCTTTTAGGATAAAAAAATGTAGAAAACATGAAGAATTACTTAGAATAATTCATGTAACGCTCTTCAAAACTGCTGCAAAGAAACATTGTTGTTCCATTAAACATCCTTAAAATGCTCTGAAAGTGTTCTTTGATCATTAATACCTATAGAGACTGAATGGAAGGAAATCACTGAAGGAACCAAATGCAATACATTGTATTTTTGAGACCAAAACGTGGAGGAATGGCTGATACACCAGATGGTTGTGCTGCCATCCAGAGGTACTTTGACACACTGGAGAACTGGGCATGCAGGAACGTCACAGAGTTCAGCAAGGGTAAATGCAAAATCTTGCACTTGGGGAGGAGTAACACCGGGCACCAGTACATGCAGGGGACCAGGCAGCTGGAAGGCAGATATGCAGAGGAGGACCCTGGGGTCCTGGTGGACAACAAGCTGGCCATAAGCCAGCTGTGCACCCTTGTAGTGAAGGCAGCCAACAGTATACTGGGCTGCAGGATCGACTAGATGGAGGGAAGTGATCCTTCTCTTCTGTTCAGCGCTGATGAGGCCACAACTGGAGAACTGCATCCAGTTCTGGGCTCCCCAGTACAAGAAACATATGGACTTACTGGAATGAGTCCAGGATAGGGCCACAAAGATTAAGGGTCTCAAGCATCTCTTATAAGAGGACAGCTGTGACTGTTCAGCCTGGTGAAAAAGCTCAAGGGTTTCTCATCAATGTGTGTAAATACACGATGGGAGGAAACAAAGAAGCAGCTGACTCTTCTCAGTAGTGCCCACTGACAGGACAAGAGGCAATAGGCACAAATTAAAACACAATTCAATCTGAACACAAGAAAACACTTTTTTACTGTGAGGGTGGTCAAACTATGGAACAGGTAGCCAGAGAGGTTATGGAGTCTCCATCTGTGGAGGTATTCAAAACCCAACTGGACATGGTTTTGGGCAGCCTGCTCTAGCAGGCCCTACTTGAGCAGGGGCTTGGACTAGATGATCTCAAGAGGTCCCTCCCAGCCTGCGTGATTCTGTGACTCTGTAACCCGCAGCAGATTCCAGATTCGTTTTTTTCTTTTCTCCTCCCAGTGGATTCTGGACCACTAGCACAAGTCAGGCAGCATGTTTAGGGAAGAGTTGATTTGTTTCTTTAACCCTGATGCTAAGTAACTGGCCATCTGCTACCCTGGTTTTCTTTATGCTGTTTTCAGTGCACTGCCAGCAAGTGTAGTCTGGACGTTCCTGCTCACCTGGTTGCCTCTGTGCTCTCAGAAGGCACCTTCTCTTGCCCAGTACAGCATTAGGTACAGTACACAGCAACATACATCTGCAGAGGTAGATTTTAAGTAGAGTATACTGCAGAGAAGAGAAAGGTTTTCAAAAGAACCTTCATTTTAGGCTTCTTCATGTTGTGGTTAGTGGGATTTACAGTTGATTATGTGGGCAGAGGGATTCTCCTTCATATTTGACAACTTGTAGTCACACAGGGCCACAGATTTGCCTTAATTCCCTTGAATCGGACCAGAGGGGAGCACCTTTGCTCTTTCTCAACTGCAACTGTGAATAAAAGCCTCTGTTGAGACAAACCTTATCTGAGAAGTAAGCTTCTCTTTCTGTGTTTTTCTATCTCCTGGAGCTTGCTGGGGCTTCCATCCCAGTGAAAGGGAAGGGAGGGGATCTAGTGTTAAGGATTTTTAAAGTCTTGTATCTGCAAGTGAAAATGGTCCCTCAGGAAACTTAGGGCAGGTCCTTCTGCAGCTGAAATCTGTGGGGCTGAATCTGCTACGCACACTATTGGTAAGGCCCACAGTACACACGTGCTTTCAGGCACGCCCATTTCTACTGTACGTATCCAGTCTGCTTGCGCAGGAGGCCTCATTGACCAGGACTGGATCTCAGGAAGCAGATCCTGTGCTTACAGCAGTGCCATTGCACCTTTTTGTGACATTACATAGGTCACTCCAGCTCACAGTGTTTCCCATACTGGTTTTGTTTGTCCAACTGAACAAACCATGCTTGTTGGTTTGCAGATTGAATTACCAGAATTGGACTTTCCATCTCTGAAGACTGAGGCTTTTCTATATTTGCCCTTTGCTAGAGTTCCTGATTCTCTTTTTAAAGTCTTTTTCCATCCTTGCTGAGAGCTTTTAAAATTATTCCCCTAATAAGGTTTGGACTGCGGCCTCTAACCTTTAGTGTCTTAGCCATAGAGGGTCACAGACAAATAATGTTTCTGTGGGATGCCTGTCCTGCCAGATAAATGCTATTTAGCTGCTGATGATTCTTGTGTTCAGGAGAGACTGTTACATACCCCATCCTATGCAACTTTACCATAGCTTTAATGTGCAAGTGGCCTGACCCTACAGTATGAGTAAAGACTATCACAGCAGTTTCTAGTCACTTAGAAGCTCATAATACACAGCCAAAGAACATAAGTGTGTGTGTAATGTTCATAAGGACAAGACAGTATTTTCTTGTGCTCTTTACAGGCAGTATCCCTTAAGGCCAGTGGCTTTGCAGAAGGTGATACATGATTTGTCTAATGCCATTATTGCTGGGTAGTACTGTATTATCTTAGCACATTTATCCCCTGTGTATGTCAGACCACTGAATGGGCACAGCAATCTCAATTATTTCTGAGCTGCCTCCTCTTCTGAGCATGAGTGGCTCTGAGTCAACACTGAGCTCCTCTGTGGCCATTGTTTGTAGACTGTGCTGTGTTGTGTCACCTCCTTGGAGAGGCTGGGAGGGCTGCGGCTCTTCTTGGTCGGTGAGAATTGGGAACAATTCCAAGGAAGCCAATGGGATTACACTAATGTATGTGCAGGGAAAACTGAGTCCTTGTGTGGGAGTGTTGTTCTTGAGGGATGGTGTTTTTAACTTTTGCCCAGACTTTGTAGCTTTTAGGGAGAAGATGCTTATTAGTCTTTTGCTTATTTCCATGTATTTGTCCAGGCTTAAAACTTGTCCTTCTTCTTAAGGTGATTTTTTAGGATTGAACCTTTCTCAGTCTTCTGACACCTCATGCTAACTGTGTGGGGCCAAGAAATACAATTATTAGTAGAATAGAAAGCAATCGGAGAAAAAACCCTGGGGATGGGATTCCTTGTTGACATCTAGAAAACTCATCCACTCTTTACCCTTCTTTATTGTGGGTCTGGCCTTGAACTAGTGTTTGTGGGGAGCCTAATTTAAGGATTTCATGTTGATATTAAGAAATTTCCAGTCTGAGTAAAGGTAGAACCCTTTCCTGTGTCGGGGAGTGGTGCAGTCAAAGGTGCCGTAGATTCAAGAATGACAATGCCTGCAGATTTGTTTTGCCTTAGTGATAGTCAACACATACAGGGAGTTGTATACTTTGGTAACTGTTGAGAACAGCTGGTTCTGGCATAGCTATAAGGTCTCCTACAGCCACATCTTTCAGCACTTCCATCTCATTCTCTACAGCAACACCCATTGGAGGCAGCTGTGAGCTGCTGATGAAGAAACTGGTCTACAGATTCCTGAAACAGATAAGCCTTTGCATTGACTTCAGTGGGCTTCAGATCAGACTCATGGGTTTGTTCATCATCCTCCCCAGTGAATTCTTCCAGAAGAGAAAAATTCACTGTGGGGTCTTCCAGCAACCCAGGCAGGGCTTGTTGCACAGATAACCTTGAACAGAAGCATGACACAAAGATGTGTTTTGACAGCACAGTTTTCATGCTACTGTCCTTTTATAATCACCAGTTCCTGCCTGAGTTTGAAATTGAACTCTATTTTGGGACGTACTTAGCCTTGGCTACTCTGGTATGAATTTCCAAGTGATGAAGCTGGGTATCAGAAGGTGGGTTGTAGTGTACATGTTTGTATTTATCCAACTACCTTTCTTTTGAAAGGAAATTAAATTCACTTCATTTTCTTTCTTTTTATTTTTGTGGAGGCACAGTTGACCGTGCTCTCTAGGTATTACATTGTTTCTTATAAACCTTACCTTAAATTAATGAGGTGCTTGGGCCTTTTTTATAACCGTGTATTGAATATGACCCCCTGCTTTTCTCTGTCTGTAAGGAACACGGTGAACCAGCTGTAGTGAAGTTTGTACTACATGAGCAGGCAGCTCCTGTTCTTGGTGTAGAAGTCGATAAATGCTTTCAGCTCCACGCTGTGACCTGAGCCATTATTCTCACATTAAAGGAAATACTTTTGAAAATTGTTTTTTTTATATGCCTGTTTCTGTTCATTAAAATTATAGTAGTCTAATTTTTTTGACCTTCAGTTCTTTTGCTGTGACTTTCCTTTTTTTAAGCCAGAAAACAGTTTTGAAATGGTCTTTCTTCCCATTGTCCTAAGCCAAAGGCTGAGAGTTTCTCAAATTCAGTATAATTAAGAGAATGTGGTACTTCGTACACTTTTTACAGAGGAACATATTGCAAAATGGGAAAAGCAGTCTGGTACAATCATGTCATGAGATCCTTGCCTTCGTAGTTTTGTAATGCTCACAATCCACTGTGGAGGACAGGACACACTTAAAACTTTTGCTCACATTGAGGCTACGTAGGCCCACATGTCACGTTGTAGGAGTAATGTGAAAATATCAGAATCTTACTAAAATTATTCATGTCCATTTCTTTCCATTTCATCCTATGGAGCTGTGTTCTGCAGGCCTCCCAGTCTGCTGTTACCACTCTCCAGACCTTCCCTTGACCTCTTGCCCCTCCAGTAGCCTCAGGGCCACCCCCTCTTCATCCCTGTCCCCTGTCCTCTTGTCTAACCTGCCGCCAAGGCAGTACAATTGGACTCTGCTCAAGAGTTCACTCTCATACTGACTGACCTTAGCCGGACCGAATGAGTGAAGCCTAATCTGTATCCTTAACTTTCCTGTACTGGGGCAACTTACAAGGTCTCTCTGTAGCCAGCTGCTGACTTTTATTGAACCTGTTACTGAGGGCTCGTTGAATTTAATTGGTGTTTGCCAGTGACATCCAGAGTTCTTGGAGGTGGAGGGTGCATGGACAGCTAAACATGTGAGGTGTCTGTATTAACCTTGTTTCACTAGGAAGTCACATTAATTATTGTTTTTTTAAAATAAATAATCAAGTTATCATGCATCCAAAGAGGAGCTTAACAAGTCTGAAACTATAGTAAGAGGAATTGCATTAGCAATTCGGAGAGGTTTGAACTTACACATTAACTCAACAGGATTTAAATTCCAAAGTCTACTGCTCTCTTGGGAGGTCTCAGTATCATTTTGAAAAGGGCTGGGGCCATACCATGGGAGCCAAATACAGAGCAGGGAAGGTGAGGTGTCCCTATTGTGCTCTTACCCGAACCCCGGCCTGATTGTCCTCTTGTATTTGATAACATGAAAATGTATGGTGGGAGTATGTCCATGGAATGATATGAACATAAAAGTCTCACAGTCTCAGAAGTCTTTCACAGATAATGAAGTCCTTTCAAGCTGTTGGATGCTGTTGACTGAGTACAGGAGAAAGAACCAAATCCGAGAAGGAAATACAGGGACAACTCAGGTGTTAGATATTCTGTTTGGCAGATGATGGTTGACCAACAAGATTATGTGCTCACAGGTCTGGACTAGCCACAGCATCTGTTGTCTTCTACATAGGAGAAAGGAGAGAGTAAGCTATATGGAAGAAAACTATGCAAGTCATAGGTGAACTGCAAGACAAATGGGTAAAACTGTGGACAGTGTTACTGCAGGAGACATAAGTAGTTACAAGACAGTGGGGGCAGAGGTCCATAGATATGGCGAGGACCTGTTGGGATGGGACTGGAGGTCTCATTAGGGAACATGAGGAGGATCCAGGGTTTTGTGGTGGATAATGAAATGAAATTTAGGGGTTTCTAACCCTAAATGAAATCTGCAAGAGGTCAGCCCCTATTAGTTCTACTGTGTACAGAACAATTTGTCCTTGGAAAGAAATCTGTAGCTGTAGAACAATGTATGCAGTGGCTATCAAATGCATTTCTCCCCTGGCTGTGTATGGGCCATATCCCACTGCCATTAACAAGCCCTTCTGGAATTCATGGGAATTGGTGTGTGCTGCATGTGCTTGTGACTTGCTGTTTGGCACCTTGTTCATAGCATGGGTGCAAGTATGGTTAATCCAAATCACTTCTTGAGCCTGCAGTGCAGCATATCAGCAGTCAGTGAAAATCCTGTTAGGAATCTGTCATTGGGTGATTAAGAGATGTCAGAGGGCACAGTAAGCTGTAACAGCACTGAGCTGGGTAGATGAAGTGTTCTGTGGTGAGCCTAATCTTGTGAAGAGCATGACCTTTGTCTTCTGTATAAAGGTTTTCCATGGTAACTCTCCTTTTTAATCAAGTTCTTAATATACATATAACCTAGCTGAAACAATCTCGGTTGATGGGAGGGTCAAAAGGGTGTGAGGACTTCCTGACAGAGGGAGGAGGGAAACGTGTGGTGAAGAAGGGGAGATGTAAGAAATGAGCATAGAAAATGGGATTAACATCAGCTAAAAGCACACGTGAAGAGCGGTTTATCTGCTGTTTCCCCTCCTCCTTCCTCACCTCCTCTTTCTCTGCTGCGTGTGGTTCCCTCCTTGTTAGTGCATTAGACCTTCTCAACAGATCACCGGACCAAGCGGGGACATTGTGGCTCATTACCCAGATGCTACCTAGTTATAGTGACACGTTTTCTAAAAGATATCTTAGGCAGGATAGACAGAGCTCTGCTGGCTTCCAGCTATACCTGAAAATGGCCATCTCTGGTCATCTGACAAAGGATTAATGAGGTCTGAAGGGGGACATGGATCTCATGATTCCTCAGAAAGAGTGCTTCAAGGAGATGTACGGCTCTTGGAAAGTGGAAAGAAAAGCTTTTGACTATTAGAGTTGAAGGCAAAAGCAGAGTTTTCCCAATACCCATCCAGAGATGTTAAAAAGGGAATTATTTTTTTTCTGGTGCCTCAATGGAAAGATCTTTATATTTTAATTTATCTTTTTCATTCAAAAACAATGAAACCACTCTTCTTTTTCCATGTCAGTAGGGGGTGGGGGTGCTGCACAAATGTCTTCAGGCGTGCACTTTGGAGGCTGAAGTCTGCACTTCTCCTGTGGCAGCAAAGATTAGCCTCCTAAGTGTTTTTATATGGGAACAAAGACTTGATCTGAAATAGGAGCTCAGCCCACTAGACATCCCAAGTTGCTGATAGATCCCAGAGGACTTCAAGAGTTTGTTAGAGTTTGGCTGATGAAATAATTGCATTGTACAAAAGCAGCATACAGTGTGCCCATCAAGGTTTGTGTTCTGGTTCCCTCGAAGCGGGGGTGGGGGTTCTTTAGACACGTGAGTGTCTGTGGTATAATGGGAAAGAGAGTATGTCAAAAGGACTCAACAGTCACGTTCTTTGCTATAGTCAGGGGGCACAAAGTGTTTCTGAGAAGTATTGATTTATGAAATATTGTAAGAAAGAGACCAAGATAAAAATCAATAGAGGTGATGTTGGTTCTGTGTGTTTTGATCCTGCTGAGCTTGGAGGATGATCCTACCATAATCTCTGAGGCATACAGTGTAAAACCTGCTCCTAGTGAGCTGCTGTGTATATATATACATGTCTGTGTCTCTTGTTCTCTAATATCAGGCGTGTGGATCCAGTCACATCTGAGCTGATGCATTGTTCTCACCAATCTTTGAGCTTAGGAGTGTGTCCCTTTGGCTGGCTGAGCCAGCGTACATTTGACAGCGCTCATAGCTCAGGAGAATAAATCTAGGCTATAGCAATTTAGTGTGCAGCTTCCCTGTGCTCTGAGCTGAGGCATGTGAATCCCGACACTGATGAACATCTCCTTCCAAGCTCCTACTGAGCATTTGAACTCTGGCTTTAGTCCTACTGTAATTACAGTTTATTCAATTTAGAAACAGTTATTGCATGAGCCCTCAGAACAGCCTTGTAACACTAGAATCTGTCTGTAGAAGAGCCCATGGTCAAATTATTTCATTACCAACATGGGTAGTTCCATCCTCATTCTTTTAGATTTCTAGACAACCCTATACGTCCTTTCCCCATACACAATTATAAATTGATACTGTATAATTTTCCTGTCACTTGATATAAGGCTCTGTTTACTTTAAAGGCAATAATTAGAGATAACAATTGCTATAGAAAAATAAACATCTGTTCAATGAGAAGACTGAGTAATTAAGGGCAATTAAGTCTCCATAAGTAGGATGCTCAGTAACAAAGTTCTTTCGAGTGCAACTAAGAAGAGCCTAAGATGCATATTGTAGGAGACCAGCTGTCTATGCACTAGAAGAATTGGGAAATGAAATGGAAGCTATTAATAAGAAATTATCTAGACCTTTCTTTCCAGTTTGTTTTTAAGATGCCGTTTTCCTGGTTGTTAATACGTAAGGGTTTAGATCCCTTTCCAACATTCTTTGCAAGGATTAATCAGTTAATCCTTCTACAGCCCTTGCAAGGCAAGTAAGTGTTACTATCGTTATTTTACGGCTATGGAAATCATGTTGCTGTGGGCCAAATTTTAATCCATTTTCCACTGCTGTAGATCTAAAGCAACTTCACTGCAGTCAGCAGAGTTAGACACTGTAACTGAACTGATTTAACCCTAATTGAAACTACAGTGTTTGTGAAGATAACTGAGAATAAAGAGCAAGAATATTACACTTCAAGCATTGTCCTATGCTCCACTTGATTTGTATTAATGCATTTGTTTGCTTTAAGGGTTGATTTTCTAAACTGGCATCCTTGAAGGTTTGCAGATCCTGCAAATGCTAGTGCATTTTCAGGAATGAGCACCCATAAATACTTCTAAGATTTACAACAGCAACTTCCAATTTGTGGGGATAAATTACATTACTTGTATATAAAGATCATATATGCAAAACTCATATGCAGCAACGGTGTACACACACTGAGTTTTTTAAAAATCAGTGTCCTTGGGTTTGTTCAGCCCAAGATTTTTGTTCCTCCTTTAACCCAGATAGTTTGTTACCAGTACTAGTCTGAACCCTGAAGTAAACCACAAATGTTTTTGTCCTGCAGTGCCTAGATTAACATTTGCAGAGTATTCATTGACTTGAATTAATTGGCAATTAGCTAACGGAAGTTAAAAGAGTGATCTTTCTCTCTAGACATTCTTTTAATTGCTCATCCAGCCAAAAGAGATACTAGTGGCCAGACCAGGCCTTTCCACTCAGATTTTTTTTAAAAAGTTTTTTGACAGAGTGCTTTCAAATGAAATGAAGAGCAAGCAACATGCAACATGCAGCTGATCTTCTGAAATCAGTGGCTAGTTTCCCTGCTACAGAAATGTATCAGTACTTACAAATAGAGCATTGGGTTGGTTTTATTTCAAAAGAAAATTAAAGACCTACATGGATGGAAAAATTATATGTATTATATGTAGCAAATGTACCTATTTTTTCATTCCACTTCTTGAAGTAGTTATTGGCCTTATGGTTAAAAATCAGGATAATGAGTTACTTATGTTTAGCATTTCTGAAAGACTGTGGGAACATTGTTGGTTAACAACGAGTATACCATAAGTGCTATATTTAAACAACAATGTTGTTTCATTATTTATTAGTCTTCCTCTCAAAATGATAAATTTGTTTCAGAGTGGTGTCTTTGGCAGACTCCAAGTTTGGATTGGACTGAAAAACAGTTCTCTCTTGTTCCCAGAACATTTCTTTCTCTAATGAAGAGTTGTAGTAACGGGATCATTAGTAAGGTGTTACTATCCGCAGTTGTGTTCCCTCATGCTGCTATTTACACAACTGTAAAGTGGATATGAAATAGCACCAGCTCCAAACTCTTAGTGTTTTATTCAGTCTGTGTTAGAGAAAATTACTACACAAAATGCAAGACAAAAGTAAATCAGCCTTTTCTGAAAAACTGTCCTTGACTGAAAAGTCGTGCAAGTGATTCCCAGTTACAGTATACGCCATGGAAATGACTTTCTGTGAGCAGGGATTCACAGTGAATATATTGTCTCAGCTGGAGGGAAGCTTTTGTTTCTCCATCCCCACAGTGTATTATTCTTGGGTAAAATAAAGGACTCCTGCTTCAGGATGGGCTGTTCACCTGTCCAGCTGATTTAAATCTGTCCCTCGCTCATTCCATAAGCTCCTGCCCATTTCAGAAAAGATCTGTGTATATTTAAGTATCCGCAGAGCTGGAGTTTACTAGCAGCAAAATGCACAGGCATGGTTGTTAGCAGGTCAGTGCAGCATTAGGCTGCGTCAGGCCTGTACGCTTCCCTTTGTCTTCTTCCTTGAATGGCATCTTTGCCTTGTGTCATCTGGGCTTCGTCATGCTCATTGATTTTCAATTCATGGCTTTTAATAATAAATGAAAAGACAATGTTAGCTTACACCTCCCCTTGCTTTCCAGTGTGTTCATGTTTTCTTCTTTACTCCCCAACCTGAAATTATAGGGCTGGTTCTGGTGCTGTTCAGTGGCTAAGATCAAAAGCAGCCCAATGTTTGCAGCTCATAGGATGTAACAGCCTATTTGAAAGCCCCAGCATGTCAGTGCCCGAGACCCCGCAGGAACCACCAATGGATGGAAATCTGAAGCATGCCTGGAGGAGTGAGGGGTGTGACAGCTATGTGAGTGGTTGGGGGAAAGTTCAAGTGCTTGATTCCCACAGCATCTTTAGATTTTCTGCCAGGATAGACCGCAGTTAACTTTAACAGTTAACAGAAGATGACTTGCCTGTATTTGAAGGGTTAATTACTCATGAAGCTGACAAGTTCAAACTCTGTTTGTTGCCTGCAGACTTGCTTTAAGCCAAGCCAGTGCGAAATATCCTCTTGGGGCAACCTTGTTTGTTTTCCTTTGGGGACCACACAGGTACCTGTGCTGGCATGAATGTATAGATAAGCTTTATATGTAAGTACGTAACTTGTTGACACATCTGTATTGGAGTTTTGCTATAGATTATACAGGAGAGCAAAAAATGGAGGGGCCACAACCCTGTAAATATACCTTGGTCGCTTGTTTCTAAGTGGGCATTTCTGCCACTTCCATTTCAGTAATAGCTCAGCAGTTTACTCACATAGTTGCTTCTTATTCTCTCTAAGTGTCTGTCATTATGCAGATATATAATACATCTTGAATGGTTTATGTTCTCTGTGTCTCCTGTGAACAGGAGTTCAAATCCCCATGTAAGTCATCTCTGAGTAGTTACACACTAGATTGGAATTATAGGACAGAAACAGAAGTCCTGAGTACAAGACCTTCCTGCCCAAGCTCAATTAGGATTTCCTAGTAGTAGCAGGAGGGCCTTACCATATAGATGAACTTACTAAGAGGGGTTTTTTTTTGTTAGGCTGGCATGCAAATGTCAAAAGGAAGTGGCTAGGGGAGGGGGAAGGAGGTAAGGCAGAGCGATATGTTTTATTTTTATCCTAAAATTACATTCAGCGAATTTAGTACAGTGAAAATTGATGTCTTGGGCTGTTCAGAGTGTTGTCTTAAAGTTCTATCTCCACAAAACAGACAGCGATGACAGTGCATTTTTTTCCTTGATTTTTAAAATGTGAATCGGGAGAAGAGGAAGAATGCATTAAATCTCACATGCGTTTTCTCATTCTGTCCTCTGGTACCGTGGTGTAAATCAAGAATGACTTCTTGAGGTCAATGAAATTAATTCAATATAAAATCAGTATAGTTCAGTATCAGTGTGATTTTTACAAGGTGTGCAGTGCCTTCTAATAGTTTATTAACTTTTTTATCAGAGTAAACAGAATAGTTTAATCTTAATTTTTGAGTTTCTGTGGGAGGTTAGTAGCTAGAAGGACAGAGGATGCTCTGAAGATTACCTGTACAGCATGGTGGTGTCCCAGAAGTTCATCGTTAAAACCCTTCTATGACTCAGTGACAGTGTGCTTCAGGGAGGACAAAGGACAGATCAGCCAAGTTCAGTGGGACAGATGTCTTGATTTGGGAACAACAACATTTGATATCAAACCCTGAAGTGTGAGATACCAGAGGTTTTTATATTTTCTTCGGGGTGAAGGACCAGTTACAGAGAGCAGTTGTTTGTCACCTTTATTGACCTCTTAAAATAACTGTTCTGCAGCACGTTACAGTACAGTACTGGGCCACAGATTCTGGGAGTCAGGATATAAAGGACTGAGCTAGAGGTTCAGACGAGATTTGAAAGTGTAACTAAGAGCGATGTAAAGAATGATGTGGTAGTGCTGTAAGAGTGATGTAGAGCTGTGATTTGTTCTGGGAGGAGGAAGGAAGCAATCGGCACAGATTGAAACTGTGCACACTTTCAACAAAGTGGTGCCAAGTAGCCACTTACCAAACACAGAACAAAGCCAAAGAGAAGACACATAAGTAAGGCTGCAGCTGCTATGAATGGTGAACAGAGAGCCAGTAGTGCTATGAGTAATATTATAAATTTATTGAATAGACAAAATTCAGACATAAGAGTGAGGAATGGCTGGACATCACAGCATCTTCCCCCAGCTGTGCTTCTTGGCCGCTTCAGGCAGAGGACAGGCTATTGCTATGCACAGTTTCAAATGGATTTGTCAGTGCACAGAATTCTTAATTTTTGTGACTTGTTTATGTCATGGCTGAAAGTAAGGATGTCAGCATTTAACCAGATGAGACTGAGAAATTATGTGACTAGAAATATCCAGAACACTTGAGCACGCCATAAAAGAGATGTGACTGGAAGCGAGTCAGGAGTTTATTTCTTAGCATAATAACCAGTGAATAATGGTTCCAAATTTATGATTAACTGTGTAGCAAAAATATGGACAGGTATCTGCAGGACATTGCTGGAGTCCCTGATGAACTCCAGTTCACTTCGCTGGGGACAGTTTGTAGTAAGACAATAGTCTATATATTCATTCCTCGATAAGAAGTGTGAAGTCCTGTGTTCATTGTTTCACTGGACTGCAGATCTGTTGTGTTCAATTTGTAGATAAAGCAACGTGTTTGGCTTTGTGGTTTGCATCAGGGAATGGGGTCAGGATCTTAACTGCAACCCAACCTAGGAGCTGTGAGCTGAGCTAGACTTTTTCTTAATGTGCGATGTCATTGCTCATAAATGCTCTGTGAAGCCCAGCAGGTCTCAGTGACACCAGGGAGGTGTCATTTCTTCTTACTTCAGTTATAACTGAATTAAACTAAATGGCAATTTGGCATATTGTGTGTGGAGTGGGATGGGATCCAGCCTATCAGGTGTTGTGCTGCGTGTGCACGTTTGACAAGAGTAAAAGCTGAAGCAAACAAGATCTCACTTGAATAGACCTACAAAGTACAATTTTTCTGGGTACAAATTTTCTTGATGGTGATAGAGTTGAGAGTTCAGGGGACAACACACTTGTGGTAGATATCTCAATGTACTTTCATGCAAGTCAGCAGATTGAGGTCAAAATTTTGCAGAAGATAATGCTTTGTGTATGCTACTTACCTCTTCCTTTTAGTTCTTGGAGTTTTGTTCCATATTTTGGTCATAGCTCAGACATCTTTTCAATATCCTTTTGCCAGTATAATCATCTAACAGCACTCTAAGTTATTTGAGGACAAGGATATAGTAAATAATAACAAGTAAGAAGAATTTAGAATTGTATCAGCATATGTTGGTGTTCCTTGATACCACAATGGCATTCATCACAGTGTTAACTTTATACAACAGGGTAAATTAAAACAGTAAGGGAAAGCATAATAAAGTATCTTTTTATTATGACCATGAAAGCTTTGGAAGGAGCTAGAAAAATGTAGAGGCCATGTCTACACTGCAGACATTTGACCATCTAGTTGTGTTGATTTCTGAGCCTTCATTGATGTCAGCGTCAGCAAAAGCCTTTATCCTAGTGCTATTAAACTGGCAGAAGTTTACTTCTTACTGGTAGAATGCACTTTGAGTTGTGAGAGCTGGAATACAGTGCTTCAACAAAAATACAGCTTTAATGGCGGAAACTGCAGCAGCATTAAGGATGTTGGTGGCTTCACTGCCAAATGGTCACAATGTGGGCTGCAGGGTCTTCATTACTCACAAGACCTTATATGGCTGGAGGAGGGACTAGGGGAGATTTGTTTGCATATAAGTTGCCAACTGCTGAGTTGTGTACTAATAGCAAAAATCTCAATAGCGGCTATCTCTAACCAGTTCTTCTTTTCTGTTTTGCTCTGTTTCTCCTGCAGGGCTTGTGAAGTTGGGGGTTCACTGTGTCACGTGTCAGAAGGTCGCGATAAAAATTGTCAACAGAGAGAAGCTCAGCGAGTCGGTGCTAATGAAGGTAATTTTCTAATGGGAGATTTTAAAAAAAAAAACTATGTTCTTGGTTCTGTGTCTTCTGTTCCATGCAAAATTAATATCCTTAATTATATATAACAAACATCCCTGTCAGTACTAGGATTATGTGGAGCATAATAACAATAATTTAGTTATGGGGGAGGCTAGGGCAGCTAAAATTAAATGGGAGTATGCCTGTGCTTTGTGAACGAAATAAACGGTCAGCTTCAGAGTTGTTGCTTCTCTACTGGGGCAGATCCGTGTTGAGCATCTGACTTCCACCACTGCAGCAGTGCGTAATAGTTGCAGTGCATTGCAGACTGAGGTGTACAAATGTCAGTAGGAAGAGATTTAAGAGAGGCTGGTGAATCTGTTGTTTGAATACTCCTACTTCTTGCTCTGCTGCATGGGTTCGTTATGATCTGATGCGCCAAGGTCCATGACTGTTCAAAGCTGTTGTAATTCTGTTAACATTCCACCGAGCTGTGCCACTGGAAACTGTCAAAGTGTCTGTCCCCATGATCCCAATGACTATAATGTTCAGAAGAGCTTAATTCATTTTTTACCTAGCCTTGTGTTATCCATCTCCTTACATGAGTGTCATTGATTGATCTTGGAAATCTAAAAATAAAATAAATGTATGCATAAAAGTTTGTTCATGTGATTTGGTGACTAGAAAGGCTAAATTCAGCTTGATGGGAGGGAATATAACTGCACTGCAATCAAGAGAATTCCATCAAGCTGTGACCTGCAAATGACACTAACAGGTCTGCATGCAGCATAGAGCACTTTGAGGTAACTTCCCTATAAGCACATGGAGCGTATATCTTTACACTGCTGTTTCTTATGTGTACTTCTGTGTCAACTGTTTTCCAGCACAAGTAAGTATAGCAACCTTACTAGGAGCAGAAAGAAAATGGGGATTAAAGGAATATGCAGTCAGTGAATGTTACGCATACAATGTAAGTTTATTTTTTTCAGGGAAGGATTCTTAAAGTTTATACTCAATCGTAATGTGTTCAGACTTAACTTTCTGGAATTGCATTGAAGTGTTACCTCTGCTGCAGTACTGTGGATTCAGTCCTCTAATATAGACCAAAAGTTAGAAAGTGAAATAGGTAAGAAAACTACAACTTTAAAGGGGAATTCAGTGGATGAATGGAACACAGTGAAAGCAAACAAAGTGTGTAAATGGTAAAATCTGAACGAAACTCTAAACACTGAATATTTTCCAGAGTAATATAGTAGGAATATTTTTAAAAAACATGAGCATTTTGTTTGCCGAGAGATACTGTCTGATATCTGTATAAAACATTTTATTTACCTCATTGATTTTCAGAGTAGGAGGCAAATCACTTAGCATAGCAAAGTGATCTCTCTGGTTTAGTTGTGTTGCATTACCTTGGTTGTAGTATGAAATCTGAGTAGTGAAACGGTGTGTTAGGCCCTTGTTTACACAGCCGCATGCTGAAGCATGCCATATTTTCTGTAAGACTGCAGAGCATCTTTCTCAGGAGGAAACCACATGTTGTATCGGGATTCTCATTTTCAGACCATTCTTGGGGAGATTTTGTCTTTCAAGGATTCTGGTCTCTGTGTTCAGAAGGTTGGAACAGCAAATGGGATTGAAGTGGTTTGCCCAATTCTTGCATAAATTCAGTAACCAGATGTCTTTTCAGGAATGCCCTGTGTCTGATGGTCACAGGCAGGGCCTGAGACTTCTAAGTGAATTTGGAATTGACTGTACTGTTAGCCAGCTTAATCCAGCCTGGCCATAGGGGAAGAATGCTTGCAGCTTTCAGAAATCCCAGTGTGACCATTGCCAAGCATCCAGCTGACAGCTTGCTGCGTGGAGTCAGCAGCCACAGGGAAATAGCCAACAGTGAAGCCAAGTCATGGTGGTGTGGTGGCATTCCTGCTTCACAAATCTTCCCACTAGCTTATCAGTTCCAGTGACTCTCTTTGCCAGTGGGCTGCACAGAGCAGTCCCTGGAGCCAAATGATTCAAGGCCACAGCTACTCTCCCCAGCCAGGCCCAGATTGATGGATTTTACTTTAATCCATCCTTGGACAGAAAAACTGGATCTGACAAATACGCACACCTGCTGCATGGAGCTGTAACACTGCAGTGCTGTGGCCATTTATCCTAGAGCATAAGGAAGAAGTCTGCTCACAATCCTTTCAACATCTAAAATGACAGGCACAAGCATATACAGCAGGCTGCTTTCTCTGCCATCATTATTCTGTTTTGACTTGCTTCTTACAGCCTTCATTTCTGCAGTGTTTTTGCAGTGTTTTATTCTGTACGTTCAGGGAACTGTCCCTTCTTTCTGCAGCTGCTCTTCGTCTGAGCTGTGCAGAATTGAGAGGCATTTGGTAAAGTGCCTTCTAATCATAACGTCGTAGTATCGATATTTCTGGAGAGAAGAATTTGGAATTGAAGCAGCTGGTCTCAATTAGCAGAACTGCTGCTATGGAGATGATGCATGGGCAAGCACGATGCAGAGCAAGCTGCAGTAAATGTATCATCCAAGCGTTTGCTGCTCTATCAAAGGACAGGGCTGCTCAATGCACACACAAGCCTTTTGCTTTGTCATGATGCCCTTACTGGCTGAACACAGGCTGGGGAGGAGTGTTCCTTTCCCAGTTCCAGCTTGGGACTGTTTGGGACCGTGGTTTGGGGGCAAAGCTACAAATGTAATTTCACAGATGAGAATGCAAGGGCTGGTTCTGTTCTCGCTCCTGCTTTCACAGAACCTGGTAAAAGCCTCAGCTGGGTTTCTTCAGCCACACTGTAGTAAACCCCACTGATGTGGAGACCTGCCTCCCATGGTACCTCTAGCTTGCTCTAGCACAAATCAGCAGAAAGATTTCAGAAAGGACTGCATTATAGGAAGCATGTTGAGATTGCAGTAGGGTTCCTTAATTCCCCCGAATTACCTCTGGATTGCTGAGAGGGAAATTCAGCCCAGAATACAAGAGCTGAATGCATCCATAAAGCAGTAAGCTTTCCTGAACAGGCAAGTTCACTATTGATGGTTGCGTTTTCAGTAGCAGCACAAGCGTTTGGTGTTTATAACTTCAGAATACAAAGGTTAAAGCAAATCTTTCCTCTGTTGTGGCAAAAGCTTGTTTGCAAACGTTGAGGTGTCTCATGAGATATACTCCAAAGAGTCCTTTCCTCTTTACCACCTCACCAGTTCTCTTCCACTCCTTCCTTCCAAAGAATAAACAACAACAAAAAAGCTACTCTTTTGGTGTTCCATCAGAAGAAATACTCTTTGGACAGAGTGGTAGTAGAAGCAATGGGAGCATAAAGGCTGAAGAGCGAGAAGGGGACAGCTGGCCTTGGATAATTACTTGAACACGCAGGCATCCTGAGAAAGCCACAGATGCCCCAGGGTTGATGACTGGAGCCCAGAGCTCCATATGTGTGCTTTGTGTGTATGTGCCTTTTGTTTGTTCTGATCAAGTCCTCCAGTGCTGGCCTTGAAGAGAGGCAGGTATTTCCAGGGTGGGGGATGGGAAGACACACAGTCCCTTCCGTGTTCCTCTTGTGGAGTTCAGTTGAAACATGAGTGGTGGTTTTGGGGGAGGTTGGTTGGTTGTTTTAGTGCTTGTGGTACTAATGAGCTCTGCTTCCAAAAAACTCTGCAAAGGCGTAGTGTATGTTCTTAAGTAGGGAGGATCATGCAGTGATCACTATTAGAGATCACCGATTGCCTGAAATGGTTGAGTGAAGGGGAAGGTAGCAGGACCAAGTGTCAGCCTCTGGGAACTGCCAAGATAACTTACGAAAGCGTACTTGTAAATAAGGCACTGCTTTGCATGGTCTTTTCGTCATCCTTTGCTTCTTCCTGAGTTTCTATTTCAATAGCTACTAACTTCTTTACTACCTTGTCCTACTTTGAGTCTTTCCTTCCTTCTCCACTTTCTTTCAGTTGTTATTTTGCCTCTTTTTAACTGCTTTCATTCTTCTTTTCTCCCTCACTTTGTGATTTCTTCCTTTTTTCTCTGTTTTTTCCCCTTTTGCTAGAGAAAGTCATATAATAATAATTGTTATTCTTGTGTTGCAAAAACTGCTGAAATGCAGCATGTCTGGTTGAGGTGCCTGTTCTTCAAGGAAAAGGTTTAGAAATTGGGCACAATTCAGAAAGTATGTGAGAGAGTAAGTAAACAATCAGAGCTCATGTTTTATGAGAGACTCAAGGGACTCAATCTACCTAGTTTATTAAAGAGAAGGTTAAGACATAATCACGGTCTGTAAATACTGATATGGAGGATAGGCATTTGATAATGGAGGATATTACAGTCTTGGGGGCAAAAAGCTTATTGGAAACTAACAGTTGTAAGCTGTAGGTAAACAGATTAAATATAGAGATACGAGGCCTATTTGACCACTGGATGAAGTTACTAATTGGAACAAGCCACTGAAAGCTCTGTTGAGTTTCTCCCCTGAAAGACTATTAAAATTCATCTTGAACTGCTGTGTGTTTTTCTAAAACCTAACTCCTAGTTCAGCTTCAGCTGCTGGACTTGCAGCAGGAACCGGTTGAAGATGGTTTCCTCATCCGTGTTATGCATTAGCTCTGACTAGATTAACACAACAGCCTCTCTGGCCTTAAAATCCATGGAGCTGTGAATTTCTAATGATACACTTGAAATCTGTAAAAAGTCACCTATGTCTGTCTGGAGCATAAAGAGTGTCTGCAGAAGCAGAAATTTAGGCTCCCCCAACTGAAGTTAAAGAAGGGCATACTTGAGAGCAGCATCTTCGTTTTGGAATAACTCATTTTCAGACTTTTCAAACAAAAGACTCTGATATTGGCTGACCTAGCTGTCCTCAGCTGCTGACTGGAGGCCTGGTCTAGAGAAATCGTTACCAGAATATCAGAACAGTGTCAGGGAGAAGCTAAATCTGAGACAGAGACAGAAGTAGACTCAATAGTGTAACTTGGTTCAAATTCAGCTTTGACCATAACAAGCACAATTTCCCTGACATTAGCGAAGCCACACTCACCAATGCCAAACCTGAATTTGACCAAATCAGCATTTTTTCTTAATGTATTCAGTAGTAGACTAATTGTTTTCCAGCTGCAGTAGTTAGGAGTTTTACTGTTGATTGCAGCGGAAATGGTGTTAAGCTGCTGCTGAATCCCACTGAATCCCCCTACCATTGGGTACAAATGAACAAAGAAATGACACCATATGATTTCACCAGCGAAATGTATTGAGATCAGTGTAGCATACCGGCACACAAGATTTTGGAGGTGGTCATATTAAAAATAGCAAATAGGAGGGAAAGTATTTCCCTTTATTAAACAGAAGTCCTAAAGAAAAGGTTTTAAAGCATCCATTAAACTTTCCAGGACTCCCTGATTAAGAAACACTGTGCTAACTTGCTGGTATGCATCTATTATTCTTCTGATTGATTGGCATACTGCTGTGAGAGGAGAATAACCCAAAGGACCTTGTATTCATGGAAAAAAAAAGATGAAAGGATAAAGGAAATCAGATCTCCCCCAAACATGTATGTACTCTCTGATACCTGTATTTTTACTTGCTGTTGAACATGCAGGTTGCAGTGTACACAGGAGTGTGTTCACACTTACATGGAATGTCCCTTGCACATTTGCTGCACGTGCTTGTTAAAAACACACTCACACTCGTCTTTAACCTGGAGAATTACCACATGCTTGTCTGCTTTTAGCACTGGAAGAGAGCAGATTAGAAGTGTCTGCGTGTCTGTGTGTATGTTTGACAGCGCATAGGTGGTGAACAAGCTGCAGGAATGATTGGCACTCATCAAAGAACCTGAGTGCACAAACATACTCACCCCCCACCTCTGTGACCCTAGTTCGTATTCCAGTTGCAACCCAGTCAGCACAGCACAGCTTCATCTGTGTGAGTCTCTCTTCTGAGTTCAAAGAGATAAAAAAGCACCTTGCAATATGAAAAACACGGGGAAAATAAAAGGGGCTTTTTTTTTTTTTCCCCTGGCTCCCTTCTGCTATAGGGAGTTTGGGAGTAGGGTTCTGTTACTGAATGTATAATGCAGAGTGTTTTGTTTTAAACTGGAGCTGGTAGGGAGCATTGAAAGCCTGTTCGTTTGTCATCTGTTTGAGCATCTAAAGGAGTTGGGTAATTGTATTTTCCTTCAGAGAAGAATCACTCTCCGCCTCCACTTTCCACCACACCCACAAGGAACACAGTTTGAGGTATTCTTAAAGAAGGAAATTAAACAGGAATCACGAGCACATGATGTACCTGTCAGAGGAACAAACCTGTCAAGTGTGCGCAGTGCCTTTTGCTTTCTAAAGTTAGTATAATCAATTGAGGCATTTGGGCAAGCTATAAAAATAATTGGCCCTATTTTTTCCACCCTACTTTTAATTCCGCAGACGTATTATAGCAGTCTGGCTCAAACCTCTATTATACCAAAAACGTTCTACCCACAGCCCTATGTGTGCAAACACAGACACAGACAGTTTACCATCCTCATGTGCCGCCTTGGTCATGCAGTAATAAATGTCCCTCATGGGCCTTGGCTAGAGGTAGTTGAAGTCAAGGAATGCCTTTTCCATTCATTTCACTTGATCATAAGCATAATGCCTGGATAGGGAAGTAACTGCTCCTGGAGATGAGATGTCAAATGTGCTCTGCCATCTAGTCCTCATGCACCTGTGAAGCTGCTGTCAATAATTAGCGTGTAAAAACCCTTTCTGTTCAGCTTTCTCTTTATCTGTTTCCACTGTAATTGCACCATGCTTGCTTTTGGGGTGAGACAGACCGTAGTTTGACTTCACATTGCTTCATCTACGGAAGCTTCTAGGAATTCTACTCTTCCTTTGCCAAAGCTTAGTTTTATCAAAAGATGCTGATTCACTAAAATGTCTTCTCTGAAATTATTTGGCTCAGTGAACTTCTGATATATCGAAGACTAGGTCTCTTCTGAACTCTCTGTGGATTCATAGCAGGCTCTTAGGGAGTCCTGCTTGCGATCTGCAAAGCAGAGACCCTAAAAGCCCTGCCTCTGCAGGGACTGCCACCATCTCTGAGCCCTAGGTTATCAAGCCAAGATGTCCACAGCTATAGGGCAGACCCAGCATGTCCAGCTAGAGAGATGTGACCCTACAAAGCGTTGATACGTGGGGGACTGGCAGAAAGCACCAGGATCCTCAGCTGTTTTCTAGATTGATGCTCCATTTCCTGCGAAGGATAACTAGTAGGAGTTACCCTGAAAGGCAAGGGGAACCCCAGGTGAAGGTTAGCTTCCAGGCTTAGTCTTGTAGAATTGACGTGTGGAGTGTGAAAATCTTGAGATTGGCATCCAGAACTTGTAACACCTGGTCAGATCCCGTAGTGCCTGAATTTCTGTCTGGCTGGACACACAATTGGTCTGGGAACCTGAAGCTTTGGACTCCTCCAGGCTGGGTGGTCTTTGTAGCAGACCCACCTGGAGCTATAGTCTCTATTAATTCTAGATGTGAACCATGGGTCTGGCGAGATTGTTTTTCTCAGTCTGGAGCTGCAGGGTCTTGGGTGCATTCAAAACTTTGCTTCTTTTTTTTTTCCTGACTCACTGAAGGTTGATGAAAAATGCTAAAAAGCATTGGATTTTGATCTGACTTAAGCTAAAACCTCCTTTAATTGACTTTTTCTACCAGCACTTCAACCAGCTCTGTTCTGTGGTTAATCAGTCAGTCTGAAGAGGTGCATGGATGAAACCTATCCCAGTCTGCAGAGAGTAGAGGATGCCACAGGAAAGTGGGTTCCGGTTGAGCCATAGGTAGAATTGGCCACATTTACAGGTAGGAAATGCGTTTTAGATTATGGATAAAATAACAGATGCAGTCAGCAGTGTGAAAGCAATATTGACGGAACCATTTGAAACCCATATCTATAAGTACCAGAGCAACAGTATAGGATTTTTTAAATTATTCCTCACCCCTGTTGGAATTGAATGAGCGTGCATTGTGCCAGAATGTATTCTGGGGTTTTTAGAGACTGTTCTATCCGGTTTTCGTGATTCTACCATACCAGTGTTTGTTCAGTGTCATTGCAAAAGGCTGTAAACATTTTAGGAGAAGAAAGATGGTGGAATCTCAGGGCTGCAACACAGCATGTGCTTTGCAGGATGATTTCATTAAGGACCAAGGGTAGCTTGGCAAGTGTGGTTTAAGTTGTTATATATATTTTCTTTTCAATCTTAAACTCTTTTTTTTCTGGGTTGCAGAAGAAAATACTTCTGACTCCATTTACATCGGTCTGTATTTCACATTCTAGCATCTTGTATGGAAACCTTTTCATTCTTTTTTCTTTGCTCCTGGAAAGAGAACCAGCATTACATCAGAAGAGCTCTAGCAGTAATGGGACATCAATCCTTAAGTAGATTGACTGAGACCAGAATTGGTTCAGGTATTTGACCCTGCATCTGTCATGCAGAATAAGCACTGTAAATATTAATATACTGATCCATCCCAATTAAGGGATATAGTCCATCCCTGTATATAGCAGGTAAGCCATTTGAGCAAAGACTTTATTCAAAGGTTGTCTTAAAGTTTTGCTGAAAGAACTGGGTGGTGCCTTGTACACCAGCAGTACCTTTCTGTTCAGAAGCATTTCTTAGCCCCATATAGTTTATGAGTTTCCCAGCTCAGACAAAATGTGTCACCTAATGGATATTTAACCAGTACAACTGAGAGCCAAGGGCTGGCATTGCATTCTCAGCTAGTGGATGCAGGCTCTTTTTGTTTGTTTTGCATTCTTCTATCCAACATGAACATTTTGCTAATCAGTTGTTAAGCGTAAACCAGGCCTTACTCAGCCTATCCCTGCAGTTTGTGCTATTAAGTAGTTGGCACAAATTTAGGGAAAAATCTGGGAAGGCTCGATCCCAGTTCAATTATCTGTTAGTTCCAGAGCTGTCAGGTGGAGCTGGATACGATATGCCATGGGTTTGCTTTGCTGCTCTTAGAGCGTGTTGGTCTGTGTAGTGGTAAGTTTTTGGGTGTTTGGGCTCTTTTACCAGGTGCTATCTTTGAACTCGCTGCCTTGCCTCCTGGCATCCTGAGATGCCGAATCCATGGTTAGTGTGTATTTAATATGCTGGTCTGTTCATGAAGAACAATCCCATACCAGTAAAGCATTGTTTGTATTCCCCTGCTGTCCTCCCATGGATGCACACATAGAGGAGACTCCAGAGTTTTAGTTCAAAATGGCGTTTCTTGTCCAACTCCAAGAGAATCTTCCAAGTGCGCTAATACTAAGAGAGCTCAAGCCCATGCTCTAGTGGTCCAGCTACCATTCAGCGGCAAAATTGCAGTCATGGTGTGGTTGATTTTGCTCTGATGTGGGAGAAGCAATCCCTGCATTGTGAGAACACCTGGTATTCTTGAACCTTGTGGTGTAATATAATATGGTATGCTCTGCAGCTGCATGGGGAGGCAACAGCAACGGCTTTGTGCTGTGAGGGGTAATGGAGATGTTACCTTAATTCTCTACAAACCATAGGGAAGGAGAGATTGGGTTTAATCGTGAACTTCTGCATCTGTTGCAGTCTCTCACATGTAACGATTGCTCAGTAACATTGCCGCTACTGGAAATAGAGGCTTTTGAAAGTGGCAAGAAATTCTGGGGTGCAGGCTGAATTTTTCAAGAATGCTCAGTGAAAACTCTGTCAGGCGATTTCCTTTCTGGAAATTTGGGACTGATGCTCTAGATTATGCTAAAATTAACACATTCAAAGTCTTGTTTGAGAACATTTTGGTAAGGCAGGGGTGAACAGCTGTCAACACTCAAGAAGGAGGATCTGGCCTAAGAAACACGATCAATTGCTTGCAGCTCTCACAACAAGTACCTCCTCTTCTGTACATTCAGTAGAAAAGTGGTGAAGTCACTGGTGCAAGATGTAACACAACAGAGTGCAGCTCTGTAGTTTTTTTTCTATTTTTAGGTTTCCTGTTGCTCCAGGACATAGAAACTTGTTTTATCATCTATATCTCTCAGATACAGGCCTAACTACAGGAAAAAAATAATAGCAACATGTGTAAACAAAACAGCAACACCTAGTTTCCTCTCAAGTCTGTTCATAAGGAATGCTCCTGTCTTTTAATGGGGTATGTCTTATTCCTCCAGTTCCTAATAGCTTGTACTACCGTTCTGTACAGTTCTATATAGCTAAGTGACCAAGACTAGAAGATCTAAAATTAAGAAGAGTAACCAGAATATGCAAAAGCTGTCATAACAAATTTACCGGGAGATGGGGATTATGTTACTAGTTTTCTCCATTATACCTGAAGTAGATTTCCAACAGTCGTGATACACACGTTGTCCTATAAGAATTGCTAATAGATTACATTTTATGATGTTCTGGAAGTCCAGTCACACAGTCTGTCAGAAACCTGTCACCATGGATCCTTGTAATAAACTGGAATTTACTATTGCTCTGTCGGCAAAAATCTGGTGTGTGTGTCTAGATCCATGTGTGTGGAGATGGTCCAGCAGAAAGAACTTGCTGTCAATAGAGGCAGAATAATTTCCCCCAGCTGTGAAATACTTTAGCATAAAGTTATTTTTTAGAGATTTTTGTTCTTATATTTCCTTCCTAATACCCTGAAATAAATCCCCTCAGTCTAATGTTCTTATCACTTTTCTTTGATGAATTTCCTCTCTTCACTCCTGCTCCCTCAGCTGTCCCTGAATTTCCTTCCTAAATCCCTTCTGTCCTTTGCTAACCTCCTGTTGTCCCTCACCGTCCACAGCAGCACTTTCAAGGCAGAAAGGAAAGACACACGCAGTAAGAGAGTGCATATTATCCTCTAGGTATTACGAATTCATTTTATCCTCATTTCCACCTCTTAAATCAATCCCTGATTTATCAAATCCAGAAAATAATAACATTTACTTAAGAACAAATGGGTAAGATCATTGGACCCAGGACAGAGTGGCACACAGCTGTTATCACAGTCATCTGGGGTCATGTTTTCACTTCTTTTTCATATAGGGATGTAAGTTGTAAGTTTAGCAGCCGTGGAGGAACTTGGATTAGGAAGTAGTCTTGTGGGGATACCTAAGATTGCCAAACTCTTTCTAGACAGCAGTGCAGTGCAAATTGTACATTTGATTGCTCTATAGTACCAGAACATCCCCAATATAAGAGACAAGGCATCTGGGTCCTGCCCAGTAGCCTAGCAGAGTAAAAAGATGTATTTCACAGGGACTGAAATAGAAGTCCAGCACCAGGTAGAAACATATCTAAAAAAAAAAAAAAAAAACTACAAACCTCAGAGATCTGTTAACCTTAAAGCCTTCATTTTTGAGAGAAAAGGTATCCTTGCCTTCCTGCATGGCTGAGCAAGGACAATAGGGGTGAGAACACTTTTAAGTAAAAGCACTGCTGAAAACTGCTTTATTTCATATTGAGCAGAGAGTGGTACCGATTACCAGTGACTGAGGACGTAGTATCTGCTCAGTGCTAGGTAACAGCCACTTGCTGCTTATGTACCAGGAGGGCATATAGTTTATTGAGACATCCTGACATCTGGCAACCTGTCACCTATTTTTTGGCAGATACCAATGATTCAATGTCTTTCTGCATCCATTTGGCTGCGGAAGCGTCACAATACAAATTGAAACAGCATTCAGACTCTCAAATGTCAAGACTGGAGCTGATGACATACTGCTTGAGGAAAAAAGGAGATATCAAGGACGAAGAAATCTAAGATAGCAAGATTGTTCCAGGGTACAGGAATGAAATATTGGACAAATGTGTAGAATCAAAGAAATAAGGGTTGGAAGGGACCTTTGAGGGTTTACATGGTACATCCTCCACTCAAACGAGGACTGCTGTTGACACGGGTCAGCCATGGATTTGTCTCGCTTTGTTTTGAAAACCTTAGGTGACTGAGATTTGTCAGCCTCTCTGGACAGCCTGTTCCAGTGCTGCATTACACTCCTTAGTGATTTAGTTCATCCCAAACGTCTAACCTGAACCCCAGTGTGGATATGCGGAGAGAGATTTGCCAGCTCTCATGGCTGTTGTGTTCAGTAATGAATAAACTTGTGTCAGTCATCAAATAAAGACTTGGAAAAATTAAAACAGAATCTATAGGAGTTGGAAGAAAAACTTAATGCCTCAGAGAACTGTGCAGACAGTACTGATTGCTGCAGCCTCATGGTAGGAACAACCAATCAGTGTAATTAAGAGCTGTGTCAGGAAAATTTAGTATAAAAAGTGGCAGCAGAAGAAAAATTGATGAGTAAAACTGAGAGTCAACTGACTAACATACAAAGAACGGGGGTCTCAGCAAGTGAAAATAAACATCACAGCAGTAGCATGAAGAGGGTTTAGGACTCTGGTTCAAAGGCTGCTTTATTGAGGGAACTCTAAGGCTTAAGGAGCCTAAAGGAACTCATGGTAATGATTGCATCTCGTTTGCGGTTTGAATACCAACAAGAGAGCAACCACATTAGCAGGCAAAGGAGGAGTGCTTTCTTAGAGCCTACCTGGAGTCTTGAGAGGAGATCTTGGCGATCTGTAGGAGGGAACACTGGAAGTGGGATCATAAATGCACTGGGCTGGAATAAAGGACATGATTACTGAACTTCTGTGATTTAAGTGTTAGATATAAATCAAATTTTAGATATAAAGTTCTGTAACTATAGTTTGAGGAACAACTAGCAGACAATAGATGAAATAATGAACATATTGACGTAACTTCACTGCACTTCTAAAGAGGTCTTAACTATTTCTGACTGTTTCATTTATCAGTCTCAGATTGCTGGTTCTCACAGAGGCTTGACCTCCATCCTCTGATATAATCTCTCCAGCTGTCCCTTTCATTACAGTTTCTATTTCTCTTCCACTTATTTTCCAGGTGCATATCCAGTTAGAGATGCTTGGTTTCTCTCCCCTTATTTTTACACATCTTTTGAACAGTAATACCATTCATATCATCCTTAATTTCTTCCTCCCCATTACTATAACTGCTACTACTGCAAATATATTTTTCTTCTGTTTTGATTCTGGATCCTCTCTTCAGAATACCTCACAGCCATCCTTCTTTACAGCTACTGTAGTTATAACACCTCTGGCAGTTCTGTATCCTCAAGCCTCAGTTCAGCCTTTAGCTGTGCTGTACTAATACCCGTATGCCTTAAGAGCTGTTCGTTTACCTTTTTTTCAAAAGCTTATGGAACTTCAGCAGAACTAGGGCCTATTTTGTCTGCATTCTTAACCTGAAATAATATGCCACAAATCCTGCCATCATGTCTAACGGTCTGATACCAGCTCTGTGACCTTCACTGTGACTGAATACAGAATTTAACACAGCCTGGTTTAAAGAAAATGCTGCTAATAGCTAGTCAGAATGTTCAGCTTCTTTGTTTGCATATGCAGATAAGAATTTTTGAAGTTACAGTGTTTCAGTCAGTGTACATCAAGAGTTTAAGCATTATTCTTATGATCAGGACTATGAATACCTAGACCCACAGCACACAATGTCATGGCAGAAGTGAGATACCTGAGCAGAACTGAAGAATTCAGAGCCTGGCAAGAAGGTTACATCTCGATAGATTTAATGCATACATAGATGTTTAGATATCCTAAGCTTAAAGCCTATACTTAAACCCTATAGAAATTAAGAAGTGTTTCAGGGTTTTATTGGCCAGGCATATTCCTGAGAATATGTTTTAATGAATTAGATTTGTTTATGAGATTCAGGAAGCTAATGACATAGTAGTTGAAAGATCGAGATTGCTCTTATATGCATCAGAATGTATTGATGCTGGATGGGAATTTTTTAATTGATTAAGTAGACAATTTAGAACAGGTATTTGTTGCCTGGTGAGTAAGTGACATATGATGCAATTCTGCTAACCATCATGGAAATAACTTTCATTCATTTTCAAGCAAGACTTCTGTGGCTCAAAATGTGTATACAACATACTGGCCTAAGCTCAGAGTTATCATGAGAGGATTCTCCTGTTGAATTCAGCAGAAGTGCAGATATTTCCTACAGTTCTGAATTTGGCCCTGGAGTTTTATTTATAGTGTGTCAGCCCTGAGATAAAGCTCAGAGGGTCCCTGATCCTCTTGCTATGAGAAATAATTTTTACTCACCCATGGGCATTTTTGCTCCACCCGTTATGTGCATTTTCCAAGCCATAACCTCCTTCTCAAACAGATGATTTGATTTTTGTTCTTTTTATTTTTAAGTGATTTCCTAGGGATGGGGGGAGGAGATTTCTGTGCATGCAGAACAACTGTTGAACTGAATCCTCATTATAATAACATCAAGTGGCTGGTTTAAACTGCTGACCACCCATCTGAGTCATTATGCTAAATGTTCTTTGCTTCTGGGCACCTCCCTCTCTGTGCGTGCCACACTAATGTGAGAAGAAACACAGAGGTTTCTGTGAGATCTTGACGTCTTACCCAAAGCACCAAAGGGCATGGACTGCATGGGTTTGTGAGTTAGTCTCTTCCCATAGACTTGAATTCACCCGATGGGTCTGCTGGTACAGTGCAGTCACAAAAATATATAGGTCAGAAAGACAGAGTATAACTGGAATAAGTTTTAATTGATTGTAAATGTGTACATAAACTTCAGAAATTATGCTTTTGAAAAATCAGTATGCAGGTAGCATGGACAGTGCTTTGACTCCCAAAATATACTGCAGTATAAAATATACACAGCATATTATACCTGATCGATATAGCTTCAGTTCCTGGGGAGGATGTGTGGCTACTTGGTGAAAAGCAAGCTTTGTAGGTGGCAAAGATCACATTATTTTATCAGAGGGGTTGTTGTCCTTCAGCCATGCACAGCTGCAAAACCAAAGGCAGCAGGTTTTTCCCCTCTTTGTATCAGAACCTCCCTTTAATTCCTCTTTGCTCTTAACACACATCCCGATAAGTCTAGCACTTGCTTTGGGATGTCTACTGGCCATCTGCTATGAGGGATGACTAAATATATGCATACAATGCTTTTGTCACTGCTGTGTTATTTAATTTCTTATTAGGTACAAAATCTGAAAGGACACTACACAAGTACAGACCCATCAGCTTCTGAATATATTAGGCAACTGTATTAGTGGATTCCCAGCATTTCCAGGGAATTAGCTCCACAGAATAGGTTAGTTGAAAAGTATATTTATCTTCAAATGATAACTAGAAACCCTAAGGGAAAACAGACTTTGTGGCAGCTGTTTTTCTCCCCTTGACTGCTCTGTTTTCACTTTGTACTCTAACTCTGTCTTGCCCTCAATTAACCAGTTCTTGATACCTGCCCAGCTTTGCAGAATCAACCACTTAATCATAGACAAAGGCTAAACTTTCTTCTTCCTGGAACAGTTTAGCCTGCTAACCTTATGCTGTCTGTGTCTTTCTCTTCCCATGCTTTTGCATTTCCCCAGTCCTGCAATCAAACTTGTCTTAAGTATCTGCAAGTGCACTGCATTTCTTTTCTTTATTATTCCCTGTGATGATGAAATAGCATTAGTGGAAAATGGGGCCAGTTTTCTCTTTGCATGTTAGGACTCCTAGGCTGCAGCATTATAAACCATTTGTTACTTCAGAAAACTTGGAGCTGCTGGTGGGAAGACCATACATGTTTCAGGTTTGAAGCAGGTGAGACTGCTTTTTGCATTGATTTTGGAGAGCAAGATGCCAGGCAAGTTGAAATGGCTTTGTGACAGTGTTCGTATCTCCACAAGAAACAGGAAGAACCTGTTCCCTGTCTCACCCTGGGCTCTGGTTATAGTCTGATAGCACATCCACAGCTCATTTCCATTATTCTCCTTTTCATTCTCCTTCCATTACAAGTTGAACAAATAGTATGCTTAATTGACAGACTGTTTCATCGTTTCCTGCTAGCCTTACTCTTCTTTTGTGCAAATAACATATCGGACTTTCCAAGTAGTTCTTCATGTCACAACAATGTCAGAAATACTGTGAGTGACTAATTGGGCTACCAGAAGCCTTTTTTCCTTCTTGGGCTTCATGCAGCAGTCCCATCTCAGCTAAGACTCATGGTGTTGTGGAAAACCACGTGGAAAACTCTTCCAAGGTTTCATGACCATTCATTTACCTGTAGTGAATTTTCTTTAATTTGTTGCTTTCCCTCCTCATTTACGAACCTCAGACTGGTCCCTTCCTCCATTCTGTTGTATCCCAGGGCTCTGTTTCTGCATGGTGTTAAGTAGCTTGGGAAGTCTCTGCTGTGGATGTTTTCAGCAGAAGCCGGTCAGCAGCTGAGTAATTGCAGGTTGCATAACTTGCAGTCTGGCCCAATAAAGCTTTTCATAGGAAAACTAAACAAAGCAGATGCCAGAAACAGGTGGTTGTTTTTTTATTGGCAGAGCTTCCCACTATGCTTTATGTTATTGCAGGAGAGTACTTTTTATTTCAGTGGAGTCCTGAGCTCAAGCTGGAGAAACAGCGATACCCTAGACTGCTGTGAGACATCAGCCCAGCACTTTGGAGACCTCAGAGCTCTTACCTCTCAGATACCTTCTGCCTTTTTACTGATCCTGAAACATGCCAAGATGGGACTCCAGGACTTTCAGCCAGAATCATGTAGATACGAGTGCAGTACCCACAGTGTTAAGAACTGCTCTCCTCGTGCCCTTGTACTATTTTTGGTAAAGCTTTTGCAGTAAGGAGCCACCAAAGAGTTAGCTTGGTGGAAGTAAACTATAATCAGTGACGCTTTTTCCTTCTTTTCTATATTGACGTGGGGTTTTGTGCTTTCCTATCCCTCAGTTGCTTTGGGATCTAGAAAGCTAGAGTAAGTGTACTTTGCTGAAATAAGAAGAGTAGGCTTGGTGCTGATGTATAGTGATTCATCAAAACAGAGCAGACCAGCTTTCCCATTTCAATTCTCCTGTTGCGTTATGAATTTCAGACACGGGGCTCAATAAAGCTCTTATTTATGTACGTTGTTCATAGAGCTTGCTGTTTGATTTAGGCATCTCCCAGTCATCTCATCTGCAATATAGGCTCTGCTTTACAGAGTTTAGCACTATAGCTAGAAGGCAACTTATCTCCAAAAAGAGCTTGCCTTTGACCTTGAATGTTCTTGCAGTTGTTAAATGCTTGTGCAGGTTTCCTGAGGAGCTGGAAGAGCCATTTTTGCAGTATGACTCTGCTTCTAAGTGTGTCTGTAAAAACCAATGGTATTTTAGGTTTTCCTGTTTGCTTTTTTCTGTCCGTGGCTTGTAGATCAAATACGTCCAAGCTTGCAAGTGAGAAAAAGGATTTTCTAATTGCTAGTTTCAGAAACTCACTTACTTGGTAAAGGTACCTGAAGGTAAAGCTTCTACACCTGAAGGTTAGTTTATAAGCTTTATTGATGATACAGGAACCAAAGTAGGTATTACTCCTTCTATCATGGCAGTGCTTACTCTGCAAGGATGATAGAAGTGTTAAAACCTTGTTTGTGTCATTTGGCTATGCAGAATTGTCTATGAATACACAATAGGGAGCAAGAGGAGGTTTTTTTGAAAAGCTGTGCCAACCACACTGTCAAAATACTTATGCAATACCAGCACAGCACTGCTGTTGGGAATACAACCTTATTAGTTACCCTCACCCTACGCAAGGCAAGCTAAACCAGTGAAAATGGTGTTTTGATGCTGTCACTGCATCGACAGAAGGGGTTTCTGTGGTCATGGCTTTTTTTAGTCACATGTTGTCATGCCGCTGTCTGATATAGTCATGTTGGCAGTGCCCTGAGGTGCAACCACTTTTCTGACTGTACGTATGCTTTTAAGCTCACCTGTTACAGAAAGGCAGTACCTACCCCCTTGGAGCAGGAGATAGATCATTCCTGATTGTCCTGAGAGTACCAGAATCATTTCATTTGGGAAAAGGACAATCAAAATGAGATACTGCATGATAATCAGAAAATTCGGTCCTGCAATGCAGCATTATAGAAGGGAAAAAAAAAAAGGGAGAAAGAGAGAGAGAAAACAGAGCAGTTTGTCTCCCTGCACTATATATGGGAATTCAGAGCAAGAGAACTGTGTATTTGGGTCAGCTGAGTCCTAAAGGAGAATTTTCATGCCGTCTTTTCAACCCGTTTTCATACATGGTTGTGGAAGATGCCAAATCTTAAAGGGGCAAATATTAATAAGAAATAATCCTGTAATTATAAACTGCCTATTCTGTTGCTTCTGCTATCATTTCAACAAGAAAGTAGCAAAGCAGCTCGGGTATGTCTACATGATGCAATACAGGGTCATGCAGAGACACCTAAGTTAGCTCTGAATGTACCCATATGGGGACAGAAACATTATAGCAGTATCAGCAGCACTCAGCTTGGGCTCATTAGGCAGCTTGTTTGGAGCTAGCTGAGACATCTCTGCCCAGCATGGAAATTTCTTAGTTCTCCTCCAAATGAGCTTAAGCTTTATCTAGGCCTGATGCACAGCTCACTAAATTTTGAGAAAGTCTTTCCACTGATTTCAGTGGACTTTGGAACAGACCTGGACATTGTTTTCAGAAAGGTGTCCCTCAGTAGGGTTGTGCCTGTGTTTGCTGTGCAGGGCACCTCTTCTGCATGGTGTTCTGCAGGGTCGAAGGAAATAAAAACAACTCACTGGTGATGGTGGGAATGGTCAAATACAGAGTATCACACCGAAAACCATCACCTTAGTTATAAAGATGCTTAGCATGAAGTCATCTTCTTGCACGTTTTCAGTATGAAATGAGACCAAAGTCAAATGCTCATTCCCTCAAACATCCTCATGCAAGTCCTGTTATTCCTGCTTCGCTCCAGTAACTTCTGCATTGCTGCTTTTGTTCCTCTTTGTCCCAGGCTTTTCACACTTGCCCAGGGTGCCCTCCACACTAGCACTGCCAGGGTCAGTTCAGCTTGGATTAGTCTGTTCCTTTCCAGGTCTACCTTCAGGTTTTTTAATCTAAACTAAGACACTCAGAGTCAGGAAAGGCTTGCCCACCTCTCTTCTTTGTAATAACCACTTTTTATAGCAAGCCTGAACCAGAGCCCTCCAAAACCCTTCATCAAGAATTTGATCATTTAAAAGAAACAAACAAAATTTTTTACAGGACTTTAAAACTTTATTTTCCTGTGTGAGGGTATTGAAGAATAAATTGATGGTTGCACAACACTGAGTTTTCTAAAACTTGTGTGGTGTTGTGCATCAGTTAAGCAGTCGAGCCTGTGTGTGTGTGTGTTTAAAGAAAGGTGACTTGGGTTTTTTTCCTCCTTTTAAGACTAAGGAAATGATGTTTGAGAAAATCTCTCTGATGTCCAGATCATGAGGTTCTAAAGCAGGCAGATTTTTGAAGAGACTTAAAAGGTACTACAGTGTTTTAATGTGCCAGCTACAAACTGTCCCAGATAAATTTCATTTGTTTATAGAAAATACATGATAGTGGTGCAGCAAGAGTACTTGTGCTTTTCCTTCTCAGAAACTGCTGTAGTCAGTTTGAGCTTTTGATATAGACTGTAGTTGTACCTCTTCCTGAGGGTCTCCCATAGTTGCCACTGCAGGAATATTGAATCACCTAGGTTTAAACCAGGCTATGCCATGTCCTTTGCCTGGTGACGTATTCCTCGTCTTTATTACCAGTGTCTGAGGGGCTGCACTGTGCTTTGCCAAGTAGCCTGACGCAAAGTGAACATGAAGCAGCTGTGAATTAGTCCTGGAGATTGTGACAGTGGAGTTAGGGGTAATGCATGTATGTGAACTGCTTGTGATTAATATCAAGTGTGTCTTTTTTTAGCAAGAAGCTGTCATCTTCAAAGTTCCCCCCCACCTCATCTTGCTCATTAATTTTAATTTTTTTTTTCCAGTCTTCCTGTTAAAAATGAATTCTTAATGAGTGCTTCTGCTATTTAAAATGCCTCAAATTCCCTCCGTAATGATCCCTCTCCATCAAACTGAAAACACATTCTTTGTAAACAAAAAACAAGACCTTGTGGCATGCAATTTGCATACCTTCTGTGGCATCTTTTAATTTATAGTACTGAAATTTATTTTTAATTTCTTTGTATTTCATGCGGGCTATGCTGAGTGAACACATGATGATGATGGCTAGTTATCTTTTTTTTTTTTACTTGGCCTGTGTTGAAAAAATGTTCCTATAAAAGCAGCATTTGTAGTCCCTCTCTCTGAAGTTTGAATAAAGTTTAACTTGTTAGTAGTGAATGATTCTTCTTAGCATCTGCGTTTTGCTATCATTTGGAGCTTTGGAAATGTATTCTACTAATTGTTTTCAGCATTTTAGAAATCTGTTCCTGGGCTTGGACAGAAGTTTTAATCTCATTGACATGGGCACAAATAAAATAATTAGCCAGTAAGTTCAGCTCTGATTGGTATCAGAGGAAGTTTTGCAGTGCTCATCTTTTCCTGTCAGTACAAAAAAAAAGAAAAAATTAGTCTGTTGTAGTAAATTTCTGATGTCTTTGGATTAGCTACAATAGCCATGAATCACAGTGCAGAAGCAGAAGGCAAAGCCTGGGATGAGAATCCAGCAGCATACTGCCACCTTTCCATGCAAGTGGACTTATAGTTGGTGCAAAGACATACTAATAATCCCTTAACTGTATATGCATTATGACACAGGCCCTTAGCGTGGTGACCGGCTCTATGCCACAGTAGCTGACAGTAAAAAGAAATATACTGAAGTTAGGAAGTCTCTCTAGAGAGCCCTGTGGTCCCTCTCTTCCTACCTACATGTCATCTTTAGCCACAACAAGTTAACAAAATATGGTTGACTAACTTTTATCCTGCTGTACCCTCAAGATCAAAGGGGTGCAAGCTCAGATGGAAGTATAAAATTCTCCATTGAGTTCAGCCTTGAACAGCTGACATCTCTACAGAAGTTGTTGAGTCTTATGTTTGAGTCACCCAGTCCAAAAACTACCTTCTTCGATGAGGTCTGAGATTGGGGGTTCAAACACAGCAGTCACTTTTAAAAATGCTCTGCCCCAACACAGAATTCACGGTGTTGCCTCCTTAAATAGGTCATTTGTGCTCAAACGTCCAAGGCTAACTAAACTTGGGAGATGCCACCATATCTCATAGCTGACTACTTAAAGAGGTGGCATTAAAAATTACCAGTCAGTTGAATGAGTGTGCTCCAAGCTTCTGACTTATTCTTCACAGCCTTTGACTAACTGCTACCAGACTCTCCATAGAAATTTTCCCTATCTTATTTTCAAGGAGCCTTAGGAACTAAAATGGTCTTTTCTGAAAATACTGTGCTCTTGCGCTAGAAACTATGTTACAAGTGAAAATATTATACACTTTGCATGGGAAGGAGCTAATTTCCATAGCATTTTGATTCTGTTTGAGCCATGTCTACTACTCCATTTTGTTGTTGTTAACTGTCTTTTCTTGACTTTATAACCAGCAGGCAGGAGAGGTTTTGCTTCTTGACACCAAGGGTAACCCAAGACCATTAGGGGAGAGAGGAACTGTCCATGTTGTTAAAAAATAATTGTTTGTACATCAACAAAACTATGATATGAATGGAGAGGATTCCTAACGGAAGCCAAACAATTATTCATGTAGCAGAGTAGGATGTAATTTCCAATCTGAAGCACTTTAGGGGCCTTCACCTCCGTTATGCTGTGTAGTGGCTGGCATCTCATTTCCAGGACTTATTCTGCCTCTGTCAGCACAACTGTAATCTGCACCCACTGCTGTGCTAGCCTGTAAATCACTGCAGCCGGTTACGTGCTCCAAGTTATTGTGCACAGTCTGAATGCACTACCGAGGACCATTCCTGCCACCACCCAGCTTCCAAGGAAATGCATTTCTGCTTTCCCTTGGTAAGACTTTTCTTTCTGGTTTCCATCTTCATTTCAGAGATCTACTGCCCAGTATCAGAGGGCTCTGTACAACAGAATCTCCTCCTTGCTCGGCAGTCAGTGAGATACAAACAATATGTTGCTTTTGTTATAATAATACTCTCTGTAGTATTTAGGTAGGGTATATATACCAATGGCTTTAAGTTGTGCTGGTGATAGAAGAACTGTGAAATGGGAAATGCTTTTTTAATATCTCTTGTCTTTCCCACTGACCTAAATGCAAAGTTCCCTGAAGTATATTCCTCAGCAAATTTGGTTATGATATCCATTTCAAATGAATTTGACAGTAAATTTAGGTCTGGTTTCTGCTTCTGAGTTCATTATCAGGATGCTAGTTTGTGAATTTACTGAAGCTTCCATGAATCCGTTTGTCAGGATTTCAGTGACTCATTTGGGATTAAGCAGTTTTTCAGAAACATGTTATTAGCAAACCCATTCGTATTAGTTGCTGGTTTATATTCACTGTTTCTAGTTTGTGTCCCTTTTTATCTTGGTTACATGGGTTACTCTCTGATTAGCTGACTGTAACTTTTTAAAGCAGGCAAGAGAAGAGGTTGTCATGGTAAATGATGAGTAGTATATGCCCCTCTTCTCACATAAGTATTGGGTATGCACAGAAAATAATGCAGTCCCTCAGACGATGAGAAAACATCTTTGCCTGGGGGTCTTTAGAAAGACCGGGCACAGACTTAGTGAACCAAGTGACCAGTAGGTTCTGCACAGGCATTGTTTGACTACTTTATTCCTACATAATCATAACAGTGTATGTCACTCACTCAAAAGCATCTCATAACAAAAAACCCAACCAAACAAATAAAAAGTAGGAACTAGAAGCATGCACAAGCTTGGTGAAGATACTATAGAGCACGATTACAATGGCAATATCACATTCCTGTCTACGTCACTGAGAATCCAGTTCCATTCTCAGTACAATTTACTCCAATGGAGGTTGTACCTGTGTTACAACAGCCAAGCAAGGCACATATAAATGGGTAGTCAGAGGTGCTGTAACGTATTCAGGTAGAGCCTTCCTACCCTCGAGCAGATCAACACTCCTGCCCAACTTGGTGTCATCTGCAAACTTACTGAGGGTGCTCTCGATCCCCTCATCCAGATCACTGATAAAGATATTAAACCGAACTGGCCCCAATACCGAGCCCTAGGGAACACCACTTGTGACCGGCCATCACCTCCATTCACCACCACTCTTTGGGCCCAGACATTTTTTTGCCCATCCAAGCCCTGAGCAGCCAGTTCCTCCAGGAGAATGCTGCGGGAAACGGTGTCAAAAGCTTTACTAAAGTCCAGGTAAACAACATCCACAGCCTTTGCCTCATCCACTAAGCAGGTTACTTTGTCATAGAAGGAGATCAGGTTAGTCAAGCAGGACCTGCCTTTCATGAACTCATGCTGACTGGGCCTGATCGCCTGATTGTCCTGTATGTGCTATGTGATGGCATTGAAGGTAATCAGCTCCATAACCTTCCTTGGCACTGAGACCAGGCTGACAGGCCTGTAGTCACCTGGATCCTCCTTGCAGCCTTTCTTGTGGATGGGTGTCACATTTGCTAACCTCCAGTCAACTGGGACCTCGCTGGTTTGCCAGGGCTCCTGATAAATGATGGAAAGTGTCTTGGTGAGCACTTCCGACAGCTCCCTCAGTACTCCCAGGTGGATCCCATATGGCCCTGTAGTCTTGTGAGCATCTAAGTGGTGTAGCAGCTTACTGTTTCCTCTTGGAATCTAGGGGTTTCATTCTGCTCCCCGTCCCTGATGACCAGCTCAGGGGGCTTGGTATCCAGAGAACAACTGGTCTTACTGTTAAAGACTGAGGTAAAGAAGGCATTAGGTACCTCAGCCTTTTCCTCATCCTTGGTCATTATGTTTCCCAGTTTTGATTTCGCTGAAGGATTAAAAGAAGGAGTAAAGTGGGTACATGGACCCAAGTACTGTTGACAGACCAGTGAAGGAAAGAGGAAGATGCTAGCAGCCTAACCTTATTATGGCTCTCAGTGGTGGCTGGTTTGGGGAAGGTTGGGTCGGTTTTGTTGACCTTTCTGAAGGTCAGAAAAGAAACCTGTCTAGAGTCTTGGCTCTCAGGTCTGTATTTTAATCACTGGTGTGGCACACTGGCAGTCAAGAATAGTATTTCTTGTGTGGCTTGTTTGAAATTTTATGAGGTTATCTGTAGGACTTGTATAAATAAGGCAACTAGCTGGAATAGCTGTTGAAACAAGAGTTTCTTGCAGCACCTTAGAACTAGCTCCACCTGTAGAACATGTCATTCTGGATCAAGAATTTGTCTTTGTCATAGAATTTAATACCTTTTCAAACCTCTGCTGAACGGGAAAAGACAGGTTTTAGTTCACTACCTGTGCAGAGCAATTTGAGAATACCCACTTCTTTTAAAATTTCCTTTCTTGTGTAGAGAAGGAACTAGACATGTAGATGCGAGGGGAATGTGTTTTGCCCTGTAAATTCTAGAGGAGAAAGAAACCTGTTTTGCAAAACTAAATCCAGCACCCATAAGAAATCAAAAGCAAATTCAAAGGCACGGGAGTGTAAACACTACCAATTGCAAATGAGTGGCCTTTTCAGAGCCTGATCTTGTCACGTTCCCATGTTATAGTAAGTGCAACCATGTGATTGCAACTACATCCTGTGCCTGGGAGCACAGAAGGCACACTGGGACGCACTAATCAGAGGAAGGTGAGGGTTACGACTGCGATTGCAATTACAACCCCTAGTAAATCTACTCCTGGTTTGGGGTTATTTATCCTAAGAACAGAACAGGCTGTTTCCTGTAATCTGGTCTGGGGCTTGGGGAGACTGAATAAGATGTGGGGGAGTGCTGCTTGGAGCAGAGCAGGTTTGGCTTTAATTTGTGTCACCACCCTTTCTCCTATTTATTTGACACAGTTTGCTCTATGTATTTTAAATAAATGGAGGGGTGTATTTAGTTGGGTTTCTCCTGAAAGGCTGGAGGAGTCTCTGACCACAATCTGTGACGTTTTCTCTTCCAGTATCCGTATCACAAATAAAACACATAGCTACAGTGTGATGCAGTTTCTACCTCTCTGTGGGAGCTGCTTTTCCTGTGAACTGAGGTCAGCCATTTGAAGAGTCAGTAGCACAGTGTAAACCCCATTTCCCATTGATGCTCACTGTTTTGGGGGGCTGTGAAAGCCACGTCTTTTGCAAGCTATGTGGATCTCCCTGTCCAAGGCTCTGATGCATACTTAAGTGCCATTCATATTAAAGCTAATCAGTTATAGGCTCTGTCTGTCACCAAGAGCAGCTGTTTGTCTCCTAAATGAGAATTCCCACACCTGCGCCTGCCCTCATTACAGCTACATCCCCACCACACTGCCTCCTGCTCACTTCCTTCCCTTCCTGTGTCTCTTCTAGCTAGAAGTCAAAGACAAAGATTTCTCTGGCCTGTAGGTGTTGTGTGCAGCATATGACAATTCAGAGGGAAGCCTCACGGTCTGGCGGCTGGAGCAAATGTCCGCAGGACTGGCAGCGCCTGGGATGCAGTGCTGGCTAAGCAGCTGACTGTGTGGCCTTGGGCGAGTCACTTGACCTCAGCATGCCACAGTTAACCCAGCTGGAAAATTGGGTAAAAAGCAGAAACCTTAATGCTGTGTCTGAGCTGAGTTCTCCTGGGGAAAGATATAAATGGCAGGAAGGTGGGTGTTCACTGCTTTAGGCTTATGAATTATGTGAAGTATTTGGATGACTGGAAGTGCCAACTGGTGTAAATAGCTGGTGCCCAGGTGCGCATAGAGAATGGTGACAGAAATTGATGGCAGTGCTCCCTAGGGAAAACACTTAGATTTTGTCTCAGGCCAGGCACATGCCATGTTTACATGGGAAGTAGTGGCCAGCTGTGACTAGAGTTTAGTGAACAACTGCTGTGCTCAGGCTGGGATGCTTTTTCTTGGTGTATTCCTTAAAGAGCTGATCTTCCCTGATTTGGGCATCCCTGATTTTGCTGTAATATTGGGAGACTATGAGATGAATCAGAAATATATTGGGCAGAGCTCAGTAGACTCCATTCTCTATGATTTACCTATCACTGTGAAGTAAAAAAGGGAAGGGAGAGGAGGGAAAGGGAGTAGATGCTACAGCTGTAGATGTGTGAAAGCAAATCTCAGGAAGAAAAGCATGTAAAAAGAGTAAGTTTCAGACCCAGTGGATGCTGTTTCCTTTGAAATATTCTGCCAGGTTTGGTTAGGTTGTGATTTAGCTAGCACTAGACACACCACAGTCCAGAGATGTGCAAATTGCCTTCAGACAGCTTCCCTTGCATCAGGCTCTGGATCAGGAACCCTCTCCATGACTTCAGTCCTGTAGCTCCAGGCTGCCATTTACCAGCCTATCACAGTCCTTCCTGCTTCTTTTATTGAAATCCTGACTCTCCCAACAACTTGCACCATGCAAAATTTTCTGGTAAATTAAGATTTGGGCTCTTTGCATCTTGCAAATATCTTGGTAGATGCTTCTTAACCTGTCAGGAAGAATAACAGGTAAGGAAAGATCTTGAATCTTTGAACAGCTCCTTTCTCCACGCTGGTTTTCCTCTGCTTTCTTCAAGCAGCATGACTGACTTGGATCTGCCATTTGTTTTTGCAATAGGGGGAGGTGTGGTATCTGCTCTGGAGAAAGAAAGTTGCACAACATGAAATTTGGGCATAAACTTCAGCCAGAAACAAAATTATTTAAGTGGCAATAAAGATTCATTCCACTCCTCACAGATTCCCCCATGCAGCCTGAGTGGCATTTTTCCCAGTTCCAGTCCAGAGGGATTTGTATTAAGAGCAGACCTGAATGTGCTCTAAAGTAACATTAATCATTGGCCAAGGTCAGCAGGACAGAGCTTGCAGTAGTGAAGTATGTTTAGCGTGTATCATCCTTGTCTTCTTTTTTTATCTGTCCAATTTGGTTCACCTGCATGTGTTCACCAGCTTGTGCCATCCCCACTCTCCCTCCCTCCATCCCTTTTTAACTTTGTGACGATTGACATTGCTGAATTCAGAGGCAGGCACTTTATCTTGGTGGCCGGCTGCCAGTTTATCTAATCCAGGGCTGACGCATTTGACTTAAGGCTGTGTTGTCACTTGCCCCTGAGCTGTGCACCTGTCTGAGGTGCTCTTGTCCATCTCATTTGGACTAGCCTCCCCCCTTTGCCAAGCCTTCTTGCAAGGTGTCTGCTATGGGTAAAGGAAAGGAGGGCCAATGTTAGAAAGAGCCTGCGTAGAGGGAAAAGAAGGAAGAAGAGCAAAGAACAGTAATAAATTACTAACAGTCATCACTGTGAGCCATCTGCAGAAACCCCCATGACAATACAGACACTGGGGATATTGCTTGTAAGCAGTGCTGTTAACACCTTCTGCAAAGGAAGAGCTTTGTGAACACCCACTGATCCCAGAGAAGGCACCCACTGGAAGCCAAGTTTGCAGCAGGCATTAATAATCCTATAGAACAATATATGCCAGTTAGAAATAGCTCAGCTATTTATCTCCAGAGCTCTCCTTGGGCAGCTGCAGAGGGGCTGGCCTTCTATGTTTCTGATCGACACTTACTAATCCAATATCTTTTCTATCTAAAATACATCAACAAAATGATACAGCACAGATGATAGTCTTTGAAATTATTATTTGTGTTATTTAGCATAGACGTGGCTGAAACATGAATGTGGTATTGTACAAACAGATAGGAATAGGCAGTCCTTACTCCAAAAATTAACCATCTCAATAGTCAATTGAAGGGTAGATCAGGTGAAGTGATGTACCTGGCATCGCATGCGAGGTAAACGGCAGAGGCAGGGAAGACACCAGGTCTCCTTGCTCCTGGCATAATGCCTTTCCCCTGTATCACATTTTCTGAGCACTGCTTTTCAACAGAGTTTCACAGTGGTTTGCAAGAAATCGTGAATAACTCTCCACCAGAATCCTATGAAGAATTCATGAATGAAACTGTATCACGTTCCTACAAATTAAGAATTATTGTTCCCAGTTTGTAGGGAGGCACAAGTTGCTAACCCAAAGTTAAACAGCAAACAGACTCCAAAAGTTTTCACTTCAGATGCTTTTCAGGTATTACTTAAATTATTAGGTGATGGCAGACTTCTTTTTCATGTGGAAGAACTCAGTCAGCAATAGACTGCCATTATTCACATTTAGTGTGTTCTTCCTTACCTGGAAAACTACCTTGACACTAGAGAGGACAGGGAAGCCAATGGCTAGTAGGTGCAGGTCTGGTGCAGCCCATGTAAGTCAAATGAAGCTTCATCCATCCATTGAAATCTTCTCTAAGATTGAGATTGATGTTTTTTCTGCTCACCTTCCATCCTCTTGTTTCTTCCCCCCAAAACCCCAGACTCTTGTGGTTTTAGGCTGCACATGGGTGCAAATATTTTGGGGTGTTTTGACTAGTGAAAAATTTCATAAAGCCCTGAATTCAAGGTAGGCAGCTCAGCTTGGCCTCTGTGCCTGCAGTTAATGGATAAAGGCAAACTACCAACTGTCACTGCAGGAACATGCAGTGATGATTCCTGCTTCAAGACAGAAGGGTGTAGATCCTCTCTGGAAGAAAATTCCTCACAAATAAGTAAGTAAATGGTGGCCACGCCTTCCCAAATAATGCAGCTAGCAGGTGGAAGAGAGCAGGGCTGGTGTCTCCATTTATGTCAGTGAAAGTTTATCCAAATGGACAGACTTTCCGGGGAAAATGCATGCTATATAAAACACCTGACATCTGCTGAGTTCCAGGCGCCTGCCAAATTCTGCCCTGTCCCAGGTGTGCTTATTCCCTATGAAGTTTGTTGCTGCCAGCACAGTGACAGCATACTGCAAGTAGAAGGGAAGATAGTGATGATCAGTCCCTCTGATAGCCGTTTTGGCTGAGTCAAATTGTGTTGCCATGCACTCAATTCCCTGCTTATCACAGGATGCAGCTGTGCGCTACTGGAACCAGCTCTAATTGTGCTTGTGGCTGTCTCTTGGAGGATTTTAATAAGTCCTGCAGAGCATGTAGGAATTAGGCAGTGTCTCTTTAAGCAATTTGTAAGCCCGTGGGAGCATTCTTGATTTTTCTTGCAGAAGCCACCAGAACCAATCCACATAGTGGTTCATGCAGGTAGTAAGGCTTTGCTTGTTTATATCCAGCAGAGACTGTAATTTTGAATGGAACAGTGGCCATGTGACTTCTTCATATTCCTCACATTGTATAGAGAGCAAATACACCATCCCCTGGTGAGAAGCCTAGTCTGAAGAGGTCTGGCTGTATAGCAAAGATGTGCAATTCCTCAAATATACTATTACTATTCAGCTGGTGGTCTTCCTTGATGTTATCACCGATACCACCTTCCACTGCAGCCCTCTAGGGGCACAGCATAGAACTGACCTTTTTCAAATCGAGCACCCCTTTAAAAACTGTTCTCATGTATTTTAATTAAAGTAAAAGAGAAAATTTTCAGATCATAAAGGCCAACTTTATTCCTAAAAGCAAATACAAGCAGCAGGTAGTAAAAAGAACTAGATCTTTATTGCAGCACATTGTAGGTAGGTAATAAATATTTATCAGCTTAATTCACTGATATAAAGATGAGCACATCTGTGACTTTTCTCCACCAGTCCTTTTCCTCTATCTCAACTAAGCACAGCATTTACCTTTTACCCATCCGTTCACTCCATTGTAATCTGCTACTGATTACAGAATCTTCTTTTCTTTCCAATGATTACTTCTCTAGAAAAGCATCCGTGAAGAGAGCTAACACATTATCATTTAGGAATTTCCCATTAATGAATGGAAGATTTCTTTGTCCTTACAGAGAAAAAAGAAAGACAAACATATACAGTCATTTATTGTGTAGTTTCACTTAGCAGAAAACACTGCTGCTTTAGTGAGTGGAATTCTTGGAGCAAACTCCTGGGAAAAAGATAAAAAATGGGTACTGTGAGGTAGCCTTAATCTCATTTCCCAAATACTCTTTGAAATCTGAGTCCTTGTCCTGGCTACTGTTGACCATGGGCCTATCACAAGAACATTGATTTTGAGAAGTGATTACAGAATTACCTGCCAGAATGAGTGGGAAATCAATCAAATGATTGAAGTAGGGGGGTTAAAATGAACAAAAAACACATCATGAAACTGCAAAATAATGGGAGCCTAAAGCATGTACAGGTTCAAGAGTTAAAGAGAGATGGCTGGATAGACGTTCCAGGTCAAGTGGTCCTTGCTGATTGCAGAAGCTGAAGGGGTAGATAAACTAGAGAAGCCTCAGTCCTTAGTTGCTCTGTTAGTGTGTTTCCATAAACCATGGCTGCTGGCATCTGCTGGGAAACCTCTGAACTAGCCAGACTAAGCTCCACCTCTTAACTGCTTTCCCAGTCGCAGTAAGGCTAGAACTGTCTATTTTTGTACTTACAGGTATCAAAACAAAGGCATGATGTTAAATGGGGCTGTAGCAAAATATAAATAATAAAATGATAATTGATAAATATGTAAAAAAAATTATTTTATCATCACAAAGAATTAAAGTCAGCTGAGTTAATAAATCCTACTTTTTGTATTGCATTGGTAAATTTGGTAATGACTTTTCATAACCAGGTTACGCATGTTACTGCTCTGTTTGGCCATAGCTTTAGGCCCATCTTGCCTGTTTAGAGGTCTCAGAGGGATGCACTGGGATATCCCATCAAGCGTACAACAAAGCAGCTCCATCTGTGAGAGAAGAAGGTACCGTCCATCAAGTGAGATGAGCATAGCTTCCCTGTGGTTTCCCTGTTTTGGTAGGATGGTACAGCTCCTTGTTCACTTGTAGTAGAACAAGGATTGAGCGTGCATGCTCTTCGCCATTAGGAAAATGCCCTTTGGAGCAGGTGATCATTTAAAGAGCTCCTTTGTTTGATAAAATGTGTTTGGGGTTTGGTTGAGCGGAAAATGTATTCACTGCAGATTAGCTTTCAGTTGTAGCTTTTTTATAAGCTGTCGATGTATGGGAACTGGGCTTTGTGTATAAGCCTCATTCTCTGTGAGACCTTATTGAAAAAGAAATTAAATGTGTAATTTCCCATATGTGTTGTCTGAATGCACTGAGTGCTGAAAATCCTGGTCAGGGTTAAGTTCCTGTCGGGCATTATGAGAGTCTGGGGGTTGTATCCCAGGCAGACGAACGTCATCTTTTTCCCTTGCAGCTCTGCCTGGGCATTTTGGCTTTGCCTTGATCTCCCATCCCAGGATACCCGCAGGAAACCACAGATTTAGTTCATCATCCCTCTCATCACCTCTCCTGATTGTCTTCCTTTTCCCATTGCACCATCAGAACACCTTGTTATTGCCTGGGATGTTGTATCTCTGGTGATGTGGCTGAACCTCCTGTACACCTGGATATGAAGTCACACAGTTAATTTTGTTTTGGGCTGGGGCTGGGGCTGGGGCTGCCACTGAAACCTGTAACTGCAGCAGGTAGAATGGAAACATGTGAGGCTGATAGATCACCAAAGCCTTTTGTTCTGCTTTCCATATTTCCCAGGCTTCTTCCTGTCATTTGCATTGAGCAAAAACCAGTACAAAAGACTTGGTAATCAGTTACAGAGAGAAGTATTTTGATTCACTCCCAATCCTGAAGCGCAACATTTGAAGAGCAGAAAGGAAAGAAACAGCCATTCTTGTAATCTTTGTTTTGTTCTTGCAACCTCTGTTTTGTTTCTGCCATTTCTGCGAAGGCAACGGGAAGGCCCTTTGCAGGGGCTGGGGGGCACTACTCAGTGCTTTCCCATTCCCCTGGTGCACAGATGATGGATCGCTCAGCTGCACATGCGCTCTCTTTCTCTCTCTGATGCATCATTACATTATTAGCCCTGCTCTGGACAGCAGCAGTATTTAGGATTGGGCAAGGATGCCTTTAGGATGCATGTTTATTTGCTCCTAAAACAGGAGGGATAGAGGGACTGAAAAGTGAGGGAATGATAATTGGGTCAGACAGAAGCTTCCAAAAAGCTTAGCTTATTTGGAGAATAGAAGAAGCAGCCAGAATAACAAACCATAGGACAGTGAAATTGATTCCTCATTCCCTCTTCATCATACCCTCCTCCGGGTAAACCTGTTTCGGTTGATAGTGAATATTTCATGCAGTGCTGAGCGTTTTCCGAACTGTGGTGTCCTAGTTTTTCCACCTCCAGCCCCAAAGGAATGTTTTTACATCATGGAGCTTTATTTTTGGGGAGGGAAGGAGGGAGTGGAGGCTGCAGGCTTGCGAAGAGTCGGCAACAAAGAGTGGTTCAGAGAACAGCTTGGCTCTGATGTCTCAGCTGAGAATCTCACCTCCGCTCCTTTGCTCCCTCCAGAAAGCTCAGTGAAAAGGGTCGGCTCCCAAGAGGCTGGAGCATGGTTCCAGTCAGAATAAAATAACCCTAAAAATGGCACCCTGCCTCTGCCTGGATCTGCTCTCAGCACACTGCCGTCATCATAGCTGCTTCGTTAGCTGACAACAAGCTGTTGTTACTGTCAGTGCTGCAGGTCTGTATAGCTACCAAAGGGAAGAGCCGTGTCTGTTCTACCTCATGCACCAGCACCCAGAGGACTGCCTGGCTCCTTGCTGCATGTCAACTATCCCTTCAGGAAAGGGGAGGCACTGAGTCTTGTCCCTCTTTACTACCTCCCTACCTTCCCTCCATGTAGAAAGCCCAACTAAGAGTTTTGCAGGTGTGGCAGTGCGAGTCCAAAAGCCTTGTACGTCCTGATCCAGTGCCCTCCAGTGTCAGTGTCTTTTGATTCATTGTAGTAAGCTTTAGCTTGCGCGCTTCGTCCTTTAAAGGAAACCCTCAAATCCTGCTGGCTACTTAAGGAGCAGGGTAGGGAGCACTGTCATTCCGTCCCAATGTTTTATTCCCTCTTTTGAAATCAGTCTTTTAGAATCTTCCATGTACGTTTTTGTGAAGCTGGTGGAAGGTGCCTGCTTGAAACAGACCTTCCCCCCCCACGGTGCCTTCAGCTGCCTCTGAAAGCACGGCAGCAGAATAAACTGCCCCACTAATCTGCCAAACAGCTCAAAATCTTGTGTTATCCCCCACCCCAGCAAACTCTGAAGGAGGCTGGTATCCCAGACTGTGCTGTGGATTTGCGTTTCACAAGTGCTTCTTCCCTTTAGGACAGGCAGAACAGCTATGAAGCCTGGAAAAGTCCCAGAGCCTCAATATGCTTGCTCATATTAGCCTTCTAAAAGCACACTTTACCTGACCAGCTGAATTAGCATCTACTGTAACCAAGATAGCAGCACAGCAATTCAGAGTCTGACTCACCCCTATTATGGACTGCAAAGCCCAGCATTCATGTTGCATGATTCCCTAGATAGCCTCTTTTCTCCTACCTAGTCACGCTTGCCCTCTGTGCTCACTGCCCATTATTAAGGGGCACAAACTGGCAGAGCTTTTTCCTCAGACCACTGAGCTGCAGCTCTAGATCCTCTGCTCCCCCGACATTAGTCCACAATGTGAAGCATTTGCTGTGTGTGCTTGTTAGTCTGCAGCAAGCTGTGTTCATGCAGCCTGAAGGACATGGGGCAGGCATGAAACTGCTTAGTTACTGCTTTAGGTTTGCAAGATTTTGTTTGGTGCAGAAAGGCCTGAAGAAGGGACATCTTTCTTCCTTGGTGGTTCTTGTCCCCTTACAGGAAAGGAAGGGTGAAGGGAAGGGAGAGGAAAAATGGTTCTTTCGTGGTGTGGTGGAGGCAGGGGGAGAGCTGCAGAATATCCCCAAAGTGTGCTCCACCTCCACAGCGTTACAAAACAGCAGTTCAGCAGGGGACACAGAAGCACTTACGGAAACTGCAGCTGAAACTAAGTGAACCTTTCAGTCTACTTATCACAGCATTTGCAGTTCCTGCTTCAAGGAGAAACAATAATAAATAAAAAAAAAAATAATGCAAAAGGAGCTAGTATCCATCTAGAGCATTGGATGAAATAAAAAGTGACAAACAAACAAAATCACCAGCTCCTGCTTTAGAAACTGTTGTTAAAAATAAACCATCATTCACTGCTGCAGCCCTGCCAGTTCCTCCCTGCTGAGAGCAGGAGACCCAGAATACTGCCTATCTTTACATTGCCTGCGCATGTTGTAGAGTTTAACAGCTCTCTCTGTTGTCATGACAAAGATTCCCTGCTTTCAGCACGAAGCTTGCTCTATTATTTCTAGTCTACCTGTAATGCTTCCTTTCCTCCCTCCCTCCCAGCTTACGAGGCACTGGATTTTCCTGTGCTCAGAGGGTGTGTGATGTCTCTGCTTGCTTCTGACTTACATGAGGACAGTTGCTGACTCCCGATTCCTTGCACGGAGCCAGGTCATTAGAGAAGAGCACCAGCACCAACAATCAGGGGCTCAGCCGTGACAGCATGCTTTGAGCTTACATTTTACTCCGTATGAAATATTGCAGATTTCACCCCCCACTGCTTCATTCTCTGCAGGCTGTAAGTTGAGTTAGTGGTGACATTTGAAACGTCATTTTTTGTCTGTGTTTGTCAGAGGGTGTGTCTTAGCACGTCTCCTAGCATACTAGGCATTGTAGCTGTGTTTAAAAGCAAAGCAAGGGACCATCTCTGACCTGAAGTATGTACAGTCTTAACAGGCAATGCATGTAAAAGGGCAGAAAAATGGGAAAAGTCAAATATCTTACTATCTGCCTTCTCTAAATACTGAACTAAGGCACAGATAGGTTAAGTAACCCATCCAGGGCAAAAGAAGCTATCAAGAAAATCAGAAAGTTAAGCTAGACTTCCTGAATCCCAAATCAGCACCTCAGCCTTACACCGTCCGTTGTATACCCTGACAGAGCAAGCCAGTATCGATGCCATATTTCCCAGAGACGTTTGCCAGAGTCTTTCCAGACCCAGTGAATCCGAGTTATGAGACCCTTAGACAGCTTTATGGCTTCCTTTGGATATCATTTCAGATAATCATTCCAACTTTTACCCTACCTCATGAAACCTCCAGGTTTTAGGTGGTTATCATTTTGTTTAGAGATAGGCCAAAGGTGGGTTTGGATGCAGACCTCATTCGTATTCAAGTTTGGAACTATGTGTATACATGCTTAAGTGTGGAGAATCCAAAATTACTGAACCTTTTGAAAACGTGGGCATTACCTGCTGCTGCCACCCGCAGGAGAGCTGCCAGAGGGGAAACATCCTTCCTTAAGGATATTCCTGATGGGGGGAGTTGCCAGCATCTGATGAAGCTCCCACTGGCAGTACCTGAATTCCCAGAGGGAAACAAATAACTAACTGCAAGCAGTATTGCAGAAAGCTTTTTAGTGTTTCTCAATGCTGATTTTTTAAGAATTATAATCACTGCACTTTTGGAAAAAAAAAAAAAAAAAAACACAAACTCATTTAAGAAGAGTCTGAAAGCTCTTTAATCCTAATGTAAGAAAATCCCCCACGCTCCAGTTTGAGTAATATTTTTCTTGGGAATGAAAAGGGTGCTAGCATGTATCAAGGGCCTGACACAAGTTATGTTAGCACTGGGAGACTGCTTTACAGTGACTGACAGCAGTCCCCAGTGAGTAAGATGTGCCAGTGAGGTGTTCAACGCTGATGCTTTCTAATATAGCCTGCCTGCTCACATGTACCCCGCAGGTCCTGGAGCCGCCATCCATGTGATAGTGACACTGTTCTGAAGTGACTACTTGTTCCAGGGACCCGAAGAAAAATTGGTTGTAAAGGACAAAAGAACGAAACATGAAAAGGATGACGATCATTCCTGAAAAGACCACCTTGCGCCACTGGCCACTCATGGAGCTGGTCGGGAGTGGGGGGGAAGGAGATAGAAGGGAATGCAGAAAAGGATGCAGATGGAAGTCACCACCAAAGGAACATTAAATCCCTTCTCACTGGGTTTGAGTGGAGCTGTTGTACAAGCAAAGTCCTGCGTGAAGGTAGAAGCAGCACCCCGAGTGCATCAGAGCTGCCCTAGGAGTTTGTGGAAAGAAGTTAGTTTTCTTCATTTCTGTCTGGATTCCTGCTTCTTTCTATTTGTCCTGCAGGATAAAATACCCACATTGTAAGGGTAATCTGTGACAGTGAAGGGGTTGTTGTTGTTTGTGCTCAGCCAGTGCTGGAGAGGGAATAGGAGCTCTGACATCACTGGATCTGCTTTGTACCAGCATATCAGGACACGTGCAGCACTCTCACTTTTCTGTTGATTAGTTGAAAAATGGAAACATGCTTTACATTTTGGAAATGCTTGGCAGTCCTGTCCTGGCTGCTGACAGATCTTTGTTTTGGAAAAGCTATTTCTGAAAGAGGACTTCCCCTTTGGTATTGTATTCTGCATTTTGCCAAGCAGTTATATTTGCGGTAACTTGAAGGGCACAACCTGCTTTCTCAAGTCTCTCTGCTGCATTAGAGGCAGTAGAGATAAGGATGCCTGTCTCTAAGGGTAAGTTATAGTAGCTTCACAACTGCTTTGACTTCTGTTTTGCTTCCTGTAGTTTTGTACTCCAGGGACTGAAGGAGAATAGCAGCTGTGCTTCACCCAACAGCTGGCACTTTTATGTGTCCCTGACATGTCTGGGTGGGAAACTGGCACAGTGTCTTTAGTCCAACTCTGCAGCAATTACAGTGGCCTTTTTCGTGGGAGTTTGCTTCCATGCATGCATTTTAATGCCTTGACTGTGCTGGAACATCACTGTAGCAGAGAGACAGCCACAGCCACCGTGAGGACTGCAGTACAACTCTTTTTCATGCTTTTAAGGTCAGAACCTGTATTCTTCTGTCGCAGCGCACACACACACACAAAACAAAGATGTTTCCCTTTAAAAGCAGCTGGGGGAGAAAAGCCTTGCATAGCGAGGAGGAGACATCCTCAGTCTTTAGGTGTCTGCAGCAGTGGCAGTTGCAGTCGCATCCCGAATGATTAATGAGCAGGCAGGCTGGATGTCAGGAGCAGAGCACAAGCCCCGATGCAGAGCTGGCTGTGGGGATCCCCCAGGGAGAGGGGGGCTGCTGCGATACAGCAGAGGGCTCGGGGTGGCTTACAGAGACCTGACTGCACAGAAGGCAGCAGCTTTTAATGGGGCCAATGTCTTAATTGTTGGTGGCTTCAGCAAAGACTTATCTCATGCCCCCATACTGCTCCAGTGAACAAAGGACTTAAGAAACATAGCTTGACCCCTTGGCATTAGGTGGGTTTGGGGCTGGAAAAAGCAACTCTATTTAAAGAGATGTCATAAGGGGAAGAGAAAAAGGAAAGAAGGGAATTCTCCAGTCCAGGTTAAAAATAAAATACAAATCCTATTTTAACCCCTTGCTGGATTCGTTCTGTTGATTTAGGATCACACCTGCAAAATGCAGGTGGTGTTTCAGGCAAAACGAGGGCATTTCTAGAAAGGCGCCCTGATTTTCTGTACCAAAACAACAGTATATATATGCCCCGCTAAGCTGCACAATAAACTGTTTGGGAGTGCTTGAGGCATAAAGTGATTGGTCAGCTACGTAGTCTATGCATCTGCTATATCCCTGGTGCGCTGTGAAAAGGGAAGCTTGCACAGGACAGCCAGAAGACCAAGAAGAGCAGCATGCAGCAGGGGCAACAGGGCCAAAATGCTTGTAATAAAAGTCATTCTGCCAAATAGGACTTCTTGTAAAATGCACACTCACCCATGAAGGCAATCCCCTGAGGTTGTCTGAAAATCCTTTTGGTTGAATAAACAGTATGAGGGAGAAAAAATTAGGCTGGGTGGGCTGCTTCTGGCCTAAATTTGAAAATCAAACTCATTCATTCATGTAAACCCTCTGTAGATTCTTGCAGTCCTGTTTAATCTCTGAGGTCCTGGGTTCACTTGTAACATCAGACACTTCTCCCAGGAGAAGGAAGCCTGCTGCAAACTGGGTGGTTAAGTGAATCCTCAGGTCTAAAAGAGATCATCAGCAGAGTGATCCCACTGAAGAGCTGAACGGAGGTGCTGACTCCCATCCAGAGGCTTGGACAATATGCACACATATCATGAAAAAGGATGAGGAAGAGACATTACAGTTCAGACTGAGGAAAGGACACAGCTCTGCACTACATAATTCTTTCCCTCTACAAGGAACGTTGTCTTATTTGAAAATATTCAGACCACTTTTAAGGGAGGGCTGGTTGCTTTGTTTTTTTCCTCTTTTGCTTATTTCCTGTTTCGGATTTAAAGAGCTGCTTCATAGTTCTATGGCTATTTGCTAAGGCACATGGAGGACAGGGAGATGAATTGAGACAGCCATCATGGCTTCGCCAAGGGCAAGTCCTGCCTGACCAACCTAGTGACCTTCTATGGTGGAGTAACTATATCAGTGGACATGGGAAGAGCTATGGATGTCTTCTATCTGGACTCCTGTAAGGCCTTTGACATGGTCCCTCACAACATCCTTCTTTCTAAATTGGAGAGAGATGGATTTGATGGGTGGACTCTTTGGAGGATGAGGAACTGGTTGGATGGTTACATCCAGAGGGTAGTGGTCAACAGCACAATGTCCAGACGGAGATCGGTGACAGGTGGTATCCTTCAGGGGTCTGTGTCAGGACCAGTACTGTTTAGTATCTTCATAGTGGGATCAAGTGCACCCTCTGCACGTTTGTGGACAACACCGATGCTGAGTGGTGCGGTTGACACACCTGAGGGATGGGATGCCATGAAGAGGGACCGCAACAAGCTCAAGAAGTGTGCCCGTGTGAACCTCATGATGTTCAACAAGACAAGTGCAGGGTCCTGCACCTGGGTCAGGGCAACCCACAGTATCGAGACAGGCTGGGGGACAAAAGGATTGAGAGCAGCCCTGCCAAGAAGGACTTGCGGGTGCTGGTGGATGAAAAGCAGGACGTGAGCTGACAATGTGAGCTTGCAGTCCAGAAAGCCAACCGCATCCTGGGCTGCATCAAAAGAAGTGTGGCCAGCATTTCGAGGGAGGTGAGTCTGCCCCTCTAGTCCACTCTCATGAGATCCCACCTGGAGTACTGCATCCAGCTCTGGAGCCCTCGGCAGAGGAAAGATATGGATCTGTTGGAGCGGGTCCAGAGGAAGGCCACAAAAATGATCAGAGGGCTGGAACACCTCTCCTGTGAAGACAGGCTGAGAGAGTTGGACTTGTTCAGCCTGGAGGAGAGATGGCTCCGGGGAAACTTTATTGCAGCATTCCAGTACTTAAAGGAGGCCTACAGGAAAGACGAGGACAAACTTTTTAGCAGGGCCTGTTGCAAGAGGACAAGGAATAATGGTTTTAAACTGAAAGAGGGTAGATTCAGACTAGGTAGAAGGAAGAATTTTTTTACGCTGAGGGTGGTGAAACACTGGAAGAGGTTGCCCAGAGGGGTGTTAGATGCCCTGGAAACGTTCGAGGACATGTTGGACAGGGCTCTGAGCAACCTGCTTGAGTTGAAGATGTCCCTGCTCATTGCAGGGGGGTTGGACTAGATGACCTCTAACTGTCCCTTTCAACCCAAACTATTCTATTATTTCCGTAATGAGAGTGTATCAGAGCTATATGTTTGTATGTATTTTCACTAAGTGAAGCTTCTGCTCATTTGTTTGAAGACAGAACTGACAAACTCAGGCTTTCAGTAGGTAGGCAGCAACCCCCTCTCCTGTGGGCTTTAAGTGACTGATCATCTGCAGATCATGAGTAAGATAAGGGATCAGAGAGACACAACAGTGCTTCAGGGATCTTGGTATTCCTGGAGAGTGCTAAATTATACCCTGTTGAGACATCTCAGGTTTCTGAAACAGGTCACTGTTCTCACAGAAGGAAGAGGGACAACAGTGCCTAGCTCCCCGCGTAAATGAAGACATGTCCAAAGGAATCTCGTCAAAAAAGTAGCTCTGCAAAATATGTGTTTAATGGGTCAGAAGTAACGACTATCCCCACTTCCTCATTGGCCACCAAAACCATTCATATTGGCCACCAAGAGCTTTCGAATGAAACGTGTTACTCTCCTAAATTTGTTACAAACCTATAGGTTTGCTAGCAGTTACAAGGTAATTTTTTCTTCATCACTTTGCTGTCTTTCTATTGCTTGCAGGTAGACCCGAGACTGTATAGTAGTGGTGCAGACTAAAGCGTGCACCTTAAATACTTTGTTCAAACGGAAGTAAAACATTTTCTACAAGTTCATGTTCCCAGCCACCCTGAAGGGAACATGGAAAAGGTCTGGAAAATTGCAAGGAAAATCACTTCTGCCTCAGAAAAAAAGTAGTATGAAGCAGAAAAGGTTAACAATTTAGAAATGTTAACAAGCATATAAGAATGCAAAACCAGAAGAGGAATAGTCAGAAAAAGGCTCTCACAGTCCCTAGGATTTCACAGAATGTGGTTGTTCTTGGGTGGCTTCTGTGGTGGCATAAGGAATCCACTCCAAAATAAAGAACAGGCTCCCAGTTTGGCTATGTAACATTACCCTGATCCAAACTCAAGAACATGTGGGCGGAAGAATGATACAACATGACAAAACTCTAGACAACCCTCAAGTCATCCACTTGAGATGGAGTAAGACTGTTAACAAGGGAGGGAAAATTGCCTCACCTCTATTTAACAGTTACGTAGATCTCTGCAGAAAGGAGGGCTGGCCTCCTAAAATCACCATGATTCCTTATCAGCTGCTGTCCCAGGCTTTCTCACTGAATGTCACCCAGCAATAATTTTAGAACTCTCAGAAACAAAAAGGACTCGTCAATGTTACTGTGTTCCTCTGGCAAACAAAATGTGAGATGGGCTTGGAGCAATCTTCCATAGAGCTTTCCTGAGTACCCCGCAAGGATGCTTTGCAGAAGTCTTTAGTTCACCTTGGCTCCTTGGACCTGGCAAAATGTGTCCAGCACAGAGCAACTAAAGGAAAGTGCTGCCCTACTGTCTAGCAACAGAGCACAAAAGGCAAATCCTTTACCTGGAGTGCACATTTCCTACTCAGAGGAGGGACTGTGAATAGGAATTATTTCTGTTTTGGTGCAGTAATGAGCTTAAGGGTAGGAGGCAGTACAGGAATGAAAGTTGTGACCCACACACAAATCTATATTATACAGCAGTAGAATACACTCTAATCCCTGCCATCATACATCCGTTAATGTAATGATCAGCTACCCCTAAATAACTTGAGGTTTTACATCCAAACTCACTGAGTTTTGTATGGTGCAAGGAGAACACCTCTGTGTTCCTTTCCTCCCAGATAAGATTCAACAGGTGAGCTTTACAGCACAGGCACTGTTTCCTTCTATCTGAGGTTATTGCTGGGCTTCCTCAGCATGGCATCTGCTTCAGCACGATTTTGGTGGGGTTTTTATCTGTCCTGTGTTTGCGTGGGCGACAGTATAAGCTTTTCAAGGAGGGAAAGGCTTTCTCCATTGGAAAAAAGGGAGCTAATTATGTCTCCTATGAAGAGATGTAATTGGGGTTTTTTTTCTGTATAGGATGACATGAACAGCATCCCTTGCCTTTTCATTCCAAAACTCTGTTGTGACCATATTGCTGAGTCTTGGAAAACTCCCCAATTCACAGGTTGTTTTTTGCACGTTCCAAACATCTGGAAACAAGGTTCAGCTGACTGATGAATGTGATCTCTGGCAGAAAATGCTGAAAAGTTGGGGAGGGAGGGGGGTAGATCTAGCCCAGCTGTCCATTTCAAATATTGCTACTTTCAAATTTAGGCTGCCATCTTCTTAGCAAATTGTTTGTGAGCACTTTTAAATCTGCACATGTAAGTGTTATCATAAGTATTTGGCAAGTGCAAGGTTGCGAAAGGAGGATGCCTGTATATGTGCCAAAGCATCCCAAGGTGTACAGGCCTAAGATTATATGATTTAAGTGAACCCCAATTTTAAAATTTTCTTCTGTTTTTGGAATGCTTGCTCTGCCACTTTCAAGAATAGCTAGAGTAAGCATGTCTAGCCAAGTCCATTATTTTCAGAGAATTAAGCTGATTTGCTTATCGTTAGAACTTTCCTGTTGCTTCCTCTGTGTAATTTTTGAGTCATTAGCACTTTCTTTAGTGATGCGTTATCACCTGACATAACAAAGTGTTGCATCCTGCCTTTGCTCTTCATCAGAAGCCAACTAGCTTGGAACTCTGCATTAGATGTGCTGCATAGGAATACAAAGGAATGGGAAGAGACTCAAATAAGTGGTGGCACTTAAAGATGACTGTTCTGAAGATGCATGACCAGCAACAACACCGTCACAAATGATGAAAATACCACCTTCCTCAAATTTAAAATGCCTTCATTTCTTTGCTTTTTCTGGTCTCCATAATGCTGGGTTGGTGGATACATCTGCACTTCAGTATAGCACTTGTCATACACATATAGGTTGCTTCGGAGTGACGCAGGTAATTCAAGGGAGAAGGTTTCCGTACTGCAGAAGTGATTGTCACTATGTGGAAAAGATTATCTGTTTTAGGATAGGGAATGCTTTTGGCTGTGGTTTAGGATGGTGAAGTTGAAGAATTCACTATTAGGACTCAGAAAGGCTCAGAAATACGGCAGGATCTGGGAAGTAATGTTCGAGGCGTAGATTCATAAACAGCAAGGCAGGCCTGATATTACAAGACCTGTCTCTAGGGACTTAGAACTAAGAGATGGAATTAGCCATTCATTGCTGGCTGACTCTGGTCTCATTTAGTAGTAAGAATCCCATGAACTTTGAGATAAAGTGATAGGCCAATGCTAAGTACTTCTGAAAGTCTGACCAGGCTGAATAATGTATTGGGAAATATAATGAAGATGTGGAAAACAATTGTATTAAGCTCTGGAGAATATGCTGGACCATTCTTTAAGGACATGGCCAAGGATGTCTGAGCCCTTTTTTCTCAAGGAGGTTTGGACAATGTGGAGAAGGAATGACTTGGCTCATCCTCATTGCCTGTTCTGAGATGCTCGAGAGCCTGTCTTTACAATGGTGTTTGTAAACCTCCCTTGCCAAGAGGTTTCTTGATCCTGATATTGATGTTGATAGGCTGCAAGATGTCATCAGCACCTCCAGCAATAAGCGACTGGTGTGTGATGGGAGCGATATGAGAAGAGCAGAGATAAAATAACTGACAAACAAAATGTTCCTTCGTTGCTGTCTTTGATCTCTTCACTCCCAGCTGTGAGAGATCCTGGATCCTGATGGCAGCAATCGACTAATTTTCTGCTGCTTCTGTTGCTTGTACAAAACAGAGGAAGATGTTGTCTTCACCAAGGGGAGTACAAGTCTTGCTATAATGTCTTCTGTTGCAGGGTGAACCTGAGGAGAGACAGGGAGTGAGCACAGGCAGCCACAAGACTGAGGCAAAATATGCAATTTTATTTCTTCCTCTCCTCGCTTTCTGCCTCTTGCTTTGTACTACAATTCCTGCCTTATTAGCCATCCTTTTGCAGATCAAAACCCAATGGCAAGCTCCCAGGCGGTGTTGCTATCTTTGCTGCATCACTGATAAGGAAGGAAGAAGTGTCAGGCACCATGGACAAAACTATTGCGTCAGGGCTAGCATCATCTTTAAAGCTTGTGTCATTTCTCAACACTGATGTGTGGTAATTGAAGAGGGGGACAGTTTTACAATAGCAGTTTAACTGTCCACCAGTAGTTTACTCCTAATGTGGGATCGAGGCTGAGTCCATACAGGTAATTTTGCTGTGTGAGTTACCAAAGGACTGAGAGCAACAGGCTTTGAGCCTATCTGCTGTTGGCTAGATCCAAACAGGTAGCTCAGAGATGAAGCTATTGAGAGGTCACTGCTGATTTCCCATGCTGTTCAGTCCTGTCTTGCAAGATATGAAAAGATATGCTTGTGGTTGAGGTGAGTCTGCATTAAAAAGTTATAGTCCCACATATAGATGAGTGGGCAGGGGTGGTTGGAACTGAAGTGCTGGTTCATTTCATGATACGGTATACAACAGTTATGGTCATGTCATTATAGAGAAACACTGAACAAGTGCATTCCTCAGACACAGTCTATGCTTAGACTGCTTATTTTATGGACAAACAAGACTAATTTCAACATCACGGATAAGAATAAGTAGTTCTTGGGATCAGTGTCCCTAAGATAGGATGGACATAGAAGTGCTAATGTAGAGCTGGTGCATGTCAGGCAGGAGCTGCTGTTTGTGCTGCAGTGCGATAGAAAGTGTTGCTGACCTGCTGTGGTAGAAAAGCTGGGCTGAAGGGTTACTCAGCCTCCCTGAGTACACAGCTGGTGACTCTACAGTTTGGCAGAAAGTCAGCTGTTGATTCCTCTGCCTGCAGCTGCCAGACCTCCCCTCAAGGCTCCCTCTTTATTGCAAAGCGAAGTGCAAACGTGAACTTTGCAAGTCTGTGATGCCCTTGGCCTTTTCACACTTCCTGGATGAGGTCCATGCTGCTGTTTGGGACCATGTGCCTCTGGGAGGTGCAATTGTGCATCAACAGCATATTTGGAAAATGGAAACAAAGGGGAGAACTGTGGGTTGCTTCAGTCTCCGCTTCCTTCATTGCCAGCTGTGAGGGACTATTGGGATGGAGAATCCCTTCTAGATATCAACTGTTTGTACCTCAGTGAGTTTATTAACTCAGCTGAAAGGGCATCCTAATATACAAGTACATACAAATATCCATCTAAAGAGTCAAGGGGCACGCTAAATTGAAGGACAGGAGAATATAGTAGAACAACAAAAAACATATTATCTGTTTTCCACTCTCTGAAATGATTAATGTCATTAGGCTTGTTGTGGAGCAAGGCAAGGGATGGATGGAGTCTGGCATTCTGCCTCCAGTCTCTCCAAAGCTCCAGCTCTTCTGCCCTCTCCTGGAGCATTTGTTACCTGCCTTATTTCTTAGGGAACCAGAGATGGCCATTTAGGAAAGATGTAGAGAAGGAAACAGCAGCAATCCTATTGATTGCTTCTGGAAGAGTATTAGGGAGAAAGTGTAAAGGACGTTTGTGTAAGACAATGCCAAAAAGCTGAACAAGGCCAGTGTGACTAATGGAGAAAAAGAGGAAGAGGGGGAAAGAGGCTAGCCAAGACACATAGGAAATGGTGGAGAGTTTATCCTTTGAAGCTTTTCCAAAACAGTGCTTTTAAATTTCTCTTCCTACTGATGGTGGACTCCCTTAAGGATCCAGTCCATGGTACTGTCAGCATTGCTTCACTGTCTCAGTGCCTTTCCTGGATGCTCTTGGGAACCCCTCTGCCTTATCATATCCTCAGCCAATGCTCTCAGCAGCTCTACACTACATTTTTGGCAGAATGTTATGCTGTTCTGTGCTATACCAACTCCTTTGTACTTGCCCATATTCCCTTAATGGGATTCAGCATCTCCTGTGTCCTCCAGCCACTCTTTGGCTCAGACATTCCAATGTTGTGTTTGGTAATGCCCATATTAAATCTATGATGTCTCAAATACTACAAAGAGCTCTGCACTTGTATTGTGTGAAGTTGAGCTCTCCATACCCCTCAATTTCGCAGCTTGTTTCTCCTCTGTGTGTAGTGAATGTGTTTCCGTAGCTGAGCATAGCAGCCCACAGGGCATTAAATGTTCTTGAATATACCTTCTACCTTAAGTAGAAGTAACTTCTGCGGAAAAATGAGTTAGGAATTGTACTCCTTTCCTGCGTTCCTGCACAAGGCCTAGTGGCTTCCTGCTCTTGCATTCTCTTAACATAGACATCCCTGAAACGAGCCAGGCATAAGTTTGTTGGCCCTTCAGTGGGAAAAAGCTGCAGGTGAGTACTGCCTACAGCATTGCTTGTGGGGAATAGACCTAAATTTCTAAGCCTGGCGTGAGCACTGCAGGTCTGGCATGGCAGAGAGGGCTGCTCACATAAGAGGGACTGAGTGTGCTGCTTTGGAGCAGTAGATACCGGTGTTCGCACAGGCTTGGCTGTAGCTGCTGATTGGGGGTGGCAGGTTTCTCATAAATACTGGGCTGGCTGCACGTGCGTTAGTTTTTTCCCCCAGCAAAAAAAAAAAAAAACAGCTGTGCAAACATTCTGCGTCGGGTGAAAGAAAGCACAATGCGCATTAGCATTAAAACCCAGGATAAGGAAGGAAAAAGAAAGACAAGTCAAAGATCACGTTATTTCTCCTGCAAAGTGGCTGTTGGTTTGTGACCTGTGTCCTGCACTACTTGGTGATGGCAGCCAGGATGTGGCACTCACCGAAGGTGACAGGAGGCACAGGGAGGCTATTTGCCTTCCGGTATAAGGGGCCAATTCTGCTGACTGCTGGCAGAGACTTGCATGTCAGTCACTCGTTAGCTGTGTACCACCAGGCAGCAGATAATCTCAAGTGCTGAATGAATAAATCCACTCCTTGTCAGCTCCCATCAGTGTCTCTTGCATGAAGCCCTGATGCTTCTTAAAGAAGCATACGCTGCAGATAAGTCTAAGTGCCATATTTACTCGGTAGCTTATGGCAGAGTGCTGAGGAACACTGCAGGTGTTAAAGACCCCATTAAACCATTAAATTCCTGGGTAGGATTTTCCATGGTTAGATAACCTGTAGGATCCAAACCCCGTCACTTCAAGACCTTGGAATCAGTATGCCAGGCCAGGCCAGGAGTCCTCTCCTGTTGTGGAGGTGCATTTGCACCAGCAGAAAGGATTTCTGAGGAAATTCTCACTGTATCCATTCAGCAGATTTCGTACCCTCAGATTTTATGCCAGATTTTGAAATTCAGCAGAGCTCTAGAGTTGCAGTTTTGAAGAGACTAAAGAAAAATACTTGTTTCAATAAAGACAAGTAGAAACTGACATTCTGTTGTAATAGTAGTTTGTGGAAAATACATTTCCCTACTAAAGCTTCATGGTATAGAAGTTTGCACATGCAAATTTTAATATCAAATATGCATCTCACTTGCTTTTCACACATACCTATTTTCATTTTCATTTACGGGGAAATAGCTTTGAGAAGCACGCATGCAAACAAAAATTGTAGTGGAATGAGCCCATAATAGAGCTTTCAATAAAATGAAGAATTGCTCAGCTTTCCAGTAATTTTGTCTGTTTGTTGTAAGTATTTTGTACAGCATTGTCTAGCTGCCTGATTCTGNCCCCCCCCCGCCGTTTATCCACTTTTTATAGAATCTTCCTGTAATTACTAGTACTTAGCAGAAAACCTGAGTTCATGTTAAAGCATTTAATTAGTCAAAATTGTGTAATAGAAGATTTCTCCCAAATACCACTTAATGATCATTAGAAGGTCTGATTCAAAGCCCACTTAAGTCAATTGATGCCTTTTGTTGACTTCAATACATTTTGAATCTGGCTCAGTATATTCAGAAATGTGAAGCTAATGGCTACAATAGCAGCAGGAAATACTCTCCGTAGACGGACAACGTCTATGGTTCTCTGTTTGCTTCCATAATGGCCTGCTGAAGAAGTTTTGGATAAATGTAATGAAAGACCACTTTAAGTGAAAAATCAACTAAATTCAGAGCTGCAGCAGAAGATATTTTAATGTTTAATCATTTAAAACCTCATTTTTTCCACTTCTACTCTATTTATGCTCCCATTGAAATTAAGGGTGCAACTGATATAATGTGGTATTGCTTAGATTTGGTAATGGCTTAAGTTTGTCTGGAAGAATGATATCCCCACAGTGGTGACTCTACGGGACATACTGGGCCTACGGTTACTTGTCTTATAAAGCCATTTCTGTTTTAATGCAGTTCTCTCCTGATTTCAAGAGTAGCCTATTTATCCTGTGATTGATTATGGGAAAGATTGAACAGGTGACCTAGATGGTCTTCACCAAAGCCAGTCATTTTTCACCATTTTTAACTTTCAGTCCCACATAACATGGAAGCAAACGTACCAAATTAATAAAATCCCAGGGTCTGTTCCTGAGATATTTCTGTTACAGCAAGAATGCAGACTTTCCAGAGAACTTGAGATTAGTTTCTTCCTATCCTTTGGCAAAACCTTTGGTTTTGCCACTTCAATTCAGTGAAGTATCACAGTGATTGGCTTTCTGCTTTCTGTGCTCTCATCATGGAAATGCAAATTACAGCACAGCAGGCCAGACATTGGAGAAAGTAGGTACTTTGGTGCAAGGTTTCCAGGCTGACTTCTAGCCTGAGGAGTTAGATGAGCATCCAAATCTCTGCATCCTTTGAAGTTCATTCTGAGTCTAAATAATTCCTAACTCAGAGTAAGTTCATGTCCGGGTTGAGTTTCTAGTAACTGAGGGGCAGTTATGAGTTCTGAAAAGTATTTCATTAATTACTTCAAAGCTAAGCAGAGTCAACATTAGAGAACTTGATTTTCACATGAAAACCTGCCCACCCCCCACCCCCTACACCCCCATTTTTCTCTGAGTAGGAAAAACAGCACAACACATTTGCAGCTTGAAGGTTTTATTGCCCCTCACTACTTCTACAGCTCCAGACTTCCTTCTTGGGTCAGGTTTTGAGCAATATGGGAAGCACTTATGTCAATGGAGAAAGAGGGAGCTTTGTGGTGTGCTGCTGGTGAACTTCAAAGCATCTAAGGAGAAATGTCATCTGCTGTTCCCCAACTTTTTGGACATAGGTGTTCTTTGAGAAACACTGCTATTAATGACTGTTGCATAGTGCTTGTACAGGTTTGGTAGATACATCCTGGTAATATGAAACAGCTGTCCACTTCATTTTTCAAGTTCTCACAGCACTGCCCATGGATGATGGGTGTCCCAGTTGTTATTGAGCAAATGAATACAAGAGAAAAGGAAACTTTCTTCATCGCTGAGACAAACTTTCAGGTTCCCTTGACCTGCTCTCCTTGCCTTCTCGGTGAATTGTCTGTGTGTCTGTGAGTCTGAAGGCAAGAGAGCAGAGCACTTGTCACCAGTTAATACTGCCGATGACTTGGGCTTAAACCACAGAGACGCGATTTCCTCTGGGGGAGAAGGAGGGTGAAGCAGAGATGGATGAGAGGGAACCAGAGTTTTGCATTATTCCTCTCAGGGTCGCATTTCCCCGCTGTTGCACTTTGTCATTAGCTGAATTGCTGGAGCATCCTGTCAAATCAGCCTCCTGCATAGATTTTTAAAACCTCTAATTGGCACCTGCAAGGTTACAAGCTAGCGATATGTCTCCATTTGCCCTGCACGGCCTTTCACAACTCTTTCCCCCAGCTCCAAGTTGCTTGGAGAGCCGCACATCAGTAACCTACTGAGGTATGAGGCAACCCAGGCTGTAGCGGGGACACTGTGACATGACCTGGCATTTGTGTGATAGAGAAATCTTCACTTTTTTCCTTTCTAACTATTGTGCAAATGTTTCTCCATGTTTTGTGTTTGTCACAGACGCTCAGCCTCCCTAGACAGGCTATTCTGAGCTTGGCCTGCTTTCTGATAATTGCATCTGCATTAAAGCAAACACCCCTGCAGAGTTTCTCCATTCCCCTGGCCTTGCCAGCTCTGAGCTGGACAGTACTCTGTGGCTTGCAAGCACACGGATGCGCAAAAGAGGCATGCCAAGGGCTGGCAAAGCTCTGGGGAAGAAGGCAAAGCTGTGTGCTGTTTCAGGCCTCTCATATTTTGCCAGCGAGTTCCGATACCTCTCCTTTTCTAATGACACGGTGGCTGCTAGGTGCTTCCGAGCCGTGCATCAGTAAAATCACTGTTGAGATGTACAGTCTGTGTCCAACCCGTATCAATTACTGGCTTCTCTGTGGGGATATAAGAAATGAATAGGATCCGGGAGAGTCACTCATTAGTAATGACTGCAGTAGTAATTTTGAGAAGGCAGTCCGTTGCATGTTTTTGTGACCTGTTGTTTTTCTTTGGAGGGGAAAAGAGACAGAACAGTGCTGTAAGATTTTTGAGGATGATCTTTTTCAGATTGCTGTTTAGAGAGATGGGAATCTCTAGTTCTTGAAGTAATACAGCTATTAGCAGCTTGCTCCTCTACACAAGGCCAAGGCCCGGACTATGAGAAGTACAGTAACGACACTCTTCCTTCATAAAGCCCCTTTTCACTGAAGGATTATACAAAGTCTTACTGAGATGAGTAGATTAGTTTTGTCCTTGGTTTGCAGCTAGATGAGGTAGCAGGCTGTGGAAAGCTGGCTGCTGCCTGCGCTGGAGTGGTGCAACACACCACTGAACTGAATACATTGTAGTGAGATGCTGCCAGGCATATCAAGCTGGATGCTTTCTGCATACTTGGGTTGAAATCAAGACCTCTGAAACTGTATTTCCTCTCAGGATTTAGTTCTCAGCAAGTTAAAAATACGCACAGAACCTTCCACACTCACACACTTAAAATGATGAAAGTAAAGTAACTCAGGTTATTTCTTTTTAGTTGGTTTCTAATGTAAATCTGTAGGTAATAAGTAGATGCTTGCTTTCTGGTCTGATTTTCTCTTATCGAACATAGGCCATGCAGTGCCATAGCTGAATCCCCTCCCTCTAATCACTGCCTCTTCTCATGCTTTAGGACAGTAACCATGCAGGACCCTGACTGGATGCTGCCATCCATCACTCACTTGGTCTGAATGTACATTGCCACCACACCCATCAAGAGATTTTTCAGAATTGAATCTCCAATGCAGTTAGACAGCCCATCTGCAGGGAATTTAATCTTTCACAGGCAGGGAGGCATCTTTCACTTTCCCCAGGAGGGAGAACGGGGTTGGATGATCCATGCCGTAGCTAGTGCAGTGGTCACATTCCCCATGAAATACCTGGTCTGCCCCATCCAAAGGGAACTTCGTTGGAGTTCCAGTTTCTGAGCAGCTGTGGTACATGGTGCTGATGGTGAATCTCACTACTATTGGAAGTGTTATGGGAGTGGGTGCTTCTTCTGTTTAGTTTTTCCTCGTTCTTGAAGCAAATCCAACTTTACCAAAGTCCTTTACCAAAGGACTGAATAAGCCTTCTGCAAATATCAGTGCATGTCTTGTAAGATAAAAGAGTAACAGGTCTTTTTGAAGAGGAGACAAAAATGGAATAAACTAGATCTCCCCTTGTTCTTTTGGTTGAACAGCTGTACAGTTGAAATCTACCCAACTTTGGTTTCCTCTTTGTATGAGTGACTTTCATCTAAGTGCTGGTCATGAGTAAGTTATGCCAACAGAGCTGTCACCATCAAGCACTGCGTATCACTAAATTCATTGCAGTTCTGGCAGTGCTGAACTGCATACATACGTGTTTACATGCGCAGGCACATGCACACTTAATTCCATTAGAGCTTCCTGATACACTTTCCTCTTCCTCACTTCTCTGACGGAGCTATTTCCAGACATCCCAAGTGTGGAAGTGGATCTTTCATGACGTTTGACTCTGCAGAGAGGGATAAGTGTCTTCAAAAGACTAAGATTGACACGTGTACGAACACCCTTTCCTCTATCTTGATATGCGAGGAAGGCCAAGGGTGATGTGCAAGAGTTGCTTTTGCTGTTTTTGTGTGGTGATGTAGAGGAAGAGAGATCTGGAGTGATAACCAACACGCTGGAAAATCCTCCTCCTCTGCATAGTGTTGGAAAACTACCACTTTCTAATTTCCTGCCGAATATCTTACTGGCATTCAGGAAAAGTCTGTGTTCGGGTTTAGCAGAGGATGATGATACCTCAGGAAATTAAAGGACATCAAGAACTAAAGGTGTACTGGGGAAAGTTCCTAATTACTCATCTGATTGCTGCAGGGGAGATGTTTAGGGATGGTTTTGTAGTTTGTTCATGTCTTCTTTTTAGCGTAGCAGCTAGCAATCATTTATTTGAAGGACTGGAAAATAACATACCTAGTTGTCCTTGTTTGCTTCTTTAGGTCTTTTTCCTGCCTTTGTGGATTCCGGGAAATTTGTCATGCCTGACTGTGCAATGCTTGGACTGCGTCTTGTTGGAGAGTTTATTTCAGTAATCTACAGTCTCCACAGTGCTACATTAATTCCCTTCAAGTTAGCCTAGGTCAAATCAGAGCAGTTAGTGTGGCTTTGAGCAGCACAGAGCAATTTTACTAGCAGCTGAGGAATTGCACTGACTCCATCTCTAATGAATACCCTTAGCAAATTCAAGTTAAAAGCACCATGGCAGTCATGTTAGGAATTTTGGTTGAGAACAGGGCTTGCACTAATTAGAGGGACTTAGTCACAACTTGTTAACTTTGTGTTGAAGACATGCTCTTAGAAGTAGCCATGCTCGGACAGATTGGGAATTGAAAGAAAGCACAGTCTTATGCTTAAGGCTGTGAACACTACATCTCCAGTAATCGGGTTTAATTTCTTGTTGTGCCTTGTACTTCTTATGTCACTTCTTATATTTCTTTCCCTTTCTGTGCCTCAGTTCGGCAGTTATAAAATCACATTGCTGTCTGTCTTCCACTCTTTGTCTCTCCTGCATACACTGCAAGTTCTTCAGGATGGGGATTTTCTAATTTTAATGGAGTATGCAACATGTAGTGCAGCACGGCCAAACCTGTGCCTGTGGGAGGTCAGGAAAGCCCTAAGTGACACCTTAGAGTTTCTGTACTTTGAGAATGTGTCACTGGCTTTGAATTGTGAGGCAGGAACAGCCTTGAATGCTCATATAACGCCTACAGCTAATTCCCTTTGGTAGATTTGATACTTTTCTTTCAGCCTTGAAATTTTGCTAGTTTTCAGTTCTGCAGGGCAGGGGGTGCTGAGGCTGAATAAATTGAATTTGCCTTAAATTACATGAGTGCTAAATATGATACATTGTTATAAGTTGCCATATCCTCTGCATATAAAGCAGAGTGGAAAATGGATAAATGGGAAGAAAATGTGTGAGGATATCTAATGTATTCTAAGATCGAGCTTCTAATCTTCTCTTTCTTTTTGTTTCTTCCAGGTGGAGCGGGAAATAGCCATCCTGAAGTTGATAGAACATCCCCACGTTTTAAAGCTGCATGATGTTTACGAAAATAAAAAATATTTGTAGGTATTACTCTGGCTTTTGCCAGAGAAAGGGGAAGGGAAGGAGGAAGGAAGGGAGGGGGATGAGGGTTTTGGAACTTGGTACCATTTCTGAAAGAATGGAGCAGGGTATGTCTTCACCCTCAGCTGCTGTCTGTGTGATATTTGGTACTTGCATGAGGAAGGAACACTCCTTATTTCCTTGGCTTTTCTCATTTTCTTTTCTGTACTTTACTTATCTGCTGTTTCTTTTCCTACTTAAAATGGAGGAGAGAGGACAAACAAACGGTTTCTATCAAACAGCAAGAGGGGAGGAAGGTTTGTACCTGTAATATCTGGAAGCATTTTGAATCAAAACTGTGACAGACTGTTACAGTAGATAATTTGGATAACCTCCATTGCCTAATAGTTTTCATTTGACTCTCGCTAACAATATTTTAAATTTGCCCCATCCATAACAATTTTTGGTTTTAATGGTTCTGCAGTAACAGTTAAGTAGCAAAGCCTTTTTTTTTTTTTCCCCCCAGATCATTGCCAGTGCCAGACAGGGATGTTGTCCACAGACAGAGTTGTTTTAGCTTGACAGGGCACTAGATATGTTGAATCTGTTGTCAAACAAACAGACCACATTAATCTTGGCACAACAGGAAAAAAAAATCAATGTTCTCCAAATGGAAAAGGGCAACCCAGTAGGGAACTCAGCGTTATTTTCAGCTTTTTAACAGGTCATTTCAAGTAGAAGAGAGTGGTTGAAAAAAATTAAACTATTTTTAAAAACCACCATCCACTGATGACCTCTCCTTAATGTCACAACACAAGAAGGGAATGACTGTTTACCCAAAGAAAGTGTGCTGAATGGAGGTAACAATCCCCCATGGACTATTCAGCCAGTCTTGTTACTGGAGCAATGAATTCCTATTCCGAGAGGTAAGGCCTCTGTGCCTAAGGGTTAGCTTACTAGAGCAGGCAGTAATTTCTTTTGGATTCCCCATCCTCCTTTGGGGCAGGGCCTGCCATCCACACTGAAATGCGGTTGCCAGAGGGAGCTTATGCAGGCACTGGGCGGAGACTGGCTCAGATGTTCTCTGAGCTGCATGCCAAGCGCTCTATCCTCAGCAACATAAACAGTCATGGCTCCATTAAGCCCAGTTTGCCCCAGCTGAGGACAGAGGCCCAGGTCTATCGCAGCCCGCTCTGCCTGCAGGAGAAGGGTAGCAAAAGGAAATGAGGCTTTACAGCAAATAAGTTCTCCTTTAATCCTGAAAAGAGAGGCACCATTTGAGGGAGTACATTTGTCTGTATTCTGATTTAAAAGCGGGTAGGATAAGGCCCCAGGCTTTCTTTTGGTTAAGAGAGGGGGAATATTCTTCTTTGTGATCCTTGTTTATTTGTATGTTGTGTAGTATTATGTATACACACACATAAACACACACACACTTGCATAAACACAGCACACAGCTGATGTGTTCCAGGTAGGTGTAGTATACTTGAGTGGTGGAGACAATGCATGAATATCTGAAGGCAAAAGGCCATGATCATCACTTGGAGTGAAGGGATGGGTTATAGAGGTGCTGCAGCTTTCTTCTGGCTCTGAATGCTTATGAAGCCAGCAGCTGAGCTGAGCTCTCCTTCTTTATCCCAAAAGATTTGGGGGCTGTTTTGCTCCATGTGAAAAATACCTAGTGTTCAGAGCGGTGGGGATGGTCTTACACCAAGATTCCCAAAAAAATGACTGCATTCCTTGGCAGGAAAATATCTTCCTGCTGAAAATCTCCTTGACAAGGGAAGCATCTCATATCTTTAAGCTATATCTGGATGTCCTGGCTTCTAAAAAATCTTGGGCTCCAAAGTGTGCTTTGCCAGTGACTGTTTAGCCTTTAACAATCCCTAAGTCTTCTTTGTGCTGTAACTCCTCTGCCAGTAAGATTGAGCTGTCTGCGTCTCCCCACAAAGGCGCTGAATCCCTCTGCTGAAAGACGTTGATTCTGTGAAAGAGCCAATGACTGTTAATTACATTTCATTTTTTATTAGTCACTGTTTTAAAGAAAGGGCACAATGCAGAGCTTCTCCCAAGCCTCTGTGTTCAAAATTAGAAATCTAAGATAATGGAAGAGAGTGCCTGTGGAGGGGCAAAGGGTTACAAGTGTGTGGGGGCTGAGAAGTGTGTATGCATGTACTTTCCCAAATAATAAGAGGCAGTGACCTCTAGTTCTCACCAGCATCAAAAAAGGGATTGCTCTCTGGTTGTGACAGCGCCTTTCCATCATGAATGCCATCTCAGCAGTAACGGTAGTGGCATGGTTTCAGAGGAGCTCGTGAATTATACGTGATATTTCAGATGCCAGAGTCTAATCACGATGCAGCGCTGGGGAGTATTTCCTCGATAAATGTTAATTTCACAAATCATGTTTGACTTTTGGTTTATGATTTAATTTGTGACAAGGGGCTTTGGTTGAGTAGATTCCTAATGTGACCATGAATCAAATCCTTTTTCCACAGTTTATTTAACACTGAAAATGAGTTTTAAAAAATAATAATAAAAATTTGTTAGCATATGTGTGTTAGCCTAGCAGTCATTTTCTGTTTGTTTTGGTGGGGTTTTTTTACTGAAATGGGTGGAGAGATGGAGATGGCTATGAGCTCTAAGACTTCCAGATCTTTATTCAGCATTTTGAGTTGTCCTATTTATTAAGATGGTGGACTACATTTTTAGGTGCATAGGGGAAAACACAGCTGCACTGTGGCTCTCTGTATGTGTGCTGATATACCACCTCAGATATAACTTTTTTTGGCTAAAATAACAGTATTACTGTCAGTTGAACTATTTTGTATTTGTTGTATGGTCACACTGATGGCCTTCAGGCAAGACTGGGAGTCCACAGTAATAGGTCATTTAGAAATAGCTATAGACAATCCATGCTTCCTTCTCCCGTCATGTAATGTAAATAGGAAAAACAGCCAGGAAGGGGGCTCTCATTTTAAAGATCAAGAATGAGTTAACGTAGCCTGGTATGGAGTAAGCCCAGAGTTGTTTAAGAACTCTTATTGCTGGTTCATAATGGGGAATGATCAATGAGCTACCAAAATTTATGTGTGCAGCAGTCATTTTGACTAACCAAGTTCAGACAGTCAGGAATTTTAGGGAAATGTGAATAAACTAAGAGAATGAGCAAAGTGATAACAAAGCTGATAACAAAGTTTTGGTGTGTTCTGTAATGCGTATTGGAGGGGAAACACTCCTTTGGTCATATGGTTTCTGCATTGCAAATGCACTGTGTGAACCTAGGTGATGGTCCTCTTCTCTCTGTGCTATGTGTAGAAAAGGTCTTTCCTAAACTGGACCTAGACGGAGTTTGTGTAGCAACCAGAGAGGAAGACGGAGTTCATACACTGTTAGCAGCACTACGTAGTCACTGTGAATGAGCGGGAGGTTCTCATTAGCAGACTTGTTGAGGATTAAATACGAGGAAACATGCAAAGCCCTGTCCTTCATGATTGAAGTGGTTGCCTCAGATATTTTCTAGGAAGCAATCTTATGCTTCATTCTTAAATCTCTGATACGTACATTTACTGCATTTTATGCAGTAAATTCAGCTTTCCTTTTGATCTTAGAAAGGCAATTGTCCCGCTGTTGGAGGAGCTGTTAACATGGCAACCTAAGTGCCATCATCTAGTCCACAGGAGATGGACCTTCCCTTTCCAAAAGGGATAAAGCTGACTGATACAGTTTTGCAGCAGAACTCCCAACAGGGGTGGCATTATCCGTTTGATCTCATTTGATTAGCTATTTAGCTTAAATTATTGAGGGTTTGGCAGGGAATGGAAATGAGAGAAAGACATCCTAGGACCACTCCATGCCCTTTTCTTTCAGATGTTTATACTATTATTTTGTGATTCCCTTTCCATCAATGTCTGTGTCTATATATATATCTGTAAATTTCTGTTTATAGGTGCATACAGATATTTGTATATATATGTATAGATTTATATCTATTAATTTTAAAATATTCATGCTTAAGATTTCAGATTTTCAAATTTTATGGGAGTATTTATTTTAAATCTCTATGTTGTCCAACTTGATTGGCATTTTAAACATGAACATGTTTTGAGAGAAGGAATGGACATCAGAATATCGTTCTCTGAAATGTGCCATCAGCTCTTTTTCTAAGCACTATAAGTCCTTTTCTCATCATTCCGCAGTACAGTGCTATCACTGGGCAAGTGTCCAAACCTCATTGCAATGTACACAACACACCACCTCCTGATTTCAGAGGTGGAGGTGCTTCCCAATGAGCCAGATAGATAACAAAATTAAAATGTCCCCCTACCTATGCACAACTCACATTTCTGACTGATACAAAAGCAGCTGACTGGAGGAGTCAAAGACAACTCTGGTGGTGTCTGCAGAGGCATTCATGCTGCCAGTCCTCTCCTGCAGGGTTTTCCTGTAATTCTGTTTATTTTTGTTGAAAACTAATTGTGAGGTGCCAGAGGAGGCAAGAAAGAGAAAAAAAGGGTTCTGCATGTTCTTCTGTTATTGGTAGCCCAGCACTTTGACATTTGATCTATTTGTGGGGAAACCTGTCTGAAGGCAGAAGAAGGATTCAGAAAATGGGAGTGGCTCCAAGGGCTCAGTGCTGAAAATTAACTCCGTGGTAGGTACGCTTCTTGGTAGTCTGGTTGTGGGGTGTCAGATGTTCTGCATACAGGAAAAGAAAATAGAGCGGGATTGGAAGACAAAATGATGTTCCACCTGAGACTTGGTTAGAATTAAGAGAAATATTCATAACCAGCTACTTTGACCCCCTTTCTTCTGCTGTTGACTTGTCTTAGTACTGTCATGAATTACAAGCATATCTAGCCGAGGGAAAGCCAGTCAGCTGTAGGAGTGGAGCCAGCACACCGTGAGGTTTTGAGTCAAGGGTGGGGCTGGAGACAAGGAGCTGGATAGAAGCCAGGGGAAGGGGAGGGGATGCTGCACCAAGGGCAGGTGTCACCGCTTGCAGGAGGGATGCCAGCCTGGCACAAAGCAGGGCTTGCACAGAGGTGGTGGTGCTGATTAATACTCCACCCTGTGCAACACGGTCTTAATAGTAAGCTCTACCCAAAAAACAGACTGTATCTTCTGCTCACTGCCTGACATGTGTGCCTGCATACCATCCAGGCCATGATGCTGGGCTTGGGAGGAAACAGGCCCAAAGCAGAGCAATTCTGTGACGTGAGCAAAGGTCAAGGGAAGATGTAGCTCCAGAGCCAGGGTATAATAACGTGACTAATTTCTTTTTCAGGCTTTGGTAGGCAACATTGTGTGTGTCTGGGCCCTAGTTGTTAAAGAAAAGGCCACTTAGCTCTGAAGAGTAAAACACAAAATTATATGGTAACTAGCGGAACTGCAGGTGTTGTGTCAGCTCTGCCCGTTCTGTGCTGAGGATCCCTCTGGCTGGATTCATTTCATATGGTGTGCACCAATAGGGTGGCTGCTGCAGTGCCTTGGCATGCATGACTACACACCATGAAGGCACTGCTCAAAACACCTATTGTCCCCAATAAATCAAAGGTATAGAGCGAACAGCATAATCTCCTACTATCTCTCTTTTCCCCAAAAGCCCCAACCTGTTCATGTCCAAATGTAATGAGCAATCAAATACAATCTCCATTCAAACAAGCAGACTAGAATTAAAATTGTCTTCTGGGGAAAAAAAAAATCTAACGCATGCACATTTTCTTGCAGGCGAGGAAAAAAAAAATAGAATTCCCGGCCTGGTGCCAAATTAGGGTTTAAAAATTCATGCCCGCCATAAGAATTTATATAACTTCTGAATAATTTATAGGCTGCACCAATAACAAGGGGCTTAATATCTGATAGAGATTATTTAATCAATAGAAAACAGTGCAGTGAAAAAGCTGTCAAAGAGCTACACATGTCAATCTGGGCTGGGCAGTTTTTAACCTCTTCCCTGCTACACATATATCCATTCATATATACATACGGAAGGACATTTTGCAAGTAGGGTGGTAGCATGAAAGAGGCATCGCCAAGGCTTTATTCTTCTAGAGGTTTTTCTTCAGCAGTCTGCCATTCCAGACAGATCCCTTGTTGATTCACCAGAGCTTTGAAATGTAATGAGTTTTCTAGCTCTTAGCTGAATTGGTCAAAAGGAGTAGTTAGTTTCTCGGGAATAATCTGCCAGGGATTATGAGTTACTGTGAGATGGTTCAGAGTTCGTCAAGATTGGTGGCAGTACCTAGCACATGCCTTTTGTGGTGCAGCCATTTCCATTTGTGTTTGATTCTGTGGCCAAAGTTCAGGTTTTACAGATGTGGGCACTAATAAACATAGGGAGAGAAAAGAACTAAAAACATATCTTTTTTTATAAAGGAGATTCCTACCTGACTTGTGTCCCTTGCCTTGGTAATTGCTTAGACATCTACATCAACTGCAAAATGTCTTGATCCATGCCATGTTCCCCAGTTGTATGATTATGCTCATGATTTTCATATAATAATCAAGTATTAAGTGATAAAACAAGAGTAGCTGAGCTTCTCAGCAGGTGTGGTCATTTCATGAAATGTCTTACCCATAGGCATCACAAAACAGTAAACTTTTGAGCATAAAGGAAGCAAGCAGGAACTCTCCTGATTTTTCGTGCCTTTGTGTGTATCACTTTGTATATAACTGCATCTGAGTTTTGCATCTTGCTGGAGTGCACACCTGAAGTTGTGCATCTTAAAAGCTAGACAGTGCCATATGAATATCCAGTCTAACATAGTAAAAGTCCTAGAACATCTCCCAGTGGTGTGTGATGGCACCCAGTGGTACATTCAGGCCTATGTGGAAGACCAATCTACTTGCTTAGGTTTAAGCAGGGTTGTGCCTCATATGTGTAAATATCATAGAATCACAGAATCATAAAATAGTTTGGATTAGAAGGGATCTTTAAAGGTCATCTAGTCCAAACTTTCCACTAGATCAGGTTGCTCAGAGCCCCATCTAACCTGACCTTGACTGTTTCCAGGGATGGGGCACCTACCACCTCTCTGGGCAACCTCTTCCAGTGTTTCACCACCCTCATTGTAAAAACTTTCTTCCTTCTATCTAGTCTGAATCTGCCCTCTTTCATTTTAAAACCATTAGCCCTTGTCCTATCATTACCCTGGATTAACTGGTTCCCTAACAGACAGCTAATCGCATGCCCTGATGAACAAAGCTATTGCCTGACCAAAACAAGAAGCTGTGTGAATTGACTACCAGTTCTGGAGCACCAGAGAGTATTTCCTCTTACTCTTAATTTTGCATTTATAATACTGACCTGAAATACTTTGTGTTTCAGTATGAGCTTTCATCTAAAGATCCCTATTGATTTAACACTTTTATAATAATAAATACATTTGTATTACCTGAGAGGACCTTATTTGTGTAGCTGTGAATGTCTTATAAATTGTCTTCATCTATAAGGCTGAGAAAACAGGAGCTGCATACCCACGCTGGGATGTATAGTGATGAGCTGCCGCGGGCAATCCCTTCTGGCAAGAATTTTAGTATTTCACACCATTCTTGCTAGTCTTACAGGCAGCTTTTCATTCTTTACAGATCATTATTGGTGTGTTTGTTTGGGTTTTGGTTTTTTTGTTGTTGTTATTTTGCCATAAATATCTGGTAATGCATGGTCCTGGTGTTCTCTATGCCAATTAGTCTTTCTTTAACATAATTTTTCCAGGCATAGCTCAGAGCCAGCCTGTTTCTTTTGTTACAGTCCTGCTTTGGAGGTAGCATGTAGCTGCCTTGCCTCAGTGAGAGCTCTGTGAGTTATTTCTCAAAGCTCCCTAGGGCTTGGGCAAAGGCACCCTTTAATAAGTTGTAGCATAATCCACCAGATGGGAGGGAGAAATCATCACCAAAAGAGTCCTAGTTGCTGTTTTAAGTGATGTCTTCATAGTATCGTAGCACAAAGGCAATCTAGTCATGGAGAAGACCTTGCTGTGCTGGACAAGAACGGGACAAAAACAGAGTCTACGCCCTAGTCAGCTTACAATCCAAAACACAAAGCAACTGTTGGCAACCCTGTGATGAGGAAGTCCAAGCTGTTGTCAAGTATCACAGCAAAGGACAGTCTTCAGGAAGAAGCTGAAGAAAAATGATGATGTATCTCTGTCATTAACAATGATGCTTTTTCAAATGTAGGGGGAGTGTTTTAAGAGCACAGAATCATTTGCCTGGATATTTAACGAGTGGATGATGGAACCTGGCTTTGGAGGATGGTCACAGACAGAGATTAACCTCAAAGGCCAAGGAAGAGATCCTAGATTGGTTACAGAAGGGGATACAAGGTGTCCAGAAGTGAAGACAGCTAGTTCATGTTTGATACAGTATTAAAAAGGGAGACAATGGAGGCATGGAAGGAGTGGTCAAAGTGGAAAGCTAAGGAAATGATATTGCAATGATGATCTGATACCTATTTTGAATTTCCAGCAGTGGGGCAAGAATGTATTTATCAAAGTGAAAGAGATGATGCTGAATTAATTTAGATACATATCTAGCTAAAATTAGACATCAAATTTTAGCCCTGTGGGTGGACGGGAAAACCATTATCTTAGGGGTACAATAAAGAAAACATCTAAAAGGTAGGAGTACAACCAAGTTGTAGAGATCTGAAGACAGCCTGAGTCAAAGGTGACACCCGCACTACAAGCCTGAATCGTAATCAAACAAGCAGTGTTTTCTCTAGGGGTAGGGAAAGGAAGAAGTGGAATGGGATGGTGAGGCTAAGAGTTCTGCTTTAGCCTTGTGTTTGAGCTGATGATAGGACAACCAAAGACGTTAGAGATGGAAACAAACATCTTAGTTTATTCAGGAGAAAAGGAAGAAAATTGTACTGATTTTTTATCTGTCTAAATTTTGCAAAATTTTTTTGTCTGTTTCAGAGCAAAAATCACAGCTTTTATTTTTTAACTTGTGGTAGTGTCATCATAAATCCTCACAGCCCTGTCAGGTAGTTAGCGTAGTTGGGTACAACCAAACAATATGGTGGTTACAGACAAAATGGTTCTTGATCATTGGATATTTATTGATCGTTCCCAGGGGAAAATGGACCATCCTCTGTGTGTATAGGAGTCCTACTGACATTCAGGATTCGGAAAAGACTAAAATGATTTGAACGATGCAGGAATGATGTAAAACTGGTGGGCTCTCACATCTTCTGATCCCCAGACTACAGGCAAGTTGGGGTCACAAGGAGTGCTCTTTTGTTAAATTTCCAGTCTAAGCTACAGAACAAGCCACAGGTAAGCATGAGGAAGCTACTGTGATTTAGAGGGCTCTGCAGTCTGTACTGGTTCCTGGTATAGCCAGAATCTGAGGAGCACAAAGGTAGTTTAAAGACCACATTTCTCCACATTCATCTTGGCTATTCCATCTCTTTCCCATGCAGCAATCATCCCTCCTTTGCCATATTGTTTAGTTTTCATTATTGCTTCTTTACTGTTTTGGTTCCTGAAAGAGTAAATAAAATGAACCAAGAAGAAAGAAAAGACCCTGGGATTATTCTATTCTAAGCTTGCTTTTATAAGCTGCATGTACATCTCTGATACGGTATGTAATGGGTCATTTGAGGTTACGAACTTAGTAGCTTGTTTTGGGGAGGTGGTGATGATGGGATGCAGATGGAAAAATGGCAAAGGCAATAGCAAGAATGCTGCTGCACAAAATCTCTCTGCTCCACTTCAACAGACAAAATTATTCTTGTATTAAGCATTCGGTTTCTTTGTCTTTAAAGACCAAAGTCTTGCTGACTTCAAGCTCTGAAACTTAACGAGAGATTTTTTGCTTTGTGTCTTGGCTTGTGGCAGGAACATGAAAGCAAGCTGTGGCCTGTGAAAATTTTTGCAACCTCTTAAAGAATACATCTAATGAGGAAAACAAGTAGTTGAGAATTTATTTTAGCCACATGCACTTGGCTTCATGTTGAGTTGCACAAGCCTCATGTTTTCTTGCCTTTCCAGTGTCCTGGCAAGCAGAGGGGAAATTGGTGGTGGGGACAGCATGGAGTAGAACGCACAAGGGACCACAGGTGCTAATCCCAGCTTTGATACTGGGTGACTGTAACCCTGGGCAAGTCACTTTGCTTCACGGTTCCCTATAAGTAAAGAACAGGGGGTTAATGCTTGTAATGCTTCTGTCATGTGAAATGTAAGGTTTAGAAGAGCTAGCGTGTGTCCAGAGCATCCAAGATGTGAGAGCTAAGTGGTCTTACAGAGTCTTTTGTCCTAATATAGCTCCTCTGTGTATTATCACAGCAGGTAGTGTGCATGCTGCCAGCCAGAGGCTGGATCGTTCCTTTCCTTGAACCTCCTTGCAATGGCTATTACAGAGCAGGGTTTCCTACATTTTTACAGTGGGAATACTGATGCTGTCAATCTTATGTAGACAGGATTTTTAAAAAAGTTTCATTCACCAGTAAGTTATTTTTCATCTCCAGACGTAATAGGAGACTAGTTGTGGTTAACTGTTCTGGGATTTTTAGAGTCCGCTCACTTGCCTAGAGTAAATGGGAAAAGTAGTAGTATAGTGAGATGAGAACCTGTCATATCTGGGAAAGATAAAAGGGAAGGGGAAACTCGGAAAAGTACTTCTTAGTGGTTTTCTCCCCTACAGGCTATCTGTTATTTACCTTCTTCTAGATCCTCCAAGAGTTGGCATTGGCATACTTCCAATCCTATAGCACTTTGCTAAAGTAAAGGATTTTAGACGCTGATGTGGACTCAGGAGATCTGGATTCTCTTCTGTGACACAGATTCAGGAAAGATATAGTGTCTGTATGCCTTATTTACCAGCCTCTGGAATAATGTTCTTTATTTCCTTTGCTTTTTCTGTTTGGCTTTTCAGAGTGTGTATTCTCTTCTTTTACAAAGTCACTCAGACACATTCACACGTACACAGATGGATCGATAGATACAGATAAACAGCATTTAGTGGGGATTGTGTCAGCCATACAGTGATAGCTATAACTGGTGCAACACCTGGAAATGTTTAAACCCCTCTTGTTGGCCTGTTTGGAAGTAACGTGAGTACTACTACTGTGCCATGTAATGCTCCAGCAGAATATTGGCTTGCACAGAGATGGAGGCAGGTGCTGAATTATGCCCTTGTTTAGTCAAAAAACTCCTAGATGGGGGCTATCCTAGAAAAAAAACCACATCATACTGGAGGGAATAGGGTTGGTGGGTGACCAGCTTCAAATCCAAACTCAGAAATCCTAACTGCAACATAACAACTTAGTACTTATGGAATGATCCTTGCAGCGTTTATTTCTTGTACTTGACCACTGGGGAATGTGTTTGTCGTCCTTCTCACTCCTGTCACGCTGGGGGCTTTGTCAGATCAAAATACATCGTTGCTGTGCTTCTCTGTGTCCCTTGACTTGTCATAGACACAAATCTTTTTCAAATGTTCTTCCCTGTTCATTTCCATTATTATATCTGGTGCTTCTAGGTGGCAAGCAAAAATGAATAACCTTGTAAATGCTCCCTGTCTTTCAATTTGTTTTATTTTTCATACAACGTGTCAGTGCCTTTTTGTTGAGTGTTTTTAATAAGATGAAGTTGATGAAAATAAATTGCTTTGCAGTTCCTGCTGTGGGTGACAGAAATGCTGGGTCTGTAATTTTCCAAAACTCTGCATTTGAAACCAGTGCAGAGGGTGTTCTGTACGTCTGTAACTGCAATCATCTTTGTAAAACACCTCACAGGAAGAGAAAGCAGCTATCAATTTGAATTTGGGGGGCAAGATGCACTGCTGTATCCAGCTTCTGCTGGGCACAGTGAGAGAGGGAGCTGTCAAGGAGAATTTTAGGATTGATTCTGTGCCAGGCTTGGGTCTGCCATATGGAATAGTTAGCCAGATCAGTCTCTAGTATGAGAGAGAGAATGAATTATATAGCAAACCCTCTTACCAGAGTGTCGGTTAGCCAAGGCTTGGAAAGTAACGATTGGGACACGAAAATGTGGACATCCCGGTACTGGTGGCTACTGCATGTCAGCTTTCTTCTAAGCGGTTCAGTGTTGTCCTGGTTTGAGGTAAAACAGAACCATTTTTCTCTTCAGTAATTCTACTTTTCGGCTAAGCCTCTTCTGAATAACTGAACTCTCTGAAATTCACAGCATATTTTTCTGACACTGTCCGCTCTCAGAGTGGTAAGACCTGATTGTTCATAATTTATGCCAAGGAATGGTATGCAGAGAGGCTCTTGCTTATACTTATTGCTGTAACAACCAAGGTCAGCTAATTTTTTTATTTGCCCCATTGGAGGGTCGGAAGTGGAAAAGCATAGAGGGGAGGAGTGGACAGGAGAGGTGGCCCAAAACTGACCAAAAGGGTATTCCATCCCATCTGCGTCATGCTCAGTATAGAAGCTGTGGGATCAAAGGATCAGCTTTCTTTCTTCAATGGCCAGCATCTGAGGAGGACTGTCTGTTCATCTGCCTTTGATCCCGATCTGTGCATTCCTGAATCCAGATCCAGAATCTAGTTCCCATCTGTCGTTGAGTCCAGTCAAGGACTTTCCCAGTGCCTGCTGGTGACGTGATCATCATCCTGGGAGCTTGATATGGTTTTGTATATATTGTATATATTTTGTTGTTTTCTTTTTATTATTTTATTAATATTTTCATTAAAGTAGTTTAGTTTCTTTTTTAGACTCATAAGTTTCTTTTCTCTCATCCTTCTCTGCCTGAAGCGTGATGCTCTCCCTTCTCTGAAGGGGAAAGAAGTAAAAGAGAGCATCTGTTGTTCGTTTCAGTGGTCAGTCCAGCCCAAACCATGACAAATGTCTTGCTCAAAGAATGTAATGCAGATAAATGGTGGTCTCCACATTACCAAGGTGTACTTAGTAGACAGTCTGGTAACTACTCGTCGCTTCTTGCAAAGAAGATAAACAACATATTCCAAATGTTATTTTCAAGTCGATAGTTTTCTCTTTTTTACTCATTTTAATAAAAAAAAAAGTCAGTATTACCATTTTTCTTTTAACTGTTTCTATTTTGATAAAAATTGCAGAAAATACCATTTTAATTCCCTAAAGTTTATAATTTCATTTTGTTGGCCCCTTTTTTGTGCTTTTGTACTACTTACTCAGCTGGCAAGACAATATTAATGTCTGTCTCTTACTGCATTCTCTGCTGCATTTCTTTAAGGCACGGAAATGGTTTCTCCTTGTGCTGGCTGGGAGCTGACACATGGAAGTTGAACAGGAGCTGATGATGGACCGGGAGCTCAGGTCCCACTTTTGCAACTTCAAGGCTAATGCTGTTATCATTAAGCCAATTTTACTTCCCTCAAAACAGCTTTTACTCCTTTTACTATCCTATCTTTTTGGAAACATTGAAAACAGGAATAATTAAGTCTCAAAATTTTTCATAATCTTCTCTTTCCATTTCAAATTTAGAAATTTTGTCTGAGATTATGCTGCTTGAGGTACCTAAAAGATAGTATCCTGGATTAATTATTTTCATTGTTTACTCAAATTTGAAGAGTTGGATTAATACTGGTAATAAAACTAGCTTGCTGTAAAGCAAAGCACTGAGATGGGGATTATACTGCACATCAGCTTGGCCCACTGTGCTGTTGGGAGGAGGGGACAGAGAAGTACACTCAGCATTTGGAAAAATATTTAATTCATCTTTGCAAGTTTTCTGGTGATGTCTGTCAAACAAACTGCCAAAGATTCACCCTTGCATTGTTGCTTTACAGAAACCACCTTTCCGATCACACGCCTTGCCTTGCAACACTGAAACTCACTTCAAAGGCGTTAGGCAGTAAGGGAGGTGTACAGGTTCCTGCCTTTCTTACAGTGTTTAAACCAGCTGACAGAGCCAAAGAACAAAAGCGATTTTTCAGTAAAAATAATAATAATTGGTTGTTTATCCTTGTAATTTCAGATTCTGAATAAATAATCTTACTGCATAATTTCTTCATTCTGTATTAGAACTGTATAATCTGGGCAAACAAGCAAGAAGACAGTAGAGCGCAAAATCACAACAGACATGAAAAAAGTCCATGGAGGTTTCAAGCAATCCTCTTGCCAATAGAAGTCTATTTCTTAGTCCATATTATATCTGGTTTATTTTTAAATGGTTCAGTTGGTGGCATTCCTGACACTTCCCTGGGGAAACTATTTCATTCTGACTGTTAGGCAACATTTCCAGAGATTTATACTAAGTTTTTCTCTGCTTGGCTGCCTTTCATTACCCCAGCTTAAAACAACAAGATGGTCTATCCATGGCAAGTCCTTTCCTTCCAGAAGATTTCGCTCTTCTCTCTATGACTGTCACAATTGCTGTGTGAGGTCTGGGGTTTCCTCTCTTGCTCCTAGGTCCCCACTGTGCCACATTTATTCACCCAGTGCCACACTTTTCACGTTTGAATTGCAAGGGAGGGCAGTTACTCCAGCAAATCACTGCTGTTCAGCAGCCAAAGCTGAAGCCCTTACGTAGGCTGCACACATGCAGTTCTTTTTATCTTTTTTCATAATTTAAACTATTCACCTTTTTTTGTTTTTATTCCCTCTAGTTTGTTGACATCTGTCTGGTTCTCAGGTGTCCAAGACAGAACAGCATGTGAGTGCAGCTTTGCCACAGCTGTTTTATAGAGGAACCGTCAGCTTGGTTAAGGGACCTGAGGCTTTCTAGTACAGAGTCTCACTCCGCAGTAGCTTTAAGAGCAGCTGTGAAAGCTTATACCTGATTATTCTCTTTCCCACCCCCCGGTCTTTTGAGTAATTTTTGGCTTCCGGATTATCTCTTATTATTATATTGAACACTGAATCCAACAGTGGCATGTCTGAAGTTTGCAGAACTCCTGTTAAAAATGTTAATCACTCCTGATTTTCAAATTCTGATTCTTCTCCACTGTTCTTTTCAGAAGTGTTCTCCCTGACTGTGTGTAAATAGAGGTGTTTGTATGTAACTGTGTGTGTGAGGAGGTTGGTATGATAATGTGCTTACAAAATCCTGGCTTTGTTATTTTCTAGGTATTTGGTGCTAGAACACGTGTCAGGTGGGGAGCTTTTCGACTATCTCGTAAAAAAGGGAAGATTGACACCAAAAGAAGCCAGGAAGTTCTTCCGACAAATCATCTCTGCTTTAGACTTCTGCCATAGTCATTCAATATGGTAAGTGCAGCCTTTTCCAATGGGAGTTACCTGTTACATAAAAGCATGGAACAAAGGGATCTCATATCTTGATTCTTTTACTTACTGTTAGGTAACTGATGTTGTAAAGCTCTAAAAGCATTGTGGAAAGTGCTGACGTATTTTTTAATTCTTGGCTGTCTGTGAGACATTGTGCTGGTCACAAATAGACTTTTCATGAAGATTGTCTGTCATTTCTTGCTGGACGAGGGTGTATTCACAGGGAATGCTTTAACCAGGAAAACCAAAACCACCAAAGCAGAGCAGTTCAATTTCCATTAGCACTTTCTAATAATGAAGCGTTACATACACTGTATCAAAATGAATCCCTGAAGAAACTTGGGAAAGTTACGAATACAGCAAAGTCATTTTATGGCTTCCTTCAGGTTTTGGAAAGCTGCTGGCTTTTGGCAACCTTCACTGAGTCACTTCTGGGTATTTGAGTCACTGTTCCCTTTAATTTCCTTTCCAGTAGGGAAGACTTTTCTTGATCTGACTGCTATTGATACTCACTAACTCCATCATATGATTTAACCATCAAGTGTGGTTTAACCTGAACTTTCAGGTGGTGTTTTAAATTGGACAAGTTCCTCCTTCATCTTCAGCAAGTCTAGGCAATTTAAATTATACTGAAATCAAGTTGTTATAATCAGTCTGAGCACAGAGTTTCTGTATAGCTGCTGACCTATAACTACCTGCTTATTTCTCAGAAATGCATCTCCTTGCAGTTTGATTGGCTGGGGAAGACCATTTACATTATGTCTGCATGGCTGCTTCTGCATAGCCACAGAGAGCTGAAGATCCCCCCCTCCAGGAGGCCAGGGGCCACTGATAGATACTACAGTAGTTGGATTTGCACAGTCACTGTGTGGTTACTTCTCAGTAACCGTACAGGGATTTTTCTGTACCCCCAGTTTTGTGCTGAGAACTCGCAAACCAGACATCCACAGCATAAATGGCCACAGCAAAAATGGATGCTTAAATATTTAACTTTCCCTTCTAGCCCCCTCCCTCTACATCTCTGACTCACTTCAACAGGAAATACCAGTCTGAAAGAGAGCATATTTCTAATAAATGGAAAGAGAAATGAGAGCCTTTTTTGAGGCTATATTAAGAAGAGTATACTGTCAGCAGAAGAGGCAGTTCAAAGTGGTGGATCAGGGTGAGAAGGTCCTGAGGATGATGCCTACCTGGCACAGGCAGGGTTACAATAGTCAGAGAAATTCTGAGAGTAGCTGAGAGCTGATTGCGGGCCCTAAGTAGAGGATCTAAGTTTTCTCTGTTGGCAGAGACCTCTGACAAGTTTTATTCTGCAAATTCCACAATTTTTCCTCCCTGCTAATCAACTGGGTTGAGTGATCATGATCTTCTTACAATCAGCATAATCCTTGGTAGGTTGTACAGCTGTTATTTTTTATGTACACTGGGCAGTGTAACCACTGGTGGATTGCATCCATGCATGTTTCTGTTCCCTATTTGGCTTAACACTTAGAGACCCAATTCAAGAAGACTCAAAAATGTTTAAGTACAACTGAAGAGAAATTATTCACTCTTCCAAATGAATATTCCACAGAAATATGAATCTCCATCGGGATAGAAGTTTCTATGAAAGCATGCATATAAACACATACATACTGGTCCTTTGGGCTTGTGATGGATACCTCTTGATATGGCAGACTTTAATAAACTGAGTGAGGATCGTGGTGAGGCTGTCAGCCAGACAAGCACCTCTACAGGTTTAACAGTATGTGGAATTTCCAAGGCAAAGCACATGTCTCTCTTGAGGAATCCATTTTCCTCTGTTAAACGTATTGGATTGTGGGCAGTAGTCTTGTTTAGAAGTGAATCCCCTGTCCCCTTGCCAACTCCCACTCAACTAGCATCTAGTGCTGAATAAGTTAGCAGTAAATCATAAGCTCTCCCTCCCTCCAGGTCACTCTGAGACTTGTGTGGTCTGTGTTATATTAGACTCTGTGTTGTATTTTGGACAGTTATCATTAAGCCCTTTTTGAAAATCAGAGCATGCATAAATATATGTGTGTGCGTGTGTGTGAGTATAAAAGTTAATGTGCTTTCCTAAGCAATGAAGCCTGACCTTGTCCTGTCGTGGGGCAGTGAAATGACAAATCATCTCATCAGCCAGGTTATCCGGTTATGACCACTTTGAAAAATGAAGGCTTCTGCTTTGGTTAATGACTAAATGTGGGTGCCTCTAACCTACTGGCAGAATAGATTGATAGCCTGGTGTCCCCAGTCCCATATCATTGCCCCATCTTCTTCCTGTACCTCCCAAGACACTGTGAAATATCAGTGTCTTACTTTCACAGCAGTATGTAACCACATTCAGCTTTCACCGCTCAAAATGTATTGATGCACCAGGATTCCCCGATCAAAGAATCAGAAAGGATTCCCCAATCCTCCCACCGGTAAACGGCTTCTGCTGCTACTGTGTGGAGACATCACCTGTGTCTGAGAGGTGTTTTCAAAGAAGCGGCTCAGACGAAGAAGCAGAATAGGCTTGGAACTTCACTCAGGTTGTGTGTTGTTTTAAAAAATAGTATGAGCTTTCTCTTCTTATTTTATTTGATGGAAACAGTGGGGGAAGATTTGATGTACCTCACTCCGAGCTGCAGTCACTTAAGGGATTTTGTGGTACAGGTTGGCCATGGGAGAAAGCTTACAGGTAACCCACTGTAGGGTTCTCTAAGGACTTTTCTGTATACATAGCACCATGCCATGCTAGGGACCCACAGGCAACCGTGGGTGCAAACAGCACCACGCAGAGGTATTACATGGGATCCTGCAAACAGTGTATCTGTGTTACCTTGCTCCTTTGCCTGAGCTGGCAAACGGGGCCGTTAGCTCAGTGATGCAGCAGTATTGCTTCTGCTTCCAGCTCTTCCTCTGTGCAAGCTCTGAGGGCTCTGCACCACGCTGCAGTGCCCAGAGCAGACCTGCTCAGCAGTGGTGCAAGAAATGCCAGAGGAACCTGGGGTTCCTTGGACATCCGTGTAAGACCATCCTAGCCTAGGAATTTTTCTTTGGACATAACTGATTTTTTTTTCCTAAGCTGCCGTTCACCTAGTGCTGGGTGTCTGCTCTCCTAAATTCAGGGCCTTTAAGATGTCTCAGCTGGGTGCCCCAAATCAATAGTCCCTTTTGAATATCCTGCCTCGGTACCGCTCTCAGCTGCTTCAGTGCCAGCTATATTTTCTGTCGGAAACGATGTAGGAGCACGTATCGGGGTAGGTCGCAAATCCTTGCTTTCCCCAGGAAGCGTCTCCTTTATCTTGAGCGAGGGGGTGCTGCAGCACCCACGGAGGGTGGGAGCCGGGCGAGGAGAGCTGGCAGGCGCCTCATTGGCTGGCTGTGACATCACCGGCAAGAGCTGGGATTGGTGGCGTGCGTATTTTGTGTGTGTTGGGTTTTTGCTTTGGTCAAGCTCATATTTGGTGTCTGTATCTCACAAGCTGACAAATAAAAATATGATTACAGAAAATGCCCCGTGGCAAACCTTATTATGGCTTCCAAGATAACAGATAATGCCAATTACTGCACAGGGCAGTGGTGACATTGAGAGGAAATCCCCTGCGGTAATGAGCAGCAAGATGATTATTTCACTTTATTTTTATTTTGGTTGGGTTTCATTTTGTGTTTTTTTCCCGAGCATGCACAAGAGGGGGTTAAGGCAGGTTCTTTATGAATATTGATAAATGACAATTATGAGGGCCCTTTCTCCTTTCATTGCCTGGGGCTGTGCCTGCTTGAGTACACGCAAGGCTCTTGCTGAAGTGTGTCTGTGTGTGCATGCGTAGGCATGGGGGTGTGTGACTTAGAGGGCTGAGGCAATGAATAAGAGCTTTGTTTGACATCGCCTTGTGTTCTTCCCGTCAGTGCGGGCGGGGCGAAAGGCTCCCTATAAAATAACATTTCAAGATTTCACAGCAATAGTGCCAAAATCTCTGGTACATTCCAGCAGGCAGGAGCTGCAGAGAACTGTCAGTAAAGAAAGCACGCTTTTAGGGAGATATCTGGGGTGTCTTAGAGAAAAAGAGAAAGCCGAAGAATGCCAGGTGCCATGTTCTGTCAGATAGTACCACCCTCCTCGTGACTCCTGCTCTGCCTTGCTTCATTTATGAGAGAGTTCTGCAGGGGTGGTCTGTTGAACACTTAAGACTGCAGCAGCTGAACAGTTTGAAATCACAACTCAAGGCCTCCAAGTGTGATACTAGTCTAGAAATTCTGGAATTTATTAAGGTTGGTTTCTGGATTGTTTCTTTTCAGGTCCTTGAGTCTTTAGATTTTCGAGTTTTTGTTCAGACCATCAGAAGTGAGGAAGGTACCTTTTTCCCCTGTTGAGAGCTGAGATTCACCAATCATTGCCTGAATCCAGGAGTTTCAGATCTGTGATTGAGACTCACTCTAAAACTCTAAATTTTCAAATTTCCTTTGTAAAGAGAACCAGAGGAGACCCATCAAGTGCAGCACCTGCAATGCCAAAGGCGAAGTTACCAGCTTAGCTAAAGTTAGAGGACATGTATTTTTGTAAGTTTATTTCTTCATATAAGCCACTGGAAGCTCAAAAATGACATAGTCTTATTGTAAGCGTAACCAGGTAACATTCTCTGGCAAGTACAGCAGTGGTGATCAGACCTGACAGTCTGTTCTGGATTTGAAATACGTGAATATATATGTTTTGAGGCAAGGTTGTTAGGGAAGAGTAATATATTTTAATAGATCAATGGAAATAGTTGCATACAAACCCTTCTCCAGGTCTCCTGATATGTTTATAGATGTTGTCCTTTTAACTAGCTATAACTACATTTATTTGTTCTGCAGAATTCTCTGAAAACTTACTAAATTTGAGCATAGCAACCATGTCTCTAAACCAAGATTCTTATGTAGGTAGATACAAGTTACACATTTGGATCTGATTTGCAGAAGCAAGAGAAAATAAAATAAAAGGCTTTTTCTGCTTAAGAAAATTAAAAATATTGCCTCTCATACTATTAATTATTACTGATAAATTATTTGCATCACATCAAGCTCTTTTAAGAGGCATGCTGCAGAACAATTAATCTGTGGTGTGGCCCTTCTGGGAGTTTGGGGTCAGTAAGAAAAGCATCTGCAAAGTAGCCAACAATTTGATTAAGTACAATGACCTGCAACTACTCCAATTAGGAGGTTTCTTGGGTTAGAAATCTGTGACCTACAATGAGTTGTCATAGAAACTGATATGAATGTTTCAGCTCAAAAATCACTTTAAAATAAGGGGTTAGTTCATCATCTCATGCAGGTGACATAGCTCCTTTGAATCCAAGATCTGGAGTCTGTCACTGTACCAAAAATCTTCTGCCAACCCTGGGTGACAGGGAGAGAGTATTTTACTTCTCTTTTTTAATGTATGCTGCAATTGCCTGCAGTACAGATACAGGGATATTCCCAGAGCAGGAGGATGGACTAGAAAGGCAATGGAGGGAGCTAAAGAAGCTGTCTGAACAGCATCACTGGGAGCGACCAGGAAGCAAGCATGGCCAGTGTGTAAGTGGGAAGCTGGAACACGTTAATGCATATGTGCGTCTTTCATTTTCTATGTACTACCTCAAAGAACTGTGCCCATTTCCATGGGACAATTTTTTCAGACCTCTCTCTGTATCGGTCTTGTGCTGCAAGGAAATTGTAAAGCCTTTGTTGTAAACAGTAAAAGAGGGACGTTGTGGAGAGCCTGGCAGTGTGTACTTCCCCTGCCATGGCTTGTTTCATGGCTCCCTTTCACTCACACACTCTCCCTTCAAAAGCCTGCCGTATGCAGGCTCCTGGAGCTAATTTCTTGCTCCGTTGTCAACCAGAGCTGGTTGAGGAGCTCTGGACAGTCCATGGCCACCCTGGATCGGGGTTACACTCTCTTCTTCTGCAGTGCTGCATTTGTCTTTCATATTCTTTCTCAGCATATGCAGGGCTCAATAGTAGACGTTGCCGTGTTTGTTGCTAAAGAAGCTGCTTTCTTCTCTTCTGATTTTCCAGCTATGTGATAAAGCCCCTGCAGCTTTAGAGCCTTTAGAACAATGAAAGGGTAACGAGTCCTCTGTTCACCTGCAGAGAGAGGAGTTGATGCAGTCATATAAGACATGGAGAGCCAGAGAAATCAGCTGGAATGGGACCAAATTAAATGCATTTACTCTGCAATGTTCCATTAATGCCAAGTAATTACCACATACAGTGGGATTTTTGTTTTGTTTTGTTTTGTTTCATTTTGGCACAAGAGAATTCTTTCCAAATATGAATGTATGAGGCTGTCCGGGCTGCTGGGCTCTTAGGTAAATTATAACAAGCCTTCCCTATTCCCATATGTTCCTCTCTCTTCCTTCTGCCATTCGAAAAGCTGGCAGTACAAAGATGGGAAATGCAAATGTGGAGAGGAAGTCTCATTCCCAGTGGCAGTGATGCTGGTTCTGCCACTCTGGTACAGACTCCTGGCCTGACTTCTATCCCCAGGATGCTGCCTTGGCGAATTCAAAGTCATCCAAAGATGGATAGCAGAAAAATTTTCCAGCTAGAAGAAAATTTCCATTGGGGCATAAAATTCTCTTGTGGATGAATGTGTAAGCACTGGCACCCTGATCTCTGAGAGGAGTTCTGCCACAATACAAAAAAATGTACCCAGGCTGCCATGGAATTCCTATACTAACCATCCATACTGGGCACTAGGGACTGTGTTGAAAGAGAGATGGAGAAGGGTCAGAGAGATGCAAAACTGCTGTATGACAGTTCTTGTATTTTAGGGCCTAGTCAGCAATAAATGTAACTATTCTCAACAGAGTCAACACTCTCCTCTCTGCTCGGTGGGCTGTAATGAAGAGCTGATAATTTTTCTTGGTTTTATTTTGGTGAGTCTCTGGAGAAAAAAAAAAAAGTTTTAAGGTCTGTTGCCACTCCAGATTTCCTTTCACACATACTGTCCCAGTCCTGCAAATCCCCAGGTCCCAACTTAAAGCTTTCAAAACGCTTGCAGGGACATGGATCAGGACCTCTGCCTAAAGACTGTCATCATCCCATGTAGGCTTATCATTCATGGAAAAGCATTGCACAGCATAGTGAGGTGAAGCTTACTCCACATTTGGAATGTGGATGGTGGCACCCCCTTTGTCCTCTCTTTCTTGCAGTGGCTCTCCCCCCCAAAAAAAAGAATGTATTTGCTACTTTATAGGAACCTCATTTTCCCACTTGCTTTTCCCTGAAAACCCAGGCCTAAAACTGTCTGTGTTGTGGATCCCAGGTGATGGGAAGACAGGATGAAATGGGGAGAAGGAGACTCCTTTCCACCAGTGAACACTGTACTCATTTTCAAAGGTATCATCCCTTCCCTTTCACCGACTCTCAGTGGTCTGGGAGTGGGGCTGGTTCAAGGTTCACATACATTCTGCTCCAGCCAGGGCCTGTGGAAGGTCTGCTAAGGCTGGTAGCTTTGAGGCATGGAAGAGGAGCATTTTTGCATTTCTTTTGGCTGCACCGTTTTCCTGAGATAACATGAGGTGTTTTGTAGTGACCATATATCCAGGCTGGAAAAACACTTGTGGATGTCCTGTGCTTAGGTCATGCTGTGCCTTGATCATTCCTTCAAGTTCTCTTCTCTCTAAAAAAACTACACAATTTTAGGATAAGCAAAGAATTTCATTTTTTTAGGTACAAAGGTACATGTCAGCAGTTGCCTGCTATAGACTGAACGTGTATGAATGAAATCAGCCAGTGCACAAACAGTGGAACAGGCATGGGCAACAGCACCTTCAGCTTCTACACCGTGTATCTGTTCAGCAGTGAGGCAGGAGCAGTTGCCAAGACTGAAAAACAGCCATAGCCACTGAAAAACTACGCACGGTAGGACACACACGCAACTTGAGCTGTGAGGAGGTTTCTTGTTTCATAGGATCAAACAAGCACTGCTTGATTTACAGGGAGTTATTACTTGCCACTGAGCCTTGGTCCTCAGACAGGAGAACTTCAGTGCATCTCCCCAGTCAAATGAGGTCTTCCCAGCACCCCATTAATGACCCCAGTTGTAAGATGAGAACTCTTCACTCCATTTCAGTGCTGGGGCTGGAGCATGTTCAGATTTGGCAGATGTTGACCATCTGGCCTTTGTCCAGGACTGCTGTCCTTGATGATGGCATTCAGGGGTTCTTTTCACGGCCGTTAACTCATCATTCACTGCCTCCGGAACATTTCCTTGTCTCTCATCTCCTGCTTTTTTGTCAAGTAGGTATGACTATCTTGATAGTTATTATATGGCTATTAAGTCTTCTCTCTCCAGTTACTTCAAAACTTTCATTTCTATGAGAAAGATAGATTTGATAAGGCACCTTTTGCTTTGTCAGATGAAAATATGCACAAATTTGAATCATGCTGCCACATTATCTAACAGATTGTTTGTCCATGGTTAACAAGGCCACTTTAACGCACAGGGTTCATCATGTTAATAAAAGATTGGAAACCAAATTTTATGCTCTTTAAAAAGTGAGGGGGGAGGAATCATAGGACTCAGTGGTAAGGTAAATGACCAGTACCTGCTTTGAATGCGTGCCATTTTGGAAGTCCCCTTTGGAAATATCCATTACACTCCCCGGGTGTCCTATTGCAGTGTGCTCTGGTTTTGCGTACAACTGACCTGCATTATTTACAAGTTGTCTCTAACTGATCATTCCAGACTTCTTTCTCTTCAGATCAGAGGAGATCATTTCCAAAACATTGTCATGCCTCTCATGTTTCTCCAAGAGGGTAGAGACTGTCCCTCTTTACAATGGTATAGAGGTAGAATTACACTTGCAGCATGAGTAGTGCTAAAGGAATGTCCTAAAAACTGAAGAGGAAAGGTCATGAAGATAAGGCGGCCTTCCATTATGGATGTCACTGGACTAGACTGTCCTAACGCTGGTTCTTTTGCTGAGTTCAGTTTCTGGTCAGGGTAACTGGTTTTAGTGAACCATTGTTGCAAATGACTGTTGTCTGCCCGACACTCACGTGTGTTGTGGGCTGCCTGTTTCCCACAGGTTTGTGTTCTGACTGGGCCCCGAAGCTGGCCGTTTTGCTTGCAAGGTTTGAGCGCTTGTATTTGGAGCTTTTATTAGCAAGATATCAAAGACTCATTTTGCCTACTCATAAGCAAAATAAGAAAAGAGCTTCATCTTTAGCCTGCCTGAAGTGCTTCTCTCATCTCTGTGACTCTTCAAGAGTTGCAAATAAAAAGAAAAAAAAGCAAAGTCATCACAAATTTTGTGCAAGATTTTTGTCTTTGGATATAAAATCAAGTAAATGTAATAGTTGTACAAAAGCACTCGAGTACTAAGAAGCAGATGTGGGTGCACAGTGGTGTTGGCTGTGGGTAATTGAGATTAATAAATTAGTCAATATGTGATACTTTTGATTTAAAGCAGGAGTTGCCATCCTGAAGATCATGGCTGCATGGCTCTTCCCATGTTGCCAAATAATAAGGGAATTGAGCTTTGATGGAAAGGAGGAAATCCTCTCCCTTCCCACTGCTGGCACCCTCAGTTACAAGCAGTGCTGGGTTGGAGGGATTTCTCCTGGGTTGGAGGGATTTCTCCATCAGAGCTAATTACCCAAAATTATTTCAAAGCCATATGCCTATGTAATCAACTCCTAATAGCAGCTTTTTGCAGTAGGATTTTTTTTCTCTAGATATCACTCATTTTGTTTCCTGTTGTTGACAGCATATATTGATGGTGTTGCCTCCTACCTTAAGGATAGGATTGTGATGGATTATATCAGCCCTAAATCCAAGATGAAATTCTCCTCCTACCTATTTCGCTCAGTCTCTCCCTCAGATTGTGTTGGTATCACTGGAAGTTGAAGATGTTCATTTCCTGTCAGGGCACCGCAGGCTCAAGCCTTGCATTCATCAGGAGTGGGCATTTGGGATATGGTCTAGAGGACTGGAAAGACTGGATCTTGGATATTTGTGTGGATCCATATGTGGATATGTGTTCCTGGGACGGGAAAAAAAATGAAATCAATTAAAATATGATAGGTTGGATGCTATGCTGGCTAAAGAACAAGTTTCGGAGTGGGAAAGCTGTCGTGGATAATTTAACTCATATTTTGGTCCTCTCTTTACAGCCACAGGGACTTAAAACCAGAAAACCTACTGCTGGATGAAAAGAACAACATCCGGATAGCAGACTTTGGGATGGCATCACTGCAGGTTGGGGACAGCTTGTTAGAAACCAGTTGCGGGTGAGTGTCTCAGAACATACTGCAAAAATCAGTGATAGATTCCAGACATAAAAGTTGTCTATAGTAAGGGTTTCAATAAAGACCTGCAGACTTACACTGTGCATGGTTGTTTCCCAGCAAGATAATAAACAAGACGTAGTGTCTAAGATAGCTAAAAGAAGTTTTTTTTAAGTGTATTACAGTGAAAAGCAGGCCTCTGTAGGTGTCACATATGGATATGAAAATCAAAGCTTTCAGGTTTGGATTCATCTGCATACGGTGGTGTGTGTTTGCTTTCATAGGCCATATAACTTCAGGGAACTGAAAGCAGTAGTATTGGCTGTTTTAAGAGGCAGCTTTAAAAATATTAGAGGGTGAAAAAAAAACGAATGTAGGGGTTCTGAAATGGAATTTGCATGTCCTGATTAGGCTGCCTCTTGCAGTTCTTCCTGTTTGCGCCCCACACTGCTTCGTTTCAACTCACATGCAGGATTGACAGGGAGGCAGCAGGGTCCTTTGCAATTACAAGCAGGGCATGAATGCAGATACAAAGCAGACTGCTTGGATGAGTATTGCAGGGACAATCTAAAAACATTTCCATGGCAATTCAGTTGCCAACAAGAGCTTTCTAGGAATTTCCAAGGGAGCCAACAATTAAGCTCAACAGCTGAGCAAAGCCCAGGTCCCTGTCCTGGGACAGGACATTCTCTGAGGGCAATGCCCTCTCATCACCATCGCCTCTAGGGGCACAACTGGATCATGCCTCCCACCCGCCCATAGCCATGGCTTGGTGCCGTGATGACTGCGCAGGGGGCTGCCGCAGAGAGCTGTGGCAAGGGCAGGCAGCAGCTGCATTGAGCTGCTGCAGCCTGGCACTACTACGCCAGCTTTTAGCTGTGTCTGAATTCGTTGTAACAGTGAGCTCAGCAACCGGAGTTGCAGACAGTACCAGGAGATTTCCACTTCCTCCCATACAGACCTACTGTTCCTGGCCTGTGGTAGTGTGAATCTGATGACTCCAGCCCAGCCGCATCCTCAGCTGGTTACAGTCTGTGTTTTTTCAGTCTGTGCTCTAAGCCAGGGCAATTCAGGGTAGACATGGTGTCATCGTGGTTCCCTGTACAGCCTAGCCACTGCCTGCCAGTCCTGAGCTGTACGGCTCTGCTTTCCAAGTCATGAATAGTGGATAGCAAAATTATTTGAAGTTCCTGATGTGATCGAATGCTGGTTGATAAGTACACTGAGACCCACCCATTCCTTCCTTGTCCATGTCAAGTCAAGATTTGACCTCTTAACAGCACAGATGAAAAGCAAGGAGCTATGAGTCCACACATCTGTTGCTTGCAGCTGCTTTCAAACCTCCCCTATAGATTGGGAAATGAAGTTGTCCCTGCAGTTACCACAAAGCCTCTATACTCTTTAGATAAAATTTTCCCCCTTCTTTCCATGAAAAAAACAAGAGAAAGTATAAAAAACAACCCAGTCTCACATTGCCCTGTAGGATTTTTCAAACTCCTCAGGAACTTCTCAGTAGGGTTCTTGTTCTTGTTAGCAGTGGGCTCTGTCATCCAGGTCTAGAGTCTCAAAGGGAGACTTCCTTTCCATAAGCTGTGCTGGAATTCAAACCTCCATGCTTCAAGCAGAGCCAGCCCCCACAACGTGACCTTAAAACGCACTAATAAAGAAATCAATGGAACGGAAGAGACGTGCCTGTAATAAACAGAACACAGCAGCAACACTATGATCTCCTGCCTTGCAGATGCATTTTAAGCGTGGTGCCAATCACTAGGCCTCTGTGTGAGCTATTACACCACTTCATTAATTCTCCTGGCATGGAGCCCAGCATGGCTGATACTGGTGTCTTATGATCTCTCAGGTTTAGGGGGTGAAGGGAGGAAGGAAGGAAGAAATATATAACAATATGCCACACTGTTCACAAGGAAAGGCAATCAAGTTATGATTCCCTTTCCCTTGGAGCACACGCAGTAACCAACCTCAGAGCTTTTTCAAGGCAACAGTTTTACCTACCCTTGTAGTTGGTACTTTCAGCCAGCATGAAAAGGAACAAAACAGAGTGAATCACGGCTGAGATACTGAGCTTTAATGAGATGCTCCTCTGTGCACCCAGAAGTTAATTTCCAGAATGGTTTTATCTCTGCTGTGAACACTGATAATGAGATGAAACTGTAACATTTCCATTGACGGTCACATCAGAAGTCTCCAGGTATTTCTGCCAGTCAGAGTGGGAGGATCAGATGGGGTTGAGCTGTGTGATGCAGCTAAGTTTGTCAGTACAGCAGAGTGGTTAGAGTGCAGTCAAGAATTCTTTGCTGTCACAAGTGAACTGCTAAGTTTAGTTCAGAGTTTGATAGGCTTTAGGTCACCACAGAGCTGTAACTGGGCTCGTGAAGATAATCTCATGGACTGAAGTACGCTGTATTGCCTACCTCAGAGTCAGTGTTTTCTGGGAGCTACTCCTTCAATCTGCATGGTTTTCTGTAGCACTGATGGCTACCTGGAGAAAAACAATAAAAGTTCAATCCAGTTGTGTTTGTGTAGGAGAGGGAGGTAAGGATGGACTTGCTGTTTCATTGACATAATTTATCGCTGACAAACTGCCCATTGGGCCTTGATTATAATGAATCCCCATTACTGGAAGTGTATATTGCACAAATCCTGCATATACACAGCACAGAGGAATAAGCTGTAGTTTTAAATGTGTCTTTAGACCCTTGAGGGAAAGAGGAGCTGTGTGTAGGGTCTGCAGGAATAATTCTGCTTGTGGAGAGACAGTCCTTGAAATGCCAAAGTAACACAGTGAGTCTCTGCATTCCTCCAGGAGCAGGGGAGGTCTGTGAGCAAACAGCAGACAAGGAAGGAAGCAGAAGATGCGTTAGGATCCTGCTTCTGTTATTTTAGATCTCTTCCACTCTTCCTCATCTTTACCCATCCAGGCAATAGCATGCAGAGACACTCCCCTGTCTCTTTTTACAGCAGTTCTTCCCAGCGCACTGCCTCGCAGTGTTTCAGAATGCTAGATAACGTCTAATCCATCCTGAATTGTCACTAGGCAAGAAGAGTGAGTGCCTTATGGTTAAACCTCACGACTGAGACTCGGATGATCAGAGCCTGATTTCTGTCTCTGCTGAAGGCATTCAGGGTGGCCTTGGACAAGATGCATTACCTTTCTCTGCTTCCATTCTCCATCTTAGCAAGTCACTGCAGTGCCCAAGTTGCTTTGAAGATAAATTGCAGTCATTTCTATAGGAGTCTTGGAAGAGTAGGAAGGGTTGGGAAATTCCCTGGACCTTGCTCCCTTTTCTTGAACTCGGAACTCTTATTGCTAAAATGAAGGACTGAAAGAGGATACTGTTGAGTTGCAGTTCTTGGGGGCTTGTAAAGATACTTCCTAATTCCCCATTGCTCCTTACGGAAACCTGGCAAAGTAAATTTTTGTCATCTCTTCACTTTTTTTTCACTCATCACAGCTTCAAAACACTGAGTCCTATTGGATGGAGATCGCTGCAAGCTGCCAGGTGACCAAGAACCCACAGCAGTGCTAGTCTCTTCCTCCAAATCTCTCGGTCCCAGCCAAGAGCTAGGACAGAGCTGACATGTAAATGTAGCTTGCTCCAGCACCAGACCCAATTTCTGCAGAGGCAGTTGGTATGGAGACTTGACACCACTGCTGACAGCCCCACAATTAACTGACTGTATGCAACAGTTGCCCCATATTGGTGTCTCCATAGGGCACCCCTGCCCTGATGCAGAAAACTGTGTGGATGTGGGAAGAGCTGTGCTGATTATGATTTTATCGAGAGTGAGAAGAAAGCCTTGTGCCTGTTGGTGGCATAATGGAAGTAAACAGCAACTTCCAAACCCAGCACAGTCAGTTCCTCTGCTCTCAGCTCTCCCTAGCAGTTCCTAGCAACACTTTGCAGACCCACAGATTTCCTGGATCTATAAAAAAAAAAAAAAAAATCACATATCCTCATTAGGACTGATTACTGACTCTTTTTGATCCTAGGGTATTTATAACAAGCAGAGCACTGTGTGTTTGTTAGAAATGCTAGCAGAGATCATCTAGCTCCAGATTCCCTTACATCTGTATTTGGTGTATCAGCACACCTGTCATGAGCAGAAAATTCAGAAGAGCACTATTCAGTTGCCACGCACCTCAGTGTCCAAGCACCATTTCTGATTTTAATGACAAGACATGATGCTGCACATATTCTTTCCCCTTTATAATAAATGTGTGCATTTTGTCTAAAACATATGCAAGTGTCCTACATCCAGTTATTGTTAAGGTTGAAAATTTAGGCTCTTAAAGTTGGAAATGCCAGAATTAGTACTTTTTACCCTGTCTCATCAAAAGCTTCAATTCCCAGCACTCTGTTCCCATCTCCTTCCCTGATTTGCAATCTAGTCTTGCCAACTTCTCTTAGTCATTTCTGCTCCATATTTGGTCCCAAATCCCAGATCCTTTTCTCTTTTCCACTAGGTTCCAGCTCTAGTTTCTCCTACCTGGTTGTCCCAGTCAGTTGCTGTCAGACTTAGATCTATTTCCCCTTGATTTTGCACTCACTTTGTTTTAAAGTTTGGTATCTTGTGATAACCCCAGCTACAGCAGCTCGTGGTATCAGTTTCAGGTAGAAAAATTGTTCTGTGATGTGCTACCAGCGCAGGTAGAATTTCAATCCTGATGCTCAAGAGAGTTTCTGCTAGTAAACGCAAACTGCAGTTTTCTAGTGGCATTTTGAGTAAATTTTTCTAGAGAATGCAAACAAATATTTGAGTTTTCCCTTTGCAGTTGAGGATACTACAAATTTTCCTTTTTCATGGGAAAAAAATGTTTAATTCAGATTAGACTTAGGTAGTGGAAATGTTTCAGCCCATACATAACATGCATGCACACACAAACATGAAACCAGTCTGAGTCAGACGAAAAGCAAGGAGAATATTGTTGTTAAATCGATGGTAAGTCATAAGCAACTTAAAATGAGGATTATAAAGGGAAATACCAGACAACCTTATTAATAACCACTAATACCAGCCTTGCCTATAATACATCCCAATGTATCTTAAAAGAGCTTTAAGTCTGCAATATCAAGCACTGAGGATTTAAGATGTGCTATTCTTCAGTTTGCCAGTATAACATTAACTTAGCCTGTGCACATTAGAATATCGCCATTAATTACAAGCTTGTACAGGTTTTTTTCCAAGAAATCTGCCTCATTTGATGTTTGGACGGTATCGTTTTTTGAACAAACAGCTATTTAATGTTTGATTTTTCCTCATCATTCATTTTATGGATCCATTTGTAATTTATGCTCACTGCATTCAAGCCTTGATATGAACGCTAGGTAGGATTTTCATCATAGTATCTTAGGTTTTACAAATATTAATTATACCGTTTCCATATTATGTTTGCCACATTGATCTGCTTATCTCCATTTATATGAGGACACGTGATTCTGTGAGATGAAACTCAAAATTATCAACCAGTTTTGCGTGTGTAGATTGATACTCTGGGGCCTAATATCTCAGACTACTCAGTGCTTGATAACAGTCCTTTACTTGGACAGCAGAGTGCCTACCGACTGCAGCTGCTGCTCCATGTGCTTATAAATACTGCAAATCAAACTTCGGATGTGTCGCACTGTGATTTAGAAAACTGGGGAACCTGCAACTCATAATTACCTGTGAACATCTCAGTTTAAGGCACCTGTTCATTTTCTTTCACTGAAAGATTCTATGGCAGGGGCAGAGAGAGTGTTTGATTCTCCAGTATGTCAATCAGCTGCCTCTATTACAAGCTTGTCCTTTATGACACTAAAATTCCCTCACATTGCTACAGACTTTCCACAAGTAAAACAGAGGCACTGGGGACAGCAATACATCCACCAACCCACCCTGGCTTACCCACAGAGTACGGTATAACCTCTTCAAGCTTTATTTTAGAAAGTCTTAACTTTTGAATACTTAACTTTGCAATCTTTGTGCCCTTTTAATACAGGCGTCTGTTTCATTTTTTAAATTAAGATCTCTAAAAGGTTCCAAGTCTTAACAATTTGAACTGATATATTAATTAATGAACTGATTTGCAGATTGCCCAAAAAATGTAATTGGGCTCAAGGAGTAAACAGCTGTAAAATCTGGCTGAGGGCTAGATGATGAGTTATCTCATATACAGCTAAATGACTGAGTTGAAACTTTAATGGCAAAATAGCACTCAGCCTTAACTACAGCTACTACCTTAATTACAGCCTTACCTGCAGCTACTGCCTTCACTGCAGCCTTAACTACGCGCTGCTACTGGAATTGTTTCCTCAGTCTCCCCCGTCTTACTTTTCTGTGTGATCTGTGGCTATCGCTTTCTCCATGCAGGATGCTCTAACGTATGTCCTTCTCCTGAAGAATTCCCTTTATCTGTTTTGCTACTCCTCTGGCATTCCCCTTCATCTCAGCCCTTTGCTACCCAGCATGGGGGGAAAGCACAGGCAGCCTTTCGTGCTAGTGGATAGCTTCTGTCTCTGAAAGCCAGCTTGGAGATGGTGATTAACAGGGGGGGAAGAAGTGACTCTAGCATCCAAGCAACAGCAAAACCAGCTAGATGTGGAAGCAGTTCGGTGCACCTGTACAACCTGCTGTATCAAGGTAACTTCATGCATAAGAAAAACAGAGGGAAGGAGACTTCTTGTTCCTCCCTCTCTGCAGAATCTCTGCCGCCAGCTGTGAGGCCTAAAGAATGGCACTCAAAGAATGGCTTTTCTTCTTCCCCAGACAGTACCATCTTAAGGCATGGGACCAAAGCACCCAGGCATGGACACTCATCTTTGATGGGACCTGGGAACCCATCAGGCAGTGTAACATGTGATTTGTCACACAGTGGAGTAGGATCACACAAGCTTTCCCTGTTCTCCTTGATCAACCACCTGTTCTCTGGAAAAGCAGTTACTGTATATTCCCAGATAAACCATACATGGGCAGTCAGTTTGTGTTTGCACAGTGCAGGTCTCTCTTACCTACGTCATGACACCTGTAGGTCACGGGCACATCACAATCTGCACTGAAGGTATGGCCCTGGTTGTCTCAGATCCACTGTAGCTGCATTGTATCTTGATGTGCACAGATCCAGAACTACCTTTCTAGTTTCTCAGATGAAATCCAGGATAGATACATCAAGGATCTATACGTTTCTTTCTGAATGCCTGACATACCTGTCCAGGGCTGTCCTGGATTTCACCATTGCAGTCTGGCTTATTTCCTCTGGTTGAAATCTCACATAAATGCTTTGCTAAGGTCCTCCAAGATCCTTAAGATTACTCTGTCCTAGAGTCATAGCTGTGAATGACCGTTCAGAGAGCCCATCCTGCCCCAGGCAGACTAGCCTGGGAAAATCCACATCACCCTTGAAATAAACACTGCCAGTAGTGTTTATTGCAGTGTAGTGTTTTTTGCAGCAGTACTGGCAGGCAGCAGCTGCTTCTTGATCTTGCTGAGTGATATACTTGTTATCAAGGGCAGATTGTGGCTTTTGCTGCACAGAGATGTAGCTGAACGATGAGGAGACGGCCTAGGGGAAGAGGCAGGGAATCTTGCTCTTGACACACGTATATTGAATAATTAGTGATAAGAGCCAAAGAAATATTCATGACTCTGTAGAAAGATAAATAGATTTTTGATTAAATTGGAGTTTTCTCTTAAAAGCAGTTGAAGTTGCTCTGTGATTGGCAGCATGAAAATGAGTTTTCTATGGATTCTGCCTGGCCAGAGGATCCCTTTTAGAGCTGTTGGCCAAGATAATGCTGCAAATATCTAGCTAGCGTGTGCTGGCAAGAATTCAGAATGGCTATGCCAGAAATGTGTGCTCTCTGGGCAGTTGCAGTGCAGCTGTTGAATGATCGAATCAATCCAACTTGTTCAAAGAGTTTGTTATAGCATTTTTTCCACCCATTCTCCTGGATTTTAGCAGAATTTCAGTGGTGCCTTGTAAGACACCTAGCAGATTCTGCTGCACTCCAGCTGACATCAGGAAGGTAAATGCTTTAAGTGCGTTTGCTAGTGGGACACCTAAATAGGTATGTACCTATCTTGAGTTCTTCACAACACTTAACATTCTTCTTTTTGAGGATGTTAGCCCAGGAAGCTGTCAAGGTCATTGTGTTGCTCAGCATCCACAATTAAAGAGTTCTGAGGTATTTGTTGGAGTCATCGCAAACAAATAAAAGCTCAGAAGCACTCTGCAAACTGAGATACTGACTTTTCCAGCGTTCAGATGGCATGGCCACCCAAAAAGTATTCTGCTGAAGGATGATGCTGAACTGTACAGGATACTGTGCAGGATTTGAGAGGTCTGGCTTAAATTTCTAGCTCAGCCACAGACACCACCTGTAGTAGCCATTTAATGCACTGTGTGTCTGTGACTCACCTTCTACAGGAAAGGCAATGGTAGCATCATACCTGACAGAAACTAAAATGCATGCAAGACTGAGAAACTCAGACGCACTAAGTGACAGGAGCTCAACAGTTACCTAGATTTTGTCTTCACTTCTTTGTTTCCCCGGATGTGTTTTCCAGTAAAGCTAATATGTCTCGGTTATACAGAACATGTTAGAACTGGTCTTTCTGTTCTGAGGTGACTAAACTGAGTGAATGTCCGTGGTCTGATGTAATTCCAATACTCTTTTTGCTACCATGTTTTTTTTCCAAATTATAGTTGCATTACTACCTTCCCTACAGCTCCCATACTGTCCTCTTTTACTGTTCTGTCTAAGCAATCTAGCACTGGTGACAGTTGGCTGTGCTTGTCCAGTCCTGGGTTGCAGTCCCAATTCTGGTGCTGCTCCGTAATTCTGATTTGTGTGTACCTTAAGGATGGCCTGTACACTATACACCGGTTTTATGGTATGAAAAAAAGACAACACTACTAGTCACGCATTCTCACAAGAATAATTTACCTTGTCTTCTAAAAGCTTATAAAACCATGCATTAGTCCAGTGACATGACTGTTTAGTGGTTAAAGCTTTGGGGTATTAAAAACTACTAATAGGTGTAGAGCAGCTATTGGATTGCTATAAAGAAGCAAATTCACAGGGAACAATATACGTTGGAGGGTTGGGAACACACACATAATGTTCGGCAATTCATTGTCTCACTCTGGCCTCCCTTTGTCTCCAGCAGTGGCCAGCAATATGCAGCAAGTCCCCCAGATCAGCCCTCGTTTAGTCAAGAAGCAACAATTTTATTAACATTACTGTCTGCTTTAGCTTTATTTCATTATTGTTGCCACCACGGTCTTTGTTACTGTAGAAGCTTTTGCCCTAAATGGTTAAAGCCTCATAAAAATCCCAGTGAATTCAGTCATACAAACTTTTGTGAGGTATGAAAGCTGTGGTGGCGTTGCTCTTGTTTTAGTCAGAAGAGTAGAATCATGGTGAGGCTCTGGTCACCTTTTTCAAACTATGGCCAGCTGCAGCTTTTAAAAACATTAAGTAACCTTGTCCATGTCCATCTGGCTGCCAGTGACAGAGCTGCCAAGAGAGTCCAGCTAGTCTGGCACAAGTTCATTCTTTTTGGTCTCCCAAGGACCAACTCTGGCCAGCTCTCTGAGGGAAGGCTCTGGTTTTCATTATCTGTTTTGACTCTTGAATCAAGGGGTTTAAAATCCGGTCTAAATTAAGACACTTGGGATCACTACAGAGCAGGTAGACCTGGTTAGAATACCTGTGATATCCTATTAAATGGGGAGGCGGAGGGGTATTACTTCCGAATTCCACCTTGCCTAAAATTTGAGAGGGATCAACTGCATTTCTCCTCGCTTAAGCTTTGCTGTCAAGGTAGCTGCAGTCCCAAGTGTACCCTGAGTTTATTATCATGGTCTGCCAAAAGCTGTGATACCACATCAGGGCATTCCGTGCCCTCGGGATGATATTTTGCCATAGGATAAGTGTAGTATGTATGGAAATTCAATTAATGAGCTGTCTCACTGGGCATTAATGTAGCATCCTAGCACAAAGCTAACCTCACTGTGCTTCTGTTTTGCTCGTTACTTTGTGAGACAGGTATTGCCCAGCCATGATTGTGTTTGTCAAAAGAAACAAATGCACAAATGAAGACAGGCTCAGGGACTGCTGGGAGATGTCAGTATAAACAATAGCATGATTTGCACACAGGTCTCAGACAGTTTGCATCCCTTTTACTTGTCAAGTCACTTTAATGAAGGCTATAAAATAAATAGCTGTGGCTATAATCTTTAGGAATTAAAATTATTACCTGGCAAGTTGAAGTAATTAACTATTCTCAGCCAGGAATCAAACCAGAGATTTATGGATAGAAGGATGCGAAAAGAATATATTGTCTCACTAGGTAACAGTACTACTGTCTATCCTTTTTAGTTTTTTAAAGAAAAAGAATTGCATGTTGAAATCATGTATCAGCAGCTTTTATGGCCACTGGAGTGGTTTGAGAGCAATCTTAGCAGAAGAGATGCAAGACGTGGTTGAGGGATGCGTGTGTTTGGCCTGAAAATACTGTTCTTTTTTCTTATAAAAGTCTGTCCAGCGTGGGCCTTCCTTCTAGTCAGATACAAGGCCAAGTTAAAGGGTGGGATTAGAAGGCTGGAATTCTACATAGTCACAGAATATGCCTGATCTTCTCTTCCTTCCTCACTTTTAAGAAATTCATAGTAGGGGCATAGAATTTTAAATTATGCTCGTTCTTGACCATTTTATGAGTTTCTTAGAAATGTGTTCTCACTGAGGTAAGGAAAAAAGTGCTGGTTTTGCACACTTGGATTCTGTATAAGCAAGCCAATCATGATTGCACTAAACAAAATGGAAATGCACATAATCCATAAATACCAGGCTGTTACATGCTCATTTGACTGTATTTTGTGTTTCAGATCACCACATTATGCTTGCCCTGAAGTCATCCGGGTAAGTTGGTTAACATTAGTGTGTATAAATACATTTTTAGAAGTGTCGCTCGTTGCAAGTATGCAGGTAGGCCTTCTGTACAGGAAAGCTGTCAAAGGCAGACAGTGTTGGAAAGGACACAAGGAATGTAACTACGGTTTTGTTTGTTTGGCTGAGCCCTGAATCAAGCCCCATCGACCGTATGAGGGAAATGATCGTGTGTTATTCTCTCAGTACCCTTCATGCCATGTGATCAAACAGAAATACAGTAGCCTCGTTTAACTTGATCTTCCCACCCAAGGGATGCAGTCCTCTACGCTTTCCTGTCTCTGATGTAGCTGTCATTTCAATAGAAGAAGCGCGGTTGGCTGTCAGTGATGCTGGTTTCTGTTAAATGATACGAACTGTCCTTTCCCTCTACTCTCCCTTTGTCCTCTGAAAATAAGCATCGAGGATTTCAGTGGCCAAGATTCCCCTCTTTTAAAGTGTATCTTTAATGTAAAGCCAAGCAGCAAGCATACAGAAGAGACTGTCCAGACAATACTTTGCAAAGTTTGCAAATAATGTGACTGGTGACAAGCTCCCTGAAGAACAAGGGAAGAGGCAAACACCTTCTTGACATCCTTAATGCACCTCTGACACTGTTTAGGTGCCAGGTCTAATCATTTGTGAATTGTCAACCGTTCTTACCCTACTCCCCACTTTTGAACCTGTTGTTGCAGATCCCACATACGACTGCAAACTGATGTTCATAGAAATTCAATTAATGGGCTATGTCATGGCCTCCTAGTTGGGAAGGCCACCTTGGGAAGCAGGTGGCTGAATTGAAATGTGGGGTTTCCCATTCTTTCCTCTCTTGTTCTTCGAGGATAATTAATTCATTTAGTAGTGAGCAATCTTTTGAACCTCTGTGTCATTGCTGCACAGGGAGAAAAATATGATGGAAGGAAAGCAGACGTCTGGAGCTGCGGAGTCATTTTATTTGCGTTGCTAGTGGTGAGTCATCTTCCTTGCACTATCCTTTAAAAAGAAAAGAAAAATCAAAAAATGATGCTGTAGTTAATGGCGATTTTGTTGACATCATGTACAGATGGGTTTTTTTAGTTCCCCTATTTTTATATCTCTCAGTTGCATCCTTTCCTCTTATTTCTACATTGGTCCCAAAGGTAAAGCATGAAGATTCTTTGAAATGCTGCTGCCCTGCACAGGAGAGCATAGACAAGCGTCAAAAGCTTGTCTGCATAAATGCTCTTTGCTATGTTGTGATATTGCAGCACATTTTTTGACTGGAAAAGATGTGCAGGGTTACAACTCCAGGATACAGACAGTGTCACATAAGTTGTCCTTCACAGGATCAAAATATGTCTGGGTTTGGGAAGTGTTTATTTTTTCTGCTGTGTATATATATGTGTTTCAGTAGGTATATGCATACATTAACTGGAGTGTTTTATCAAGAGAAGATTTGAGTGCAACAATTTTGTTTCATGCAAGTGTTGAGCTACATTTAAATTTGGTACACTTGGGAATATAAAACTGAGCCATTAGTACAAAGTTTAAATTAGTTTCCATACGGCTTATTAATACTTTCTTTAGTATTCAAAATGTGGTATCTTGTAACTTATACTTCTTTCGATCAAAGTTTCAGTTCTCTGTGGAATTTATTCTGGTTTGTAGTGGTAATGTAATACTCCTAGACATACAACAATTGGATGTCCAGCTGAAGGCAGGTGGGCTTGGGATTTGTTATCAATTTCCATAGTATAATGTAGGAAAATATAGTTTATGTTCATATAAGCTTATACCATGTGCGGATTGGATACTGTGTATGAGAATAGATTTTATGTGCATGTTAATTTTTTTCATATCTATAATAGTTCAGATGATCACCTACAATTATAAAAATAACAAGCCTGAAGTCAAATATTGATGTCCTTGTACATTTATTAGTAAACATGATTACTGCACTTAAATGTTTTATTTTGACAAAAGCACTTGTACAATGTACAATCAGAGTTGGAATCTGCACATTATTTGTGTTTAAAATACTTGAAAATTTTAAAGGATTTTTGTTTCCAAAAACAATGCTGGTAATTTTTTTAAAGACCTGAATCAAAATACCTTGAAGTAATCCCAGTATGATGCTTGAATTCACCTTAACCAGTTTTACTCTTTTTTCTTTTTAGTCTTTACAATTCACTGACATTTTTGAAGTTTTAGATTTTTTATCTTGATGTTGCAAGGGAAGAATTTTAACTATCTATCTCACTAGAAAGCACCTGGTCATCTATTGCTCCTGAGCAGCTATTTTCATGGCTGATAAAATAGAACTGTATAATGAGCTCTTAATATACCTTCTTGAATTTGTAAGAATAGTAGAGAGGATGTGTCAAGATGGTTAGGATTTGCAGGAGTGGGCTTTTCATTTTCAGGGGGATTCTCTGTCAAGATTTGGTGTCTCTCTGTTGCTGCATCTTCATCTGTTCCTACATACATACATGAGCCTCCAAAATGATTGAAATAAGTCTATTATTGACAGAGTGCAGAGCTCTCCAGTTAATTATGTCAGGACAAACCCTACAAAAACTCTCAAGCTATAATAGCAGGTGGTAGTAATAAAAGAGCTGTAGTTGTTACCTTCGGGAAACGCCACAAAGCAGCCTTGCTGACTTCATTGTGGCTTAAATTGCGTTAGACAAAGTACTGAACTATCAGAATTGATTTTCCTTTAAGTCTGAAACGGTTAGGAAAAAAGTAGGTAACTCAGGAGATTGGTTACAGAAAACGGGGAGGCTCTCCCTTCAAGGCCACTTGAATGAACAAACAACAATAAATAGTGCCCAGTAGTGGCTGCCATCAGGTGGGCTTTCTGAGGCTTCTGTAAATGGAGCTGTTGGTCTCCATAAACCGTGGACACAGGATTGCTTATACAGATGCACTACTTACTGTAGTAAGAGCAGTGCCGGAACTGACAACTTAAAGGTTCATTATCACAGCAACCGACAGCTTGCAGCTTCCCACAAACCATCCTGGAAATCAAGGAAGCGCAGCACCTACTAGAATTAGGTGGTGAAAGAAGGAAGTGAGAATATCTGGGAAGGTGCAGACTTGCTATAAAAGGGTATCAGCTTCAGTTGGTGGAGTTATTGTAAAGATTTCAACTTCTTTTTTTCCTTTCTGTCCTTGCAGCAAGGATAGGTCTTTTGCTGCTTTTTGTGGCATGCTGATGATCTATTCAAAATGTAATTTCAACTAACAAAAACCTCAAACCATTCATGTAAGTGAGCTACAGTAGGGAAGCAATAGGAACTGATGACCTGACCACAGCATGGGAACTGGATGGAGTATATTAAACAGGTAGAACGTCTGCTGCTTCCAAAGGCTAATGTTGGTCAGGGTTTCTTTCAGCTGTGTCATTTCACTGCTCCATCAGAAAGAGGATGTTCTTTACTGAAAGTCTCTCAAATGCTGTTCACCTCCTTTTCAATGTCTGCAATAAATGTGTCTCAGGAAGATTAAAAATAAGGAGACGATAAACATTGCCACTGTGAAAGTATGCCCAGGAGGAATACCAGCAGATCAAAAGCTTGAGCTGAATTTAAGTGAATCCATGCATCTTTGGTGAATTTGCCTGGAAAGGCAATTTCATATTTTGTATTATGTTTTATACTGGTAGTCATTTTCTAATTAAAGGTCTAATAAAAAAACTGTCCTCAGTTTTGTTTCCTATGTTGGAGAAAATATAGCAGCACTAAGAAATTATTTATTTTCAATGGATAAAAAGGTTTTTCCACTTATTATAATAATTCATTATGAGCTGACTTACGCTTTTCCATTCTCTCACCATGTTTATCCTGGCTTTTCTCCTTTTGCCCTCTCCAATTCCCTTTTGCTCATCTCTCCCATCCACCATTCTGTCACATCCCTGCAGGGTGCCCTGCCTTTCGATGATGACAACTTGCGGCAACTGTTGGAGAAGGTGAAACGTGGAGTGTTCCACATGCCACATTTTATCCCTCCGGACTGTCAGAACCTTTTGCGGGGGATGATTGAAGTGGATGCCTCGAAACGTCTCACGGTAAGAGAGCATTTGCTGCAAGTCATGTGAGCAAGGCTTCATTTGTCACTTTGTTGTAATTACAGTTGAATAACTAAGGTAACTTGTGATTTACTGCCACTCCCACGTGTTTCCTCCTGAGCAAAGAATGAGTGGAGTTGGTGGAGCCTTTGGGAAGAAGTTAGTTACCTTCTCTTTTGAATCATGAGGGCAGATTACCTTTATGTCTCTTCTCTAGCCTCGTAATTCTCCTTCGTATGTAACAGGAGGCATTTAGAAGAAATCCCTCATAACATCATCACAGTGCTACTAACCCATTAGCACACTTTGGGGTCCACCTGATTTGTCTCGCTCTCCTGGCTGGTACAGCAGTTTGTTGTGGATGTGATATAACTGTTTGAAGGTCAAAACTGTTAGACCGTTATTTGGAGCTTTGCTGTTAAACAGAGTATGCTTTTCTTATATTTCTGACAAAAGTGATTTCTTTGTGCCACGTAACCTGCCTTATATTCTATCCTGCCTGTGCTCTGCATTATCCTCTAGCAGCCTTCAGAGCAAGTGTCTTCTAGTCTGCTCTTTCATCTTGTGCCCTGTGGTCCTGACAACGATTAGGCCCATAGTCTTGAGCTTCTGGCATTCAGCACTGAGTCTTTGCATCTAGGATACATCCCATCACTACAACAGAGACCCTGCAAGGGTGAGCACTGTGTAGTGATTGTATCCTTCATTAACACTGTGTTAATGTTTTGGGGAATTAAAAAAAATTAGCAATTAAAATCATTTTGGAAAGCAGGATTGCCTGCTTGTCAGTGGAGGCTTCTGCCTTTATGGGTACATTGCCCTTGTAGATCCTATTGTCAGGCTCCGGTGATGATTTTATACAGATTTACTAAGCTCACAGATTCTGAGTGGGAGTATGTATAAAGAAATGTAAATTTAAAACTCCTCCTGGTTCTTCAGTCTGCTAAAATATTTATAAATAAACTCTCAGATCAGTGCTTGGCCTCTCTGCTGAGATTGCTAACAACAGCATCAGTCTGCGCCAGCTGTGATGGTGCTGTTGGGATGCAGACACCTGTCTGGTAAGAGGTGAACTGAAACTCCCTCCACAACTGTCTTTACAGTATTACCTGACAGCTGCAGCTGGGGTTTTTCTTCATTCATTACAAAACCAGCTCATGATCTATTTGGTGACGTAGGTGAAAAGTTCTTCATGCTATCACTAGTATCCCTACTTCTGCAAAGCCAGTAGCCATCACAGTTGCAGTACGTAAGTGGCACTGATTGGAAAAAAATAACAAAAATATTAGGCACTTTAAAAGGCCTTTTTTAAACAGATTTTTAAAGAAAGAAAAACTATTTTTCCAGGTATTTTCACGGAAAGAACACTGCCGAGGTTAGGGTTGTACCCTGAGACAAGAGACGGCTGTTCTTCATCACCAAGGAAGTCACCAAGTCTCTCTCTAGCTTAGTTTCTTTTCTATAATGTAAACATAACAGTTTTTCTGTTGTGTTTTTTTTTTCTCTCCAAGATCTTAGTGCTGATGGTTTGAGTATGCCAGGGAGCAGATCATCAGACATTAGATCTTCAAATTGTTCTGACTGAGTTTTGCCATAGAGCATAGTCCCTAAATGTTTTGAATTGTGCAATACAGCAGAGAATGTATACACATAAGAGAGAAAACAGTTAAGGTAAATCAAGGTCCCAGAGTGACACCACCCACCGCCTCTCCCTTTTCTTGATCAAAATGAAGCTCTTATTTCCTCAGGGAGGAGGAAAAAATAGCAGATCAGATAGTTATTGACAAGCACTAACCAGTGAATTGTGAATAAGAATTTGAAATAAAACATATTCGAGAGCTGAGAGCTGGGAGGAAAAAAAGATAGCTCATTGTTATTAGCTGCAATCTTATTTTCATTATTTTAGGGTCTCTCCATTTGCTGTCCCTGCTGCTGTCACACTTCCCTTTCTATGCTGTTAGCATGTCGGTTGCCTAGATTGCCAAGCAGAAGGGAGCTCTTTGTTTACTGCACAGGAGCTGGGAATATGTAGTTCATTTTGAGGAGAGATCTGAATTCTATTTTAACTGTGTCCTGTGAAAAAGGGTATCAATATGGGTTTATTTGGAAGCTTCTATTCCTAGAAAATATCTCACTTGAATCAATTTGATATTTATACAAAGATCTGAGGCTTGGGTACAATAAGTACAGATGTAGCTGTTACCATTACTGATCATTTGCTCAGTACCTCACTGGTGAATTATGCAGAAAAATATAGTGAAATGTAAGGTCATTAGAATTTTTTTCTTTCATTTTTCCCTTCCCCTCTCTGCTTTTTTTCCTTTTTTTGATTTGTATCTCTTTTCCTTTTCATCCAACTGCATTTCCCTCCCTGCAGTAATTGCCATTTCGCAGCACACCCACACCTTCCCCAGTCCATCTGTTAAAATGATCAACAAAACAGAACTAGCATTGACATTTAACTGTCATCATTCGGCTTCAGTGTTAGAGCCTGAGAGGACTAATGGAAAGGAGGGTGTTCAGAATTATTGTTGCTTGCCCTTTCCTGCCTTAAGAAATAGGCATTACCTTTCTTTGTATATGATTCATTTATGGAAAGAAGTCTTTATGATGCGTTAGTAGAATATTGTTTGTGCTCACCATATATTACGTAGCCTCAGGTATGGTTAGTGGGACATCATTGACCACTCTCCTTTACTGGGCCTGTTTTACTAAACATGCTTTAAAAAAAAGAATCCATGTTTTTCTTTCAGTAGACTGCAAAAATTGATCCTAGCTGCTGGTCATGATACTTCTGACAACCCGTGTTCAGGAAGGATGAAATCAAACAAAGAATGATTATTAAGGTGGTCAGCATTTGAGAGAGCCTGTCTGAATAGCACAGCCTGAAAGAGCTCCACTTAGTCTACACAGGTGATGTTTAAGAAAGTTTGTACTGGTTGTCTGCGTATTCATTAGAGGTAATTACTAGGGAGAGAATGATTATTTAAACTAAAGGAAGATACTGGCACAAAAACAAATGTATGTCAAATGGCCTTGCATGAAAGTAGGCTAGAAATTAGAAGACGACTTTTAGCTATATTAGTGGGGTTCTGGGACAACTCTCTAGTAGGAGTAGTGTCAGGAGGGAAAAGTGAACTAGTTTTAAGTTTGAGAAGCTTTACAGAAGAGAATGAGTGCTCTCGGTGCCTGCAGTACTGCAGGATGAGGTTTCTTCTAGTTATGTGCTCTTCAGAAAGTGGATGTTTTTTCCTTGGAGGTTTCAAATGATTCAGCATTTCTACAGCAGAGAATTACAGCTCCTGTAGCGGAATCCATTTGCATTCTCAGCTTATATTTTCTTCTACAGAAACACAAAGGTAAAGGGGGGAGAGTAAGGAGCTTTTGATCCACTTTCCTTTTAAAGTTGAATGAGAATTATCGAAACTTTGTCTGTAGAGCAAGTTGGATCAAAGCAGATATTGCAGAATAAGCTATTCTGATAAAGCTGTTATTGTTCCAGTGTTGACATTTTATTCCAGAGTAGAATGACTTGTCTTCCATGTTGGCTGTCCACAATTAGTCTGAAATACCTGTCCCTGGGTATTATCCAACACACATTTTCAGAATCTCCGCTCTGCTCTCTGTTTGATTTTGTTTTTTCTTCGGTCTAATGTACGCTAATGATGGACCACAGCATCTAAAGAATGTTAAAAAAATGAACAAGGGAAGACACAGCCTGATTCCTTCTTAATTTTTCTAAAAGGTCTTCTGGTAAGGTGCCTATCACACCATTTAAATTATCTCACTTCGCCACCTGTAGCATGGAGGTAATTGTCCAAGTGATGTATTTAGGCTGTGAGCTTTTAGCTGCCAAAGGCCTATTCATGCACCGTGCACATAGCACAGTGATACCTTGCCCTTGTCAGGGTCCCTGGAGGCTGCTATAGCACGGCTGCTACTACTGACACAGATAAGGGTTTTACCAGTGCTGTTTGCACTGCCAGCTTGTATCCTTTGGTCAGGAAAAGCTTCTATCTTGACATTATACAGTAGGTTTAAAGCTCAGACTAGAAGATCTTTTGAATGAAGGTGTGGGTTGATTTAGTGCACAGATGGGTTTGAGACTGTTCCCTTTCTGGACAGGGAAGTTTGAAATTTGACGTGAGTTCAAGCCCAGAAGCCCTCATCCATATCCACAGACTTTGAAAAAGTTTTTCTTCAGGTCAGAACTTTTTAGCTTGGCAACCGCTCTGTTGAGATCAGTGCCGAGGATGTAGACAGCACTGTCTTGTTTTCCATCTGCCTGTCTGTCTCCATCTGTTGTTCCCTGCCTTAGAATTCAGATGTAAGCTCCTTGGGGGAGGAGACCTCTTTTTCTGATGAGCTTGTACAGCTCTGTATCTCTCATCTGTGAGTGGGGCTCCTAGATGCTACTTCATTATACAAGTTCAATATATATAGGAAGTATTTTTACGTAAATCCATGATAAAGGCATTCCCCTTCTCCTTCCATTTCAGCATTTTAGCTTGCAGAAGTCTCTCCTCTGCCTGTGAGTGTGCAGTGAATCTGAACATGTTTTGTTGGTTCAGAGGTGACGTCATGAGACAATTGCCTGCGGTGGCTAGGAGATATTAGGAAGCAGCATTTTTACAACTTCCATAAAATGGCATTAAATTTGGCAAACTCATGTGCAAACAGCAAGAAGAACCCTCTGGGAAGGGCTGTTAAATGCCTTCATCACTTAAATGCATTTAAACATTGTGTTTAAATGAAGGCAGGAGGAGTGAAATTAGCTCCCACTGTGTATCTCCCTCCCTTGCATTGATTGTAAAAAGCATACAGACTTCTTGTCAAAACCAGTCGCCCTCCCATAACCCTCCTGTCACTTTAATGCAGATGAAAAGCAACAAAGCATTAATTAATAACCTTTAAAAAAACAGTGAAGATGTTGGCAGCAGCAAGCATACTTGTAATAACATTTCAATGCAATTACATTTAAATCAGAATAGAAATTGGTTTCGTAGAATACTTTTCATATCTGGGATATCCCAGTGTACTTCACAGCAATGATTTTGATGTGGATTGAATGGCAGATGTGTAGGTAAACAGCAGCCGTGAGAGCTCTCATGCACCTTCAAATGTATATCAAGGTGCTACAGGGCTTCTCTTTCAGTGAAATGCTGTTGGTTCATTAGCTTGAAGGGGATTGATCTGCAGTGACGGGCAGAAGGATTTCTCCTTGACATCTTCTTTGAAGGAGACCAGAGGTCTGTGACTAAGACATGAACTGGTGACCCACCTTTCTTCCCCCTCTCTGACTCAGAAAATGAAGTGCTACTGTCTGCTTTGCCATGGCATTTCTGCATATCACAGGCACAAAAGAACAGTGTGACCCATGGAGACACAAAATGCAGCAGGAGAAGCAAGCATGAAAGAGGCTTGGACATCACTTAGCTGTATCATCTGCATCTTGTCTGAAATCATTAATGTCTCTAACCCTCTATGTGGTCTATATGAAAATAATAAGTAGATATGCATCTCATAGGGTAGTTTTACCAACTACACTTTACCAAGTACACTTGGTAAATTACAGTACACTCCTGAGCAGTTCCTCACAGTACTATGGACCTGATAACTAGCTACGCTAAAATCCTGTCCCATGGAAACTGTAGAAAATAGGTTCTTCTTATACTCTGTGTTTGTACCTCAGCTTGCAAAGAACCAGGAGGAAGAGGGCTGCGTCTCCAGGCTGTTAGGGGAACACCCATCATGGCTATCTTATCTCCATGAGTTAAGCCGGTCAGGGGAGATGGCAGTGTGTCAGGAATACACCACCTTTCTCTTAATAGCGCAGGGATGAAATGACTACGTAATGCAAGGGGAATTGTGATGGAGCGGAGTTCTTGTGGCAGAGCTGAGGCCACAGCTGGAATCTGTGCAAGTCTGCCTGGGCCTGTGGATGTGTGTGCTGGGGGGCATTGGTGCTCCCAGCACCTGGGCTGGTTAGAAGACAGCTACATATGCAAGTGCTAACTGCACCTCTGATTGCAGTGTTGATACAGTCTTGGTTTTAAAGGAGGCTGTTTGTCTCTCATACTGATCCCTTCAGCCTCTTGTCATGCTTCCCTAAGCTGCATTCCCTTGTTTCTTTGTTTTCAGGAAAAGCCCTGTCTCGCTTAAAAAATGATCTCATATAGAGCCAACTTCATATCTTCATGGTTTCCTAGGGACAGAGGTGTTGTTCCATAGCACAGAGGTCTCCGATTCCTTGTTCTCTGTAGCAAACACCTACTTTCTGTCTCTGAGATTTTGTTGTTTGTCCATTCCTCTTTTTTTTTCATTTTTTTTTTTCTCTCTGGTTCTCATTATTCTGGAATTGAAGTGGAAAGTAGTAAGAGCAGGACAGCTGTCTCCGTTCTTCCTGACCAGTTTAATGGGTCTGTGATTTCATCTTATAGCTGTTAGCACTTTAGTTTCCTTCTAGCTCTCCCCTGCCTCTCACCTGTGTGTTGCACAAACGCAAGCCTGTGTGCAGTGAGTGTGCATATTGTTCTGTACGTACAAAGGTGCTTCATAATGAGGAATACGAGAAATATTGTCTGCATAACGAATAATCCCTGGGCATCTATGAAAATTTGTTTTTTTACTGTGATGATGCTTAAAAAAAAACCCCAAACAAACAGATTACAGAATCACAGAATGGTCAGGGTTGAAAAGGACCTCTGGAGATCATCTAGTCCAACCCCCCCGCCAGAGCAGGGTCACCTACAAGGTTGCACAGGACGCTGTCCAGGCGGGTTCTGAATGCCTCCAGAGTGGGAGACTCCACAATCTCTCTGGGCAGCCTGTTCCAGTGCTCTGCCACCCTCAAAGTAAAGAAGTTCCTCCTCGTGTTAAGGTGGAACTTCCTATGTTCAAGTTTGTGCCCATTACCTCTTGTTTTATCACCGGGCACCACTGAAAAAAGACTGTTCTCATCCCCCTGGTACTCTCCCTTTAAGTATTTGTAAGTATTGATAAGATCCCCCCTCAGTCTTCTTTTCTGTGGACTAAAAAGACCCAAGTGCCTAAGCCTTTCCTCATAAGAAAGATGCCCCAGTCCCCTAATCATCTTCGTAGTCCTTTGCTGGACCCTCCCCAGAAGTTCCCTGTCCTTCTTGAACTGGGGAGCCCAGAACTGGACACAGTATTCCAGATGCAGCCTCATCAGGGCAGAGTAGAGGGGAAGGATGACTTCCCTGGACCTGGTGGCCGTACTCTTCTTGATGCACCCCAGGATGCCATTGGCCTTCTTGGCCACCAGGACACAGTGCTGGCTCATGGTCATCCTGTTTTCCACCAGGACTCCCAGGTCCCTTTCCACAGAGCTGCTCTCCAGCAGGTCAGCCCCCAACCTGTACTGATGCCTGGGGTTATTCCTCCCCAGGTGCAGTACCCTACTCTTGCCCTTGTTGAATTTCATTAGGTTCCTTTCTGCTCAACTCTCCAGCCTGTCCAGGCCACACTGTATGGATTAGGATTAGGAATGTTCTGCTGTCAGTAAGTCACATGAAAAGTTTTTTCTCTCTACTGTTAAAAGTTTCTCTTGGAACAAGGGTGTTGCTTTCTTTTCCCCATACTTGTGGTCGTTATGTCTGGGATCTGCCTTCCGTAGGTGGACAAGGCCACTGTTCAGCTTTGATCAGTCCTTCATTACATAGTAAAATGCTCATGTGTGAAACAGGAAAAAGGGAAGTAAAAGAAATTTGCAGTGTGGTGTTCAGGTACTCAAACAATAAATGGTATTATTTTGACATAGAACCTTACTCTACTTGGTCTTTGGATTTTCATGACGAATGTGAAGCCAGTCAAGAATGGGTCCTGGCAGAAGGTAATGTCACACGTGCACAATTTATTTTGTCTATTCACATTATTTATTTGAGCCCATTTCCATGGGCTGGGTGAGGATGAACATACTCTTTATGCAGCATAAAGTTCCTGTTGTTTGCACAGATGCGTATCTGGAATGTTGGACTTACTTGAATAAGCCTCTAATAAGGATGTCTTATGGAGTTACCTTTTCTGTTTTACAGTACTAATTCCTTTTTTGATTTTCCTTTACAGCTAGAACATATTCAGAAACACATATGGTATATGTAAGTACCACTTTTCTAATTCCCTTTTGCATGCATTCATTATTGGTTCTGTTACGGGAGCTTATATTCTAGTCATCTCTGAAGACAGACACTGGAGTGTGAAAGCAGCTTTCACACAGGTGGAGAAAGGGGCAGAGGACAGGAAGGCATCTAGTGTTTTGGGTTTTTTTCCCTTTGCTACTCATAGAATTTCATCTGTGTATATATATCAAGCCAGGGACTTTTTATACAGTGGCTAACAATTGTTTGAAATAAGATGTCCAGTTCAGCTACTTGCTGTGTTAAAAAGATACCTGCAAGTGATCAGCAAAAAAAAACCCAACTAACAGCCATATTTAGTTTGCTATCCAAGTGCTGCAGACAATCCCTTGTAATACCTTCTTCACAAGAAAGCTTTCGTTTGGTCCTTCTTGTCATCTTGGCTTTTCTCTGAAGTAGAAACAAAAATGATGATATTGATAAGTAAGCACCTGTGAACAGGAGCTTTTCTGTCTCATAATCCCTACTCCTTCACAGCAAGCTAAGAGGCTGCTTCTGACCTTGTAACCTGTTGATGTGAGAGTAGTTCTGTGACTTGATTAAAAGCAGCAGTCTTGACAGGGAAACAGGAGGTCTGTGAGAAAAGTACGCGTCTGTCTAGTGGTTTGGGGATAGGGAAGATTGATGGCTTTTAAAAGTGACCTTGCACTTTGTGTAGCCTTCATAGTATTTCAAGAAACGTAAGTAAATAACTTTTTTTTAATACTGATGATAACCTAATCAAACTGAGGAGAATACTTCACATATTAAACAAGGAAATGATGCTTTGATACATGCTTCTCGGGGTCAGCATAGCTACAGGTTCCCCAGGTGGGTGATAAGGAAAGTCCTGTCTTCATAATCCTATTATTACTCTTGGGAAATACTTGAGGATGATATGAACTGATATTTAAGCCTGTCACCAGCGGAAAAAAAAAAAAAAAAAGAGAGGACCTTTGGTTTGATTTGTTTTGTTTTCTTTAATTCTATCTTATGGGCAATGTTCACTTCTGGATTTGTCTGACTTCGATAGGACCTGAGGGCATTCAACAGTTTGTTGAATAACATGTTTTTTTCTTAGTTCACCTGAAATGGTGAAATGGCTTTTTCATGGTCTCTACAGTTACCAGTTGACATGGCACCTTTTTAAACCAAAGAAGGACTGGAGTGTTGTTTGCTTCAGGTATTTGGTTTTTTAAACTCTCATGGAGAAATGTAGGAGAAATGGAGGGGAGAAATCTCTTGATTGTAATTTCTGAAATAACCCTCCTATAATGTCTCACTAGAAATTCCAGAATAAATGCTGTTTACCTCAGCTGATCCCCTCTGTTTCTTCATGGAATGAAATCACCTGACTTTCTCTGTGCTTTGATTAGAAATGCAATAGGGAAAAAAATGAAATGTCATTGATTGCTTATATTATTATTCTAACGCTCCCCAAGATTTTTGCCTGGAAGTTTTCAGAAGACTGTTGTCCCAGGCTCACACGCACAATTAGGCAGGTGTTATTTTGTTACTTTATATTAGATTTAGAATTTGAATATTTTTTTTCTTTGCAGACATAAGCGATTGAACATTTTCATGTACTTCTCGATGAAGGTCAGATTCTGAGGATTGACACAGTAAACAGTTTTTTACCCCAATAGAAATAGCATCTGAGGCTATTTTCATAAGTAGAAACTGAGTTTTGCAAAAGCAAGTCTCCCCTAGATGTCCAGTGTAGTCAATGCAGAGAGAGAAAGGCTCTTCCAGAAGTCTGTTCAGATTGCCTAAAACAAAGTTTCTACTCAAAATAGCTTTTTTAATGAGTTTGTTTCTCATTTGCTCTATACTGGCCATGGATTGACCTAAGGAGGTTAACCTCCTTTGGCTAAATTTAGTCTATGAATAACCCTGCCACCTCCAAAACTCAACTACTTTCATCTGGTAATGTCTCACAGCCTCTTTGCATTCATTTTGCCTGGAAATATTGATGCTGACAGAGAAGGAGGGGTTACAAGTGTTTTTTTTACTCCCTGCCTGTTTTGCTCACATCCTTCATTTTTTCTTTATTGCATGTAACACTACTATTCTATGTAAAATCTTCATGCTTTGTCACATATAGGTTACTGACCTGAAAGTTGTACTCAGAACATTTAACTGATTTCACTTAATTCTTTAAATAAACTTGAAATAAAGACTACTGTAAAACTGAGGAAAAGATTTAATTGCAGACTAGGCAGACAGAGAAAGAGGTCTTGAAAGTTGAAATCGTGATTCACAAGCCTAAAAAAAGGAAAAAAGGAACGAAAGAGAAACCTTTCATCACCAACCTCCAGTTCTTCTTGCTCTCCCACCCAAATTAATTCAGTGCAGTTTTTTAAGCCTTTTTAATCGAAATCATTTATTTTTACCTCAAGCACAGGTTATCATAAATCAACAAATAAACATTTTCACATTTTTTTAATAAAGCAAGAGGGAAAATAAAATTAGCTAATATGGTAAATACATACTCCTGTAACAATGAGTTATTGTCCTAATTGTGAAGGTACCAAATTTACTAAAATCAGAAAAACAATAACTGTACCGGTTCTGCTTTGCTTTGCAGTGATGCAAATGTGCATCTCAGTGAGATTCACGAGGGAATTTCATGGAGAGACTGAAAAAGTCCGCCCTGCTCTGGAATTGCAGCCATTGTATGCACCAATCCTCACAAAATAGGATGGGTTTAAAGCAGCAATTACATTCATGCGAGCCTTTAAAAAATATATGTGATCTGCAGTATTCATTGTGTGACATTGTTTGATGTCTGTGTGGGCTGAAATGCAACAAATTTGTCACTCTCTGCTAGACTGAGAATGGAACGGGCAATACAGTTGTGCCAATCACAGCCCAGACCCAGTGATTTTCATTTCCTGAAGCACTGAATTGCGTTGCCAAATGACGAGGCACCACTTTGCAGATTTTGCTTGTACCTGATGAGGAGGTGGGAAAATTCCTGACTACGTCAGAGGCTGACCAGGTGCAGGGCATAAGGAAAAGCCACTTTTCAGTGTGCAGAAGATGGCAAGCTGTGCTCTCTAGAACTGGCTCCCACGGTGATGGATATAAAAGAAGCTTGCAAGTGATATTCTCCTATAGACTAGGGCAACTTATAGGAAACCCAGATTTTCTGGAAATTTTCAAAAACAATAATTCTTTTTAATCTCTTTAAATTATCTTAAGGACATCTGCTTGTAACATAATGAATGATTAATTAAGTCAGTACTTTTTAAAAGTGAACTCCAGATCATTAAAAACCAAAATCACTCAGCTGCTGTTCAAAGCTCCATCCTGCAAGAATTTATCTCAATGACAAGGTCATCACTAGCTTTAAGGTTATGATCTAATGATTGCTTATTACTTGCTGAGAGCTAGATCCTGATCCTAAGAGGTAGGAGTAGCTACCTCTTAAAGACAGGGCACTCGAGGAATAATATTTTTCTTCAGTTGAACAAGGATTTTTGAATCTATCCTTTAGATTCAGGACCATGGTGTCATTGCAGATGACATAGACACTTCTGCAGGACTCCAAGGAGGCATCAGAAGCTGTATTTTAGTGCTTTGACACACAAGAATGAATCCCAAGGAGCAGATTCTGTCTCTGTCCCGTATATTCTGCTTCCAGTCCACTAAACTGAATGAAACTGAGCAGGGTGTGTGTGAGTGCCCAGTGTAAGAGAAGTGGGATCTGACCCATGTTGTCATGACCCATGTAACACACACCAGAAACTGACTCCATGACACGTATCCAGGAAGGGCTGAGCACATTTTCACTGCTTCAAGAGAAGATAAAGCGAAATTTTCCAAGGAGTCATTCTGCAAGTGATGTTCCACAAACATGGTTAACAAAGCAGATGCCTCACAACTGCATTCAGCTTTCTTAAAAATAAAATGCAAGTAGCACCCAACAATCTCCTACGATTAAGGTATAGCATGTAACTGTCCTGTCCTAGCATCAGACGCTGGCTGCAGTGACTTACTATTGTCTTCTTATTTGGAGGAGATAACCTGCACTGGCTCTGTTTTTGGTACACTGGCTGAGACCTTGAGCTCATGTGTATGATCGTACCAGAGCTACTTTCTAACCTACCCAAGAAAAACTAGGTGCATTTGAATTGGAGCTCCTTTTTCTGTGTAGATAGCTCACATCTTAGCCCAGAGCATTTTAAGTTGTGTGAGCTCACAAGTTCTGTTCACTTTATTTCTGCCAACATCAAAAGGAAGAATCTCTTGCTCAAACACAGCCCCATAACCAGCAAACACTGACATCTGATGCAGTTTAAATATTCCTGATTCCTGTTGCCCACTCTGGGAGCATGAACCCAACAGTCACACATTTACATCACATAAAGGAAAGGGAAGACCTCACCCACAAAGTAGGAAAACCTCGACATCGCACAAACCATCCATTGAGAAATAGCAAAGGTTCAGGGTATACAGTTTGTCCAACCAAAATACCACCCCACACCAAACCCACCCCTCTGGGTGGATAGAGTTTACATAAATTGCTCACTGCCTACCTAAACAAAATCAAAGGATATTCAGAGTGCCTGCAGTATGTATCATTCAGTCAGTTATAGATACCCTGACACCTTGGCCTGTTTCTTACAGTCAGAGCCTTTAATTGCAATGAATAATCAATACTTCCTGAGTCTAGTGAATGGGATGAGATAATTACACAGGAAGCCTGTGTTAACTACTTTTAAAAGAGTAATACACTGTACTGCTAATGATGTATTCCTAGGTCTGCCACTGACCTGGGGCATCACGCTTGGGCCACCATTTTCAAATTTGCATGTCTGAAGAGAAGCAGAGATTGTTGTATTTGGGCATGTATATAAACAGCCTGATTTCCTCAAAACCACACACAAAAGTGTGTCAAGTGGGGACTGGAACACTGAGGTCTCTTAATCACGTTGGAAGCTTTAAAGAAACTGCTGCAATGCCAGTTGTAATCAGAATCGGTGAAAAACTGTGACCGTTTGTTCTTTGAAAGAGAATCGTTCAGCTTGCACTTTTCAGCCTGATAGCCTGAGGTCTGACCTGCTGATGAGACAGCATCTCTAAAACCAGGTAGTGTTTTATAAATGTTTGGCATTAGGACGCTGAACAGCTGTTTAAATTATGAGGGCACTGGTAAGTGAAGTTCCTACTGCCTTTCTAACTGAATGCAGACATTTCTCATTAAAGACCCAAATCCACAAGGTGCTGGTCACTCTGAGCCTTCACAGTGGTTTCTTCTGAAAAGAGTGTCTGTCTGGTTGTGAGCTCTGGTCTCTCAGTGGGAATTTAACAAGCTATTTCCATCTGTTGCTGCAGGCTGTGTTTCAGAGTATGGGTTCATTTGTGACTCATGTTTCTTTTCTCTCCTTCTTTCCCTGCCCCCTTTCTCTCTCTCGTCTTCTTTCCTCTGCAGAGGGGGTAAGAACGAGCCAGAACCAGAGCAACCAATCCCTCGAAAGGTGCAGATTCGTTCTCTCCCTTCCTTGGAGGATATTGATCCAGACGTGTTAGATAGCATGCACTCATTAGGCTGCTTCCGTGACCGAAACAAACTCTTACAGGACTTGTTGTCAGAAGAGTAAGCACTTGCTCAGTCTTAATATCAGTTGGGTGCCCACGGGCTGGGATGCTTATAAACCTGGGGAGAGGTAGAGATCACTTTACCATGTATCTCGCTGTGAGGGACCAGTAGCAACTTCTCACCCTCTGGCTGCTCATTTGCTAGTGAGGTGTTGGAGGCAAGCACTGAGCCTTCTTTCACCACATGTCAGAAGCTCACAGTGTGACCAGCAATGGAGGCATGTTGCTGTCTCTTCCCCTGCTGCCAGGCAAGGTCACTTCATGAAAAGATGGGCCATGCAGTCCGAATGGGGAGGTATCATTGCTCTTACTTGTGTTGGATACACTTTTGTTGGCAAATTTTTATTTATTTCAAGCTTACACCTGAAAGATGGTGTATTTCCTGAGGTGTTAAGAGAGAAACATAGTGGAAAGAGCACTTAGAGGCTCAGGAGACCTGTCTTACTGCCACCCTTGGTTTGGACTTCCTGTGGATATGTTACCTCGTCTGTCCTGTGCCTCTGTTCTGTGTGCGTAACAAGGGAATCATATTTCCTTTTCTCACTAGCTCCTTGTTGGAGACAGAAAGATTCTCAAAAGCTTTGTTGGTTGTGTATCTAGCTGGCAGGTACGTGACCATTTCCAGCTTATTTAGAAAAACTGTAGCTGTTTGTTTGCTGAGAAGGGTTTATCTACATGTTGATGTTTTTGTCTCTTCAGATTTAAAGATTTTTCTTCTTTTTTTCAGAGAAAACCAAGAGAAAATGATTTATTTTCTTCTGCTTGACCGGAAGGAGAGGTATCCTAGTCATGAAGATGAGGATCTTCCCCCTAGAAATGAAATAGGTACTACAAATATGACCTCTGTCACCATGAACCCATCTCAACTAGTTCCTCTTCACTACTTTCTTTTTTTTTTTAATATATGCCCAAACCCTAGCATCACCATTACCATTCTACTGAAATGGTGTACAGCATTGGTGAGAACCCTTGGCGTGAGGCAGGCAGGTCTGTTCCATGTTTAAACTCGAAGGCTTAATTTTTCAGGACATGTCTGTCTCACAGTGCAGGAACATCCAAGTTGGTCTTGAACCAGATCTTAAAAAATATCATGTGAGCCCCCAAGCTGGATCTATGCTAGCAGATGAGGTTTAGAAGCAGTGTAGTCCAGTGGCAGAATTTTCTAATTACTAATCTACATGTGGTATTGCAGAAATTCTGCTTCTGGACTTGAGCTAGTAAGACTGTGTAGCATTGCATGCCTATGGAGTTATGTATGTACACATTCTCTTTTCTGTAGCTAAATATATACACCATTGAAAGTATGAATGATAGTACATACCTGTTTATAGTATACGTACATTTTAGGCTATCTTAGAAAGATTTTTAAAGCTTCATATGCAGTAAGATTCTATATCTTGGAAAGCTCTGGTGGTACCACTTTATTCCTGAAGAATTGTTCATTAGTATTTTAGGGTACTGCTGATCGCCAAGGACTTCACTAATCTAGACAACAGGAAAAATGCTTCCCTGAGGAACTAACTATATAAGTGACTTGTGCTGTGCAGAGTGACAAAAGTTTAACTAATAAAGGATTAGTCACTTCTATGAGTGACCTGAAATAGCATTTTTACATGGTAATGTTGTTGTTTTCAGGTACTGTATACTTTGCAGGCTTGAATCAAAGTGCTCTTTATTTTCACTGGAAAGCCTGGAATCTTGCAAGTCTACAGGGCAGCGGTATATTGAACTTTAAGTTTGTTAATACTCCAATGAATTATTACCTTATCCATATTCCAAGCTCCAGGCCCTATAATTTTGCAAGGAAATCTCTTCTGTGGGAGAAGAGATAGAAATTCTTAGTCAATACCGTAATTTTTAAACTGTTACCTGGATGGAGCTACAGAGAGCATGTTGAAGATGGGTAGATGTGCCAACTGCAGGTCCCGTGGTCAAAAGCCCCTTGCTCAGTGCAGTTTGTCATCTAGTTTGTCATCATGCCCTTTAGTAATCAGCTTTTGACTCAAACAGCTTATCCTGTAATGTAAGGACACCATCATCTTGTTTTAGAAATGCTTTTGTCATAAGAAAAGCTGCAAGGTGACTCTAGAATCTTCATATCCAGCATGTCAGTAAATACGTAGCTATGCCCTAAATACAACATATATCGCTCTTCCACATGCCAAAGTATTTTCATGGTTTGAACTGCAATATTTTGCTTTACTCTTGTATTTTTTTTGCACAAGGAGTGAAAATGTTCCCCAACAGGGAAACACTACTCTGAGTGTATCATTGTGCCTCATCTGTATATTTTACTCTTTGAGCATTATTCTTTTAGTGTTTGTAGGTTGTATTTCCCCTTCCACAAGGGGTTTCTACCTCCTGTGTTCCCAGCAGTACCTCTGAGAACATGGGGCAAAGTTTAATTAAGAGCAATCATGCTGCTGATTAATATCTCATCATTAGCCATTAGCAATGGCCTTGCACAAACAAAGAACAGCAAAGAAAAAATAACAGATTTAATAATAGCAGCTTGAAGAAACCACATTCATGAGAGTTGTGCATTGCCTGAGCTCTTGCCAAACAGAAAAAAAACATGCATCTCAGAGTATTTTGCTTTTTCCTCTTTCTTTGCATGTTAGGTCTCAGAAGGGATGGATGCAACTAAAAATATAGCCAGCTTAGACTAGCACTCTCTTCTGGTGTCCCTTTTCTATGTTTCAGCTATATAAAGTTTTCTCAAAGGGCCAGGGAAGGGCTACCTACACCGTCTTTCGAGTACAGCTCCATTTTCTTTACCTGGAAACATAGAAATGAGAAACTTCTTAGTAAAATGAATGAATGTCAACTGCTATCTCCTTGAGGAAAATGTTTTCCTGGGGTCGAATTTCTTAATAAACCACAGAACAAGAGATCGGTCCAGAATAGCCATATAGGATATAGGTGCTTCATCCAAACTCAGAATTTGAACCTTTATTTCCCACCTTCCAGATCAATGCCTTTATAATTGGATCATTACCTGTACAATTCTCTCTTCCTCTGTAAAAATCCTTAGGAATGGATTTACTTTTCTGATGTGAAATAAAATGAAAATGCATCCCCAAAATTATCGCAGATCCAGGCTGGGAATTAATTATTTTCCTGTATGAAATACTTCCAGAGAGTCAAGAAGAGAAGGGCAAACACCAGAGGTTTTCCTGTTTTTAATTCCCGTGCTTCTGCAAAATCTTCTGCTGCTTTTATTTGACACCACTTTAGTCTTTATGGCAGGATAGCTGTGTATTTAACTATTTCTTTAGTATCTTTAGACTTGACAATGATGACAGACTGAGTACCCTGTCGTTTCTTACTCAGACGCTTTTAAAAAATATGTACAATACTTGCTTCCCTCAACCATGTATAGTTTAGGATTGTAGCAAATTTTAAAGAGGAATCAAATAACTTTATTAGAAGCTCAACCACAGTCATGCAAGCTTCTGGATGTATTTTCCATCACACCTTTGTGCTTTGTGAACTGCTGCTGTTAACTTTATTGGTGTGTTTCACCACCTGCTCTTTTTGCTTAGTCTTTGATAGTTTAAAATATAGATTGGAAATCAGTTATCTTCCAGCGTCTTAAGCAGCAAGGACTGATATAAAAGAACCATTTAGCTTGTTAGCGTATCTTTCTCCTCCTTAATTGTTTTGTTGATTCCCTCATGGTCCCTCTGGCTACTGTCCTTCTCTCAAGCTTTTTCTTTCTGATGGCTGTACAAAACACTGTTATTCAAGTCTTTAGCTAATTCCTCTTTAAATTTCTTATTCCCTCTCTTTTAATGTCCAACTTATATTTGGCCTGTCACTTTTTTAAGTGTCACTGCTGAATTTCCATTTGCTAGTCTTCTGTTTTCAACATGCTTAGATCAAATTGCCTTTTAAAATATCTGTTCATAAAATCTTTTTCATGCCTTTTCCCATCTTTCATGTTAAGACTCTATTCTTAACTAACATTGATGCAGTCTGAGCTTACTCATCTCGATTCTTTTGATATTAACTGCTTTCTTCATCTTCCTTCTTCCTTCTTTATCCTTTCTTTTAAACTGCACTCTTCCACCTTCCTTTCTAATGTCTGGTATCCCTCTGCAGAACTTGTATCAACTCTCTGTTGTTGATACCAAATGTAAATTGTCATTATGTGTGTTACTTGGCTCTAGTCATACTTCTGATACCAGCAATTGTCCTGTGGGATAAATCCTTTCTCATCTTTGAACTTGTTTGAAGAAGCAGGACTTTGAAATGTCTAAACCTTGCCCCACCTTACTTTTGACCACTTATATGTGTGCAGCTGAAGTCACCCAGTATAACTGCTTTATTAGGTTTATCTCCCTTTGTTTTTCCTTTAACTTTATGCACTATGTATCTTTCTTAATTTGGAGGTCATCACCCCTACTAGTATTTTGTAACTACCTTTTCATTACTGGATGTAGTTTGAAATAGAGTGAGATAGAACTGCTTTTTTTCTAATTAATTTTTAAAAGGAAAATTATTACTATTAATACAAAGAATATTTGAGTTATACAGTAACAGGGTCAGTTGTTATCACTAGCCCATTTGCATTTGAGCTGTCTTTGCTCATACTCATTCTTTCAAGAATAGAGCACTGCCTTAGAGGGATCTTGTTCTAAAAAACATGACGTGAGAGAGCGAACAAGCAAGTAGATGGGGGGCACAAGGAGGGCAGGATAATACAAATAATACCATCAGACTAGGCAGTAGAGGTAGAATTATCAAATGCAATATTACTGGTTTTACAAAAGAATCCTGGCAGAGGAAGAAGCCTTAGGGGCTGGGCACTGTGAACTTCTTTCTAACTTTTTTTTATAGGTGGTCACCCTACGCTAAATTTAAAATTGTGGCTATAAATAGAGGCAGGGAACCGAAATAACCCAACCAAAGAAAAGAAAATCCTTCTGTATTCTTTTTCTGCCTTCCTTCTTTTTACTGTTTTGATGCCATGAGAGATGTTGGTAATAAAACATCTCAGCAGGTCTGCATTTGGTTCCCTGCTTCACCATGGAGGTGTGTATGGTTACCTAGTCACCTAGGAGCACTTTATGCAGTGCAGTTTAGTATCAAAAGGCTCTTTTCAGAGCTATTTAGGTGCTCCTCAGAACTTCAGTAAATGTTTGTCAGCACTTTTAGGAATGAGTTGCCTTTAAATATCTCATTTTTATACCTCAGTTTTCACTCTGCAAAGTGAAAGTAGCTCTTCAATACCTCATAGAAACGTGACACAATAAAAAGTGTAAAGTACTTCAGTTACTATAGCAGTAAAAGCTGTATGGTGACCTCTGAGGTAAATTTTAGTAGCTCTCATTGGAGATTCATCTCAGGTAGACAAGTATGTTTAATTTGTAATGCTGAAGGAGGAAAAATATAAAGCAGCGGGGAAAACCTGAAATCTACTCTTAAAGATGCAAAAAAAGTGTATGTATTCGGAGGCAGATGCAATTCTGAGTTGAGAGTGTACTCATGTCTCTGTGTCACATTTAATCTAGCTAGCAGGGACATCGAAGGCAAGCTCTACCAATCTGAGTACATATACAGGATCCCTAGATGGCTTATACTCTGGCTAACAGCTTGTGCTATAGCCCATGCTGTCGTCTTGTTATTACTGTTATCAGCTTTGTAAAGTAATTTCTGTAAGCTGTGCTACAGTTGTACCTTTATTTTACAGTGCTTGTACATTCATGGCAGTAGCAGGGCTCCTTCTCTCTGTAGATGGATTGCAACTTTTGTCTTAATGTTTGCAAATTTGGAAGAAAGGAGAGAGTGCAAATGTTCATCTCTATCATGAAGATATCTGTCTCTGTAGGGAAGGTGTGAGAGTAGATTGTTGAGAGAGGATTTTAACCAACCTGTTTGAGGTAAGTCACAGCCGAATTCAGCTGACAGCATTTTCTTTTCATAAAGATCCCCCCAGGAAGCGTGTGGACTCCCCAATGCTGAACAGGCATGGGAAGCGGCGGCCAGAAAGGAAGTCGATGGAGGTTCTCAGTGTTACAGATGGCGGCTCCCCAGTCCCCGCTCGCAGAGCTATTGAAATGGCACAACATGGACAGAGGTGGGTCTCTCCTTTACCCAGGAGTCCTGCCTGTCTGGGTTTGCATACAAAGCAGCTGTGGAGCTTTTCTATTCACACCAGCACTCATTACAACTTCCAAGCACATTTGCAACATGATCTGGCAGCCAGCAGCACTTACACACACAGGACCAGAAGTCCTGCCAAGGGCTTAAGGGTTCTGTTCATCACTTGCAACTATTGCTCAGGAAACCACCACATCCTCTGGGCAAGATTCACCTCACCTCTTTTTAATTGTTGAGGACATAGGCATTCAGTCTAAGCTTGTGATACTGGCCATCACTCTAGGCAATGGGGACAGATGAGGGCTTTGGAAGGTCTCAGATACGTACGTCCTCTGTTCCAGCAGTCTTAGATGGGATAAATTACCCTCTGGTTGTTCATCTCTGCCTCCATAGCCTACAACAGGAATCTAGATGACTATCTTGGATTAGGTGCCTAGCTTTTGGGCACCCAAAGTTAAATGAGATGAATCCCACCCTCCATGTCATCAGAGCAACTTTAATCTGGAAAGCCCTGTCCAGGCATCTGTAGGTGCCTCTAAAATGTGCTGTCAGAGCCAGCATGCGTCTGACCCACTTAAATTACCACATACCCGTAAAGTGATGGAATATGTATAATTGTGCTTCTTTTCTATCAAAGATAGTGTCAGTCTTGTGGAGAAACAGCAGAGGAAAATGATGTCTCCTCACGGCAGGTTCTGGGAGAGTAAGTGAACTGTGGAAGTTCACTTATGTGAACCACGGAAGTTGCTTCCTCAGTCCCTATGACTAACCTAAGGGAAGCACGTGCATTTGGATTCACACTTGTATAGATCAAGCAATATGAAAGAACACTTCACATATGTATGCTGATGATGCTGTAACTTCTGTTTCAGCTTTATGTCATGTTTTTTTTGTTCAGCTGTTAAGATCTGCTCAAAAAGAGCCTGCTGTGCCCAGAAACTCCCTTTCCTGATGGAAAACTGGGTGAAGAACATGAAATATTTCCATATCCAGAGGCCCCTAGAATTGCTGGCAAGTTTTGCTGGCAACTGTTACAGTTCTATCTACAGTGAGGAAAAAGTGGCGATTTCCAGAATCTGCTAGGACTTATTTCAGGCTGGATATGTGGTCTTGTGATACACTGCCATAAAGATTTTTCACTGTAGTGTAGGTTGGAAACCTGTCTTGAATAATACGTGGTTTCTTTTCATGTGAGGTCTGGGTGAAGGAAGTGTTCAGGACAGTGTGTGCTCAGTATTCCTCATAGGCCTCAAAGTGGACACAAAGATGGACACAACACCTACAAACAGTTGCTTACTCCTTATTCAGCTTGCAGTGTTTAATCTGGTGCCTGGTAGATGCATGGGCCATGAAGGTCCCAGAGCCAGACAGAGGTGAATCGCTTTCCCCCACCCCAAGGCTGCCTGTGAGTCGCAGTATTCTGCAACTGTTTACAGTAAGCGTCCAACTGGGTGGAACAAATAGGTGTTAGACTGATCCCAAAGTTTTCTGAGACCTGAAATCTTCTTTTCCAGCTCTCAGCTTTGACTTTGGATTCAAAAGTCTGAAGAGGCAAAGCTGTATCTTGCTATCCAAAGTATTTCTTTTGGTTTTAAATGTCTCGCTCAATTCCGCACATGCAGAAACAATTGAAATCAAAAGATCTGAGATGAGTTCAGAGCAGGGACATATTCAGGCTACATATTAGTAAAGAAGGGCTTAAAGAGGAAGCAAAACCTGCCAGGAACAAAAGAGGTACAGGGCAATGCATACCACAACTCAGGGCTGGACATGAAGGTGTCAATAAGGGTGGAGAAAGGGATGTAATGACACCATTATTGATGATGGTGGGCTTGGTAGTGCTTGTTTTGGAAGGGGTTAAAGGGAAGATGTTATTTTACTCCCATGTGTGAGCTTCCATAATTCACACCATCCACATCCACAGATGACAACAGCACATTTTGTGTTGCTGGCAGCACAGTCATTTATAACGTGAACTGGCTTCATTAGTGAACACCACTGCATGGGGATTGTCTGCGGACGATGCATTGCTGATGGGGCACCATCTGTCAGAACAGTCAGTAACAAAATGACAAGTGCCTTCCACCAAGAGTGGGGGATTTTTAATGGTTAGTTGCATGTTATATTCCATGAAATGACCCACTGACAGTGGATTTTACAGCAGTAGGGCTTAGATCCCAGAAGTGGATGCTTTTTTAAGAATTACATTTTTTAGTCCCAACAGATGACTATGCAGTGCTTTTATCCTACAATACTAGGAAGATGTGGAGATGGACCATGGAAACAGGTCTCCTTGTTTAGACACAAATGACTTGTGTAAACATCCAGAGACACAGAGCCATTGCTTCTTTCTTGAGCTGGCAGAGATACTCTTCTAACCAGTGGACAGAACACATCCATACGCTTTGTGATTTAGTCCTGTTGTCCTCTTTCCCAGTAGAAAACAGATGTTTGCTTGCATAAAGGGGATTTATGTTATAACCTCTGGTTTATGTGTCTGTGTGATGAACTGTGCTTTTGGTAACCATGTGGGGACCCTACAAGTGTCTGGTCTTGGCTTGTTTAAGGGCATATCTTTCCATTGAGATTTGAAACTTGGCGGCCTTCAGCCCTACAGGCTGAGATAGTATTAAGTGAAAAACATAGTCCTTCAGTGACTTCGTTTTGGATAATGGAGGAGGGGAACTCAGCACGAAAGCTTACAAACTCCTTGAAATGCTTGTGCTGACCTCTCCAAGTGTTCTCCATTGGGTCTTTGTATATGGCAAAGTATGTATGCACAAACATCACACACCCTAAAACTGGTGACTAAGTTTTGTTAATTCTTGGTTTTCCTTGCTAGTTGTCAACTATACAGGTTCATAATTACATCTTAATTGCTTCTGCTGTTGTATCCACACCTCTCAGACTATCTGGTATTTCACTGAAATGTCAAAAAAAAAGAGGTAGGTTCTTAAACACCAGCTAATTTGTCCCTTGTGCCAAAATCTAGGCACTTCCTAGACTAGGAAGAATTCCATGGGAGCTAGAAACTCTCGGAGATATGCCAGAAATTTTCAGCAGCTCTGCTGTGAGAGTCCAAAAACTGTTCTAAAATGGGCTTCATTAACTATTCATTTTCTTCTGGTTATTGAAGTGGATAGCTTGCATGAAAGATCAGCTAACATTAGGAAGCAGTGTTCTGTGAAACAGTGAAGCGTGTTACCAGTGAAACATTGCCCCTTTAGCCAAGCACAGGGAATTTTGCTTCTAAGCTTCAGGGATTCAGACCCAAGATGATAAAGAAAGGCATTTCTCTGTACACTGAGTGTAGGGAAGAGAGTTGGGAGTAAGTGGTAATGGACCCTACAAATTAGAATACAAAATGGATTACTGTTCCTCTAAGAGGGTCTACGGTCTGATTTTAACTTTTTCCCAGATTATGCTTAGTGTTGAGGTCGTCTAGAAAAGTCTGAGTAATGAGTGCTTTGCAATTTGTGCTTTCAGGCATGTTCTGTTTTCCCTGGACAATATGACAAAGTAGATGGTACCTGGGTTTTCAATTGGATAAAGGAGAGGAGGGTTTACAAGTATGTATGGGGGAAGTCATCTTAGACCTCAGAAGTCAGGGGAAGATAATGATCTTCAGCACTGTGTAGGTTTGAGCCATAGTTGGAAAGTAAAAGAAAGGTTTTTCAGAGCATTGCTTAAAAAGGGGAGGATGGGTTGGGGGGTTGGGTGTCCAGCATTGCTTCAGGTGACTCTCTTGTATAAATGTCCACACTAGTAACTCTTTTTTCTCACTTTGTTCCTGCCATAGTAAAACAATGTTCAGTAAAAGCCTGGATATCTCTGAAGCCAATCCCAAATTCAACAAAGAAGAAAGGTATAAACACTGACAATATGTTCCTCTCCTCTACCTCACTGCTGAGACCTTAAAGATGCAGTACTTACCTTCTCCGTGTGGGGACATAGCTGTTCTCTCTTTAGAGAGAAACAAAGAGGGTGGGATATTTACAGCCCCACACCACATATATTTTTGTACAGTACCATTCATTTGAGGCTATTCCCAACGCAGCCTGTGACTGTACCAACGTTTTCCCCACTAAAATTTTATCCTACTGCTACTTCTGGTTCAGTGCAGAGTGAGGATGCCCAGGGCATCTGTTTGCTAAGACTGCTTTGGGAGGGATTGGAATGTAAAACACTAGGAAAGCCCGAAGTGCTCCACTCACAGCACTAGAAACAGCAGCACAACTGAGTCAGTGACAACAATGGTAGGAAACTTTAGAAATCCTGTCATGACAGAGCAAAATATTAAGTGCCCGTAGGTTAGAGACAAACTCCTTAAGACTACTCTTGCTGCACCAGAGAACACAAGAGGAAAATAATGATCGAAGGTAGAGTTTTTGGGGGATGATTCCAGTCTAGCAGTTCAAGTGACAGATGGTGAAGAATAACAAAAAAGGGTAGCTCCCGAACTGTGACTAGAGGCACAATGGAAGACATGCAGACCACCAGGTTTAGGGAGTTTAAGTGGACTCATGTGAGTCCATGAACAAAAAAAAAAAAAAGTTTAAACTTTGGGGAAGGTTTTTAGTAGACTTCTTGTTCCTAAAATTTCGGTCTCGGAGGAAGAGAATTTTTCTCTGATGTTAAAAGTTGGCATCCCAATGAATAATTCTTCATCAAAATGTAATCCTTATACATTTTGGACAAAAACTTAGCTTACCCAAAGGTTAGGAGCGTTCCATACGATTCAAAAAGGGGGAAGCAGTGGGTTCCTTAAAAGAGCCTATGGACTTGGCAAATCATTCTTCTTTCCATTTCCCCTTTTAATAGAAACCTTTCTATTTAAAGATAAATGTGGCCTTTTAAGCCTCCGGAGACTTGTAGGATGTGTGAGGGACAGCCCCTGTTTTGGCCTTTTGTAGACTGAGGCAGTCCTTTGTGGGAAGTGTTTCAAGTCTTGAACCTGCCACATCGTGCATCTGCAGGAGAGAGTGTGCCTCACCTGGTGTGTAAAGCACCCTCTTTAAAATGCCAAGATAGGAACAAGCATTGGACAGCCATGAAGAAGTAGTGGTTATACAGACTTCAGTGGCTGGGCTTTCCTGGACCATTACCATAGACATGGAAATTCCTCTTCCTTTCTCTGATTCCCTGTATAAGTAAGTTCTGCTCTTGAACGTGTGGCACTTCTTGCATTAAAAGGTGGTCTGAAACTACTCTGAAGATGAGCTTTTCCACAGTAATTACAAGTCAGGTCCAGTAGGAGAACTGCAGAAATTTTATCTGTGACAGGAGAAGGGTCGTTCAGCAGATGTTCCCAGCACCATTCATTGTCCCTCTGTCCTTCTCTAGCAGCTGCTATAGCTGTGTTAGGAGCAGAGGAAAGGACCCTTCAGTAACTGCTGGGGGAATTCCTTAAATACACATAGGCGTTTCGTGTTCCCTCCCAAAGGTAGTATTTTTCAGAGCATGGGAGGAGAAGGTTAGGGCACTGCACAAGGCTCACCCAGGGTCCTTCTCATTGAAGGAGCAGGCTGATTTTTGGAGGATCACATTCACTGTGGTTTTACCACCCTCCCACTTCTAAGTGGTAGGATGAAGGACCTCAGTGGTGAGAAAGTGAAAGGACCTGGATTCTGGATCTGCGCGCAGCTACATGAAAGACGGGGACAGGCAGCAAAGAGAACCCCAGCAAAATGGAGCCAGCTAATTATGGTGGCCATCAAATTTTTGGCCAGTGTTTAATTATCCAACTTGATGATGTCTTTTTTAAAGGAATACTGCATCTTTAAGGGTCCCTTCCCTCTAGATGCACATGGTTGTCTTAGTAGCTGAGGCCACTGTCCCTTTCTTTTTCTTTTTCTTTCTTTCTGACTTTCACCCCCTCTTTCAGTGCTTCTCTTCTTCTGTATCTGGGTTGCTGCAGCTCCGTAGTTCACTTGCTTCAGTATTGTAGGGAATGCACATGTCTGCGCTTCTGGGTCTATTGTGTCCTGGGATTGTTCATTTTTTTTAAACCTCATTTCCCTCTTCCTTTTCCCTATTGCCAATTTGCTTTCCATTCTCTTTGTTAACCTCTTCAGTGCCTTCCCGGTTGGGAAAATGACTTGAAAGAAAACTTAATCAACCTTCTTGCACCCATTCTATTTACATTTTAATATTCTGCATGTGTGAATATGGGTGTATTTTCTGTATAAATATACACACACGTTCCAATATACAATGGGTGTCAATTTGCTCTTCTCCGTTACATCACTGTAGATAGATTTGTACGGGTACAATTGAGGACAGCATTTGTCCCCAGATATATGCATATACATGTATTTGTATATAAATGAATTAGATCTTACCCAGATTTGCACTCCAGGCTGAAATTCAAATGGAGTGTCACTCAAACACATGAAAAAGAACTTAGTGTAATGCTTCTTTCCACTTCTCTATCAATGCATAGCAAAACAGCTTTTTCTTTCTATTCTAACTATGCTTTAATTTTAACTTTTCTCAAAACTGCCTTGCATTGCCCGCCCAGCATTTGCAATGTTGATGTAACTGGAAGCATGGCTAGTTGCACTGAGCAGTAAACTGTGAAATCTACTGGGCATATATTAAATTTGGCATTTCTGTTGGTGACTGTCTTGTGGAGAATGGATTTTCCTCACCCAGCCAGAGGTAACTCTGGCAGCTTGGGAGCCTGTTATTGAAAATGGAGAGAATGAGAGAGAGAAAGAGACAGAAAGGAAAAAAAGCGCTGCATCCAACTTGAAAATAATTTGGCTTAATAACACACCAGATTTTTTTTTATTTCTAATCTAATCTTTGTTAACGTGAAAAGGTGGTGACACTTTCCTGAGTTTGCTTACCTGCACCCCTGAAAACTTAATAACCTGACTATTCTTTTCGATTTTGAATGCTTTGGTTAGTAGTGAAAAATTAAGAATGCTGAAGTTTTTGATTGTCGCTAGGCTTCGAAGTCATCATGCCAGAGATTCATTCTGCTTTTAGAGCTGCTGTTTCAGACTCTTTTCAGCACAGCATTGATTTATTCTCCATTCACATTTGAAAGATTTTCTTTGCAACCTTTAAGACCCAGAGGCTGAATTTATTTTAAATGAAAAATGAGATCCTGGAGCACAAGATGGCATCCACAGAGATAAGTGCTGGGTTGCTGAGCTGGTATGTTCTAGCTGATCTGAATTCCTGACTATAAGACCATCATGACTAATAAGCCAGTAACAAAGCAGATTCACAGCCTGAACTACAATCTTGTACCCTGGGCTCCCAAGCTGGCTCAGAAATGCATGCTTTAATAACCAATACGTTTCACAGTTCATTTGTGGCAAAAAAAGTACTTCCTACCAGGCCAGCTTGGGGGACAGAGGGACACTACACTGAGCAAACTGGGGACAAAAAGAAAAATTTCCTTGATAACAGTCTGATATAACTGTGCCTTATGTAAGGCACAGAAAAGAAATGCAGCATGAAGTATGAACCCCATTGCTCTGCTGACTGCTTTAATGGGGATTTGGCTGGGAATTTTTTTTTACAGCCTTAGTATGTCCCTCTCCATATTCGCCAGTGCCAAAGTTGCATGCGTCTGCAATATTGTGAGCAGGACAAAAGTTATTTTCTGATAAATGAGACTGTCCCCCTAGTGTTCCTGGTCTCTGAAGACATAGGCACTGGTGATTATGACCGTTCAGTTCTCCGAACAGTATTTCACTCTGCTTTTCCTACTCTTCTCTCCACCTGCCTCCACATCCCTCTCTCTTCCTTTCTTTCTCTCCCTCTCTCTTCATTTTCCCTTTCCGAGGATGGCGAGTGCTGATCCGTTGGGGTAAGCTCTAGTTTTGGATTATTCCTGTTGCGGGACCTGTTGTATCTTGTAGAGAAACTTTTCACTTGCACTTTACAAATACAATACAGGTTGATACACTTCCGTGAATGAGGCTTTACAGCAGGGAGAGATGTGGGAAGAAGCATTTTTGGTACTTTTGTCTGTGTTTGTGTGCTTTTATGTTGGAGTCACACTCCATATAATTTACTTTTGGGTTCTTTTTTGTTCTCTTGTTTGTCTCTATGTTTCAATGTCTGTGGGCACAGAGAACTATCCTCAGACACTGTGCAGGTAGCAGGACACTTTCTGAGAATGAACTCCCCTTCTCCGTTTAGTGTTTTTTGTATCTGTTTGGTACCTTCCAGTTAATTTTGATCCTAATTTATACTTTTTTCTTGTTTGTTTTTTTTTTTTTAAGATGAAGCTGAATCCCATTCGTGTTATTAAAAAAATGCTGGGTATTCCCTCTCTTTTTCGTATATGTTTTCTTAAGAGGTGAACAGATGGCCCTAGAGACAGATATATCTTCAGAGCTCTTTATTTTAAATAAAGAGGGTATAGGTACAACTAGGAATGCAGTCACACTTCAAATTAAAGTTCCATTTATAAATACTGAACAGAAGGAGAACATTTTATTCATAAATGATTTAATAAAAGCATTGTAATAGATCACTACAGACTACAGCAAAAGTGTATTGAGAGGGTACATATTGAGAAAGCTAATTAGCACCAGTAACATTTACTTCTCATTTTTGTTGCATGCTTTACTATTTATTAATTCTTTCTAAACCATTTATAAATGGAACTTCAGTATAATAGGCCAATTAAGGAAGGTGGTGCTGTTTAACATCATCCTCTGTGTGCGCTGAAAGGCAGAAGAGGTGGGTTACCAACACCTGCGGTCCTTTCTCTGTACTCCTTGTAAGGTTTCATCTTACAAGTGGTTATTACCTTGAGCAGACCTTCTGACTTAAGCATAAGTATTGCCAGCAAGAGGTGTTATAGTTAGTATTATTTGAACGGTTGGGACTGTAAGACAGTGGAGCATCAAAGGTATTCTACTCATTTTCCCTAGATCGGGGAGCAAGGAAGCACAGTTTGTATGTTTTGAACACCCAAGAGTAATAGTGATGAAATGTTGCAACACACAAAGCCTGACTGCTCACCTATTGCATATTAATTGAGGTCCTTATGAGGGGTCTCATACACTGAAATACAGTTTAGAATTTTTTAGTTTTATTTGAGTGAGCAAGCAAAGAGGAGTATCAAATTCCACCCAATTTATGATTGAAGCAAATAAGAGGTTGGCTGGATATTTAGGGAATGACTTCCAAATCAACACGTAGAATCAAAACGATTCAAAATTTCTAAGCCATTTCATCCACGGACACAAGTCTGATGCATTACTGCACGCTGCATGCATGCTGCAGGCTCCCCTTCTTGGAAGCATGACTCCAGCTTGACCAGCTAAGAGGCTATATTCAGCATCCTGGTAAAACTGTGCTATGAAAGCAAGTTCTGCTGGGACTGCAACAAGGTACCAAACTCCCCTTTGACTGTAAGAAAAATTTCTGTGAGATGGTTATTCAAAGAAGAAACAAATGCCAAATCTGACCCAGATATTTAATGCTGGCTGTGAAGCCTTTACACTTTACTGGTGTGTACTAGCAGATGCACTGTTTAAAGCACTTGAAAATTAATCTAAGTGAAGGGCTATATAGAGGCGCACACATATATATGTGTAGTATGGTTACCAGGTCAGCTGTGCTTTTCGTTCTTGTATTTCTCGCTGCCTACACCTTAGCAGTGTGAGGTTTTGGCCCTTTACCTCTTAGCTCTCAAGAAATTGTGCAGTACTCTGAAACCAGCTGGAAACTGGATTCCAGCTCCTCAGTTTCACCAGTAAGAGACCACTGGTCTAACATGAATTGAGCCTTGCATGGCTTCCCCTTTAACAGCAGCTGGCTAAAATGAGTAAAATATTTCTTTAAAACAAGGGACCTTTGATACTTTCAAGTATCAAATAGATTGAATAAGGTATAAAATCATCACATCTACAAATTACAGTCTGCATATGCACATTTTGTTTCAGTCCTTGGCCTCTCTCTTTCATAGCTCAGATGTCTCCAGATTATTGTCATTCTATGAGATGGGAGGAATTGCCTGTAGTGGTCTCAGTGCACATCTTATGTTTAGAGTGCCCTCTCCTAAACCTTGGGTGTAGATCCCTTATGGTTGTTTTTAATTCCTCCCTCCAGGCTTGGCAAAACAACTGTGTCGCTTTGGAATGGACTAAAGAATCCTTTTCTGTGTCTCTAGATCTGGCAATTGTGTTTGAGGGAATGCTCTTTATCTGAGCAACTGCATTAACTTTTGTGCTTGTATTTTTAACAACTTTTTGATGGCTTCCATTGAATTAGTGCCCAAGCATACAGCAATGCACAACACAGAGCAAAATGAGTCACACACAATGTTCATAGTTTCCTAGATTGTTGCATTTAGTATTAAGTTATTGGAATAATTATAGATTTAATACTTCCAATGACATTTAATGCCTGTAGAGACTCTTAGGAGGTTACTCACTAACAGATATTTCCCACTAAATAAACTTAGTACATAGCCATAGAGATAAGATGATGTCATATTTTTCTCCTCTTCCCACACATAAGATTATCCAGGGTCTGCCATACTAATGTGCTGCCTGTAGGGCCTCATGCTTTCATTTTCTGGTGAGAGGGATAAAAATTTAAATTCTCTCTGTTCTTTCATTACAGCATTTCAGCATAATGCAATGTTTTCATTACTTTCTTTTGGCTCTGTCCCAGTTCTGTCCACCTGACTCTGAGATACAGGAGCAGTGCATGTGTTTGGTTCTTTTTTAAAAACTGAATTCTAGCATTTCCCAGCTAGGATGATTTTGATGGGAGGGACAAATCTGTCATTTTTGCTTGTTAGCATTTTTGTACTGGAGTATAGAGCCTGCCACTGTACTGAGTTTTTATAGCCAGCTTGGGAACTATGTCCCATTTGTAAAGGTAAATTATGGGAGATTTATTAAATTGAAGACGATGTGAGGAAGATCTCCTCAGTCTGGGTGTCATATCCCATACCAGCACTCTCTTGTAAAGGGGAAAAGCTTTGAAAATGTACAGCTCTCTTTTCACCCCAACGCTTAAAATTAACCCAGGATTCTTCAAACTCTTTCCACTGCTCCTCTATACAATGTCCAGTGTGGACAAACTAAAACTTGTTATAGGGCCTACTTTACTTCTTATGTATTTTGCATGTAAATCAGCAGCAGAAATGAAGCTTGTTCAATAGCAATCATGTGGATACTGAATGCATTTCCAGGAGGATTTCACACTAACTCTCTCTTCTGTCCCCTACCTCAGGCTCCTAGGCTGGATGAAAACACAGTACACAAGTCTTTTTCAAATATTGCTTCCAATAAGGAACTGGGAGTTGGGAGGTGGGGCCTGCTGTGTTTTGCCCTCCGTGCGTCTGAACATTTTTGTAAAAAATAGGAGGCAATGGGGTTGGGAGGGGAGAATTCAGGACTGTTGGAAACACCTGATTGCAAAGAGGAAATAGCAGATGGGAACTTTTAATCAAGTATCCTGGAATTCAGGTGAGTGTCAGAGAGGACTTTGCCACCACAATTAAGAGTTGGTGGGAACAGCTCCTAGTGGGAGTTTAACTCCTAAGTAGGTGTTTAACTGCATCTCTAGGCACCTAAATGCCTTCCACGTTTGTCCAAGACAATCTGTAGGCTCCTTTTGTAATTTATAGTTTGGAAGAAGCTTTTCCTGATGACTCATACCAGGAAGATTTTAACTAAATGGACTTCCCATATGCGTGACGTCTGTGTTGCACTCAGCTACTTCAGTTATCAGAGAGGCATATAAAATAGCCTTTCAAAAGCAGAGCAGACAGTTCTCTCTGAAAATTACTTTGCAAAAACTTTTATGAGTGCTCCAGATCTTGATGGTACAAATTTAGGTTTAATCTAGTGCAAAAGAATGCCAAGACTGAGCTTCTAGTTTTTGACTGCTGTACTATGATGGGTGGACCGCAGCAGAGTACAAGGAAAAACATAAGTGGGGAGTTTCTGTATAGAATGAGTGCCCCAGATTTTCATGGTGCAAATATATATTTAATCTGGCAAAAAAGCATGCTGAGACTGGGCTTGTGGGTTTCACCTACTTACTGTGAGGGACAAACTGCAATGAGATACAAAGAAAACATCAGTGATTAGTTTCTGCAGGGGATACAAATAGAGAGAACAGGACCTGCTATTGTGTTCAGTTGTAGCTTATTCTTTCCTTGGAAGTATTTCCTCTTTTGCAGTTCACTTATTTTTTAATAATTCTACTACTCAAATTTATTTAGTAATATATGTTTGTGAGACCATTTTACAACCTGATTTTTTTGTTTTGTTCTTCTATAACAGTAGAAGAGAGTAAACTGAGACAGTTTATGGTCTAAATTTGTTTTATATTCCCTTTTGTATAAGCTGACATTAACTATCTGACCTAGATCAATTTTAAATATCTATATGTGTACAGACACATATGTATACACATACACACATGTACTCTGTTTTCCAGGCATCTACAGGATTTCACCTTTTCATGTTTGTTACCTGAAGGCAAGTAATTGCTTTCATGGCTCTTACTATAGGTGAAACATTGGTAGGTTTGCTATATTGACATGTTGCATGGTGGTTGTTGAATAACTAGGTTCTTAGACAAATCCTCTCCTATAAGATGTTTCAGTCTTCAAGACAACTTTTTTTTATATAAAAAGGACAGAAAGCAGCTGCCTCTGGGGCTTACTCATTTACAGTCAGGCGGAGGGTTGTTTTTTTTCCTGCCAGGCAGCCCTCCTCCTGGAAACTTCTGCTGCTGAAATGTTTGTGTATTTGGCGTGTCTGTCCTTTCAGCATGTTTAGCATAACACATTTGTACATTTTATTGTCTACAGCTGACATTTTTCATAGGTGGCCTTTGCTGGAGAGCATAAGAGCATTACAGTATAGGTGACCTTGTCAGCAAATAGAAGGACAGTTTATTCTCCTTTGACGGGCCTCTTTTGGGGGGCACCTGGGCTGTTATCTTGATATTAGTAAAGTCATAAACAGAACTCATTATCCATAGAGAAGACCTGGCTTGTTTAACAGCAGGAAATATTACTGGACAGCAGAGATGTGAAATCCATCAGCAAGAAGCTGGAAAGGGTTAAGTCAATGTGAGCTTTGATTTCAGTGGGAAGTCACCACATAGGAAATGATTGTGTGCCTGGGTCATGGAGACCTGTTTTTTTCTTAGTATCTGGAAGAATCCCCTCCCTTTGTGCCTTGTACACACGGTGCTTTTCCATGTTGCTCGTGACAGAGAACATCTCATTCTGTGTTCACCACCACCGTGCAGAAGAGAATTCTCAACACCAGCGTGAATGTCTTGATAGTCCTTTTTGAATTCAGCAGTTCAGTTTGCACAAGCCAGAGGTAGTAGCTTCTGTGTGCTTGATGACCAAAAAGAAGGTAGCAGCTCCCTCAATGAAAAGGGATTATAGTGTCCTCCCTGAGAAAGCATTTCTTTGTTTTGAGGGTGGGACAACTGAAAAATGTGACAGCAGTGAAAGGAGAGAGTCATGTGCTTTTCCAGTGACAGCCTCCCTCCTCCTCCTCACTTCATGCCTGTGCCTGTGGTGGCTGGTGTTCAGTGTTATTACTTGTCCAAGTTTTCTGAGGGCTGTTTTCCTTATTGTGTCCATTCAGGTCTCGGTCAATCAGCGGAGCATCGTCTGGGCTCTCCACCAGTCCTCTCAGCAGTCCAAGGGTAAGTGGTGCTGCTTCAAGATCTGTTGGTCCGATTCACTCACACACGCTTGATGCTTTTCGACATCTGTTGCTGCAGAGCTGTGGCTCTTAGCTGGGATGTTTTGTTTTTCCTTGGCAGCTTATAAATTTTCATGGGTGGTGAGGGAAATGTTATTTACAAATGCAAGCAGAGAATTTCTCATACGTGTTCCCTGCACTGTTAGCAGGGATCTCACTGTACCCCTGCCTTTTTTCAGTCTCATAAGCACATAGAATTAACGTTGCTGTGACTAAACACTGCCATATCCAGCTGAAGTCTGTGTACAGTGTGGTTTCAGACCAAATATCAGGAACCATTTCACAGCTACCTTCAATGAAGTCACAGTAAAGCACCAAACCATGCTGGTTACAACCAGCTTGATTCTGTTTGTCTCAGAATAGCTTGTATTAGAAAGTCAGAGAAAATAAATTATACAAATTTGAGGGCTAGCAAATTTAAAAGGAATGTAAGAAGTTGGATAATTAAAATGAGAAAAGAACACTCAAACCCCTATAAATAAGGTACATTCACATGCCCTTATTCAATATAGTCGACTAAATTTTGATACTCTACTAATACTGATACTCAGCTAGTACCAAATATGCTTGATAGTACATCTGTGGCAAAGTTATTACCGTTTTTAAGTGCAATGACAGAGGCCTTCCTCTCCTTGGTAACGTCTTTAGGGGTAAGAGCAAGTATTCCTAGTGTCTGACAAGGTCAGCTTAGTCAGTTCAAGACTGCGGTCCTTGCAAAAGTTTAGACCTCATCGAGAAGTCTGTAGGGCTGTGGCAATCTGTGTTACCTAATTGTCTGGCCCAGAGTCTTTGGAGGATTTCTATGCACTTTTCATTACTTCATGAGAAGATGCCATCCCCCATTGGAAATGGATATATTCTGTGTGTAGGGTATGGATACACCTATGGATCTGCTCTTAGGTATATGAAGATAACATCACTATTCAAAGTATTTAAAATTGTAATTCCCCAATAACATTGTGTGTAATTCTTATGCATAAAGACACACCATTGGGTGTAAGTTTATAGGCTAGTAAAGCTTCCAGCTCCTTGCTTGCTTGAACTATTTTCTGAAACATACTCTGGGTTCCTATCAATTGTCACCCTGTTTTGCAACTGGCATAAATGTGTTTGTGGTCTCCCCTGCATCTTTAACGTGCCAGAAACCAGTGAAGATCCATTTCCTTGTTTCTGCACTGGGACTCCTGAATGTCAATGGAATGAAGCAGAGGTCTGAGAACTCTTACGCCACTGCAAAATGTACTGAAAAAGAGCATGGAAACAGTTTTATGCACAAAATAAGCATCCAGTGCAGCAAACATTAATCTCTGGGTTTGATTACTTGGGATCATTATTTGATCTCTTGGGATCAATTTCTGACATCTCAGTAGGACTGCGTCAAAGAATAAGGATGACAAGATCTCTTCCATAGTTGCTGTATCTTACCATTATTACTTAGTAGGCCATTGATTAAATAGTCTTCAAAGGGCTTTAGCAACCAGGTGGCATTTTCAGCAGATCATAACGATATTAAGGCAGGTCAAATTTGAGGCTTAAAAGAAAATGTTGGAATAAAAATATTTTTTTAAGCATCCTTGGCAGTGCTTCTAATAGCACCTTAGAATATTGAAATAGAACATACTTTAAAAAGCAAATACGCATTTCTCTATATGTACTGCTTAGGTTCAGTTCTATGGGGAATTGAATTTGACAGCAACTAAGATATTCTAAATCTCACAAGATCTTGCTAATGGTGTTCCCCATTGCACCAGCTGAAACATAGACCTAATCTTGCTCTTTATTTCATTATTTAAAATGTGGTAATTAAGGGTGCCCCTTCAGATTCTTAATGGCTTAAGTGGGAGTTGAATTTGATTTTATTTCTTTCAAATTTGTTTCGCAAACCATCATACACATGAGATGATACAAAAATTGCAAGGAAACATTTGCAGTCAACAGTCTGACTTTTATCCATTGGCGTCATTTGCAAATGGTTAATAGTCAGATGCTGATAGTGGCTTCCGTAAGTTAACTACTTTCCTCATCTTTTCCCCTTCCTTTCTCATTGGTGATCAGAATTTACCAACCTGGCAGACTTTAGTTTAACTTTACCACCCTAATAGTAACACGAATCTTTTGATGTAGTGATTTTCTTTTAATTTTGGTGGCCTAACCCTAAGTTCTTTAAAGTAATTACAAAACTTCAATGCAAACAATTTTAGGAATTAAGTCTTAAATATATTTCTGCTTTTTTTAAATATGGCAACATTGTGCTAATCCATCAAACCCAGAAAGTAAACTCACTAGTGAGTGTGCTTACCTGGGACTGAGATTTGAGGCATGGTTACACGTACATGGTATGTCTAGACAGTGCTTGATTACAGCTTTTAGGTGTTAAGAATGGATAATAATAACAATAACAGTGGTAAATAATTTATAATAGGTAATAATTTATAGAAATCAGAATCTGAGTGCAGACCAAAGCTAAAGATCTTGAGTAGTGATTTCTGTTTTCACAATTCTGCCAGTACTTGTAATCTAAGGTTTTAACAGCAATGTTTTGTAAGGACATTCATTTTGTCTTAAATGTGATTTTTAGCTTGCTGATATCCCTTTAAAAGGCTTCTGTCCTCTCAAGTCTGTGTATTGCTGTTTGCTGTCAACATATGAATGGTTTCCCAAAATGCCTCTAATGTGTAAATGTTCTTGTTTGGGGAAAAAAAAATCATAATCCCATTTTGATAACTCAGTGATGGATTATGAACTTTGTTGTCTTTATCTTTTTAAACTGTCTTACAAAACAGTGGCTCACCCCACCCCCTCCATAGAATTGGGACTTAATGGCAAATATTGCTGTGACTTTATGACAGAAATTCTGATTATCAAGCTGTCCTTTGATGTGATGAGGGATGTTGCAGGAGAAGCGTAAAGTCTGGTGGGAAGTATCATCTCTTCCTGGATAAATTTGCCAGGCCTCTCTGAAGTTTTTGCTGTAGCTGTTTACAAATCAAACACCAACCTGAATTCATATTTTTCTCATGGTGGTGTGTGCTCTGAAGCCTCCAAGTGAACGCTGAGCAGTTTAACCTTCGAGGCCAGAGAAATGGATGCCCAAGTGGCGTCACTCTCCTTTTCCCCCTCTTTCTGCAATGGGTGGCTGCAGCCAGGGTGTGCATTAGCCAGTCAGGGGTAAAGAGGAAGGAAAGAGGTTCTGACTGGTGTGTGCAGTAACCTGTGTGTATCGCCTACCACTCCGTATGTATCACACACCTGTTTTGAGTTTCATCTCTCTGCTGGGTTTGCATATGGGCACTTGGAGCTGAAAGAGGTGGTCCCATTCTTGGCACATCTCAATTTGTCTGTGGCTTGAGTGGTTCTTCTTCCCCTTCCTCACCTCCCTACAGCATCGTGCTTCTCTCACTGCAGGGCAATCAGAATAATCCCAGAGAGATGGCATTTCTCTCTTCTTTTTTCTTGGTTACTTTCTTTCATTTTGTTTTCTTTTTTTTTTTTTCACTTTTCCTTTGTTTTACTTTTCTTTCTGTTGTTTTCCTTTGCTGACACGTGGTTGGTTAATATGATGAAGCCTGTTATGACACTGTTGTTCTTGCTGCTGCCGCTGCTGCTGTTGTTGATTATGCTGTGTTCCCAGCTAACTGCATGTCTTTTTTTTGTTTTTTGTTTGTTTGTTCATTTTTGTTTCTTTGCAAAATCCCTCCCCCCCACTACCCCTTCACCTCCATCTCTTGTGTCTCCTTGTGACATGGTGCATCTTTGTGACTCGAATGGATTTTATTCTGACTTCCCTTTCTCTGCTCGCCCGCTCTATGCGTATTTCACTGTTTTTGATGTGCATGGACACTCTGCGTCTGTCTTGTAGCCTATCAGAAAGTTCTTCATCCCCCCTCAGACCTCCGACCTCCCTTTCTCTCCCCGACCCCAAGTCTCCTTGGACCCTGATGCTTGTAGGAACGCCTCCAGGCCTGGACATGTACTCCAACCAAAGCCAGCACTTCAGCCCAACCCAAAGACGCAGACTTTGCCATCCAAGAGCAAATTGGCCGAAAAACCACTCCAGTCTACTAAATCCAACCCACTCCCTACCAGCAATGCCAGCGCCCCCTCTTCCCAGAACACCCCTGTGCAGAATGCTCAGGGCCGCTCACCTGCTGCCGGCTTTAACCCACAGCTGGCTGTTCCTAAAGTGCAGACCAACCCTATGTCTCCTGTTAGATTGCTCCCTTCTAGTACTGACCCAAGCACCAAATCTATCCCCATCATACAGGTCACCCCTCACCCCTCTCCAAGGGGAAGTCCCCTCCCTACCCCCAAGGGGACACCTGTCCATACGCCAAAGGAGAGCCCAGCAGGCACACCCAACCCAACACCACCATCCAGCCCCAGCATTGGAGGAATGCCATGGAGGACACGGCTCAACTCAATCAAGAACAGTTTCCTGGGGTCTCCTCGCTTCCATCGCAGGAAATTGCAAGGTGAGTACTCAGCCAAACATACAGGTTGATTCTGATCTGAGCAGACATTCAGCAGTAAGTTGATACCTCTCTCTGGCTCTGCAGATTTCAGGTACTGAGGACTGAATATCGGTACTGAAAATTAGAGTGATAGTGTTAGCCAGCCCTAACTTAAGACACGTGTGAGCAGGCTCTGTCATGCCAGTGCACCTGGTCCAACTGCATCTCCTGAGCCCTCTTCACACTCTAGCCATACAGCTCTTACTATCCTTGTTGTGGCTCTTAGAACACAAAAAAAAATTATCTTCAGCTTCTCCACTTGTTTTGTCAGAGAACCTAGAGCTCTGCCTTTGCCTCTGTGGCTGTACTCTGCTGCCTCTCCATAGCCACAGGCTGAGCCTTCTGCTGAAAAAAAGATAGCCAGTGGCGATAGGCTGAAGTTGTCCTTCTGAAGCACAGCTTGTTTGATCTTGGTTAATGCTTTTTTTACCTCCTTTGGTAATTGGTGTAAAAATCTCCTTAATACAATCAGTGGTTTCATATCTGCTGGCCTATTTCAGTTTTCAGAGTCTCTAGAGTGTTGAGATGTGCAAAATTTTCTTCTTCAAACTCCGAGTGGCTTTTTACATTCAGGCAAAGTGCACCCAAAGTCACAGGCATTATCCTCAGATATCAGCAGCTATCCCAACATCCTGTGGGTTTACAGGGTACCGGGATGTGATCCCATGAGAAAGGAGGATTACAGCCATGGAAGAGTTAGACTTTGAGCTGTCATGGTGAGGGACATTGTCTCTGACATGGTCGGAGAAATGGCAAGAATTGCAGCAGTGACTGAGCTGCATCCAACTGGGCTTTAAACCAATCAAATTGGCACAGTGCTTGGGTCCAAACCAGAAACGATTGAAGCCAGTGTGAGATTACATAATGATTTAAGGATGGGTAGGGTGAGCCTTGAAATGCAGCACTTGATTAGATACAGTGATCTAGAGACATACGACCAACATTCAAACATCAGAAATTAGTCTGCAGAGGCAGTGGGCAAATGCAAGAGGGTTTAATGCCAGAATTGTTTCATTGGTATACAAGCAGAAAATGGAAAGTGTACAGAATCATCAATTTCTTTTCTCCCTCCCTCTCTTTGGCTGTGCGTGCATGGGCAGTACCTACACCTGAGGAGATGTCTAATTTAACCCCGGAATCATCCCCAGAGTAAGTAATTTGCCAGTATGCTACTTTTTTTCCACCACATACAAATGTCATTTTCTTGCCTGAATGTCACAGGGTGACATATTCCTGTTCTGGATCAGTATCTGACTGTAACTGGTTATACTGTGGGACAGACATGTGAAATGGTTCTTCTGCTAAGGACCTTGGATAAAATCTATACCTCAGTAACAGCAGTGGGGTCAGCAGGGGATGAAACAGTCTCCCAGTAACCACCTCATTTTAGAATCATAGAATCATAGAATAGTTTGAGTTGGAAGTGACCTTTAAAGGTTATCTGGGCATCCCCCCTACAATGAGCAAGGACATCTTCCACTAGAGCAGGTTGCTCAGAGCCCCATCCTGCCTGACCTTGAATGTTTTCAGGGATGGGGCATCTACCACCTCTCTGGGCAATCTCTTCCAGTGCTTCACCACCATCAGCGTAAAAAAAAATTTCCTTATATCTAGTCTAAACCTACCTTCTTTTAGTTTAAAACCATTACCCTTTGTCCTATTGCAACAGTCCCTGCTCAAAAGTTTGTCCCCATCTTTCTTATATGCCCCCTTTAAGTATTGAAAGGCCACAATAATGTATCCCTGGACCCTTCTCTTCTCCAGGCTGAACAACTCCAACTCTCTCAGCCTGCCCTCTTAGGAGAGGTGTTCTATCCCTCTGATCGGTTTTGTGGCCCTCCTCTGGACCCACTCCAACAGGTCCATGTCCTTCTTATGTTGAGGGCTCCAGAGCTGGACGCAGAACTCCAGGTGGGATCTCACCAGAGCGGAGTAGAGGGGCAGAATCACCGCCCTCAACCTGCTGGCCACGCTTCTTTTGATGCAGCCCAGGATGCAGTTGGCTTTCTGGGCTGCGAGCACACATTGCAATGTCATGTCCAGCTTTTCATCCACCAGTACCCGCAAGTCCTTCTCGGCAGGGTTGCTCTCAATTCCTTCATTCCCCAGCCTGTCTTGATACCGTGCATTGCCCTGACCCACATGTAGAACCTTGCACATGGCCTCGTTGAACCTCATGAGGTTCATATGGGCCTAATTCCTGATTTTCTCATGGCTTGCTAAATTTACTAGTTTTGTAACATGTTCCTTCTCTCTCCTTTCATTTGGTTGTCAAGCAGATCACTCTTGGGAAGTGGAGAGGATAATCAATGGCTTATACTGGCACTAACTATGCACTAAAAAGTCTTCCTCTTAGTACAGGAGAATTTGCATCCTCAAGATAACACACAGAAGCCTCTGCTAAGATAATTCAGAGGAAACTTTGGCTGTGATAGTAAATGCAGTGTTAATTCTGGGCAGCAGCTCTGGGACACGCAGAAGCTGTTTCATATTCACCAGACTCGTTCCTAAAAGTCAGTGTACATTTCAACTGTTTCACTGCACAAATGTGCGTCATTGCATGGCAGGTCTGGAAGTCCCTGCCAGAGTGCTGCTCCAAACACTTCCTAATATATGCAACAAATGCCGAATTATTCCTTTTTATTTTCACAGCTTGTGTTTGTGCACCCAGTGTCCATAGACTTACCCTGCCAACTAAGGCAATTTGGTCTTTTGTCAAGATATTTGTGTGAAATATTCATGAATCATAGATGGAGATTCTGGGCCCAAACTTGTAATTGCTGACAATGGTATTACCTTAACAACTTCCCCCATACCTGGCATTTATGTGGTATAAGATGGGCACTCTGTATCTAATGCTGCAGAATGGAGAGGGATAAAGACTTCAGAAGAGGGAGAAGTAGGGAACAGTAAAGGTTAGTAAAAGAAATCCAGGAAGAAAACTGGAATAAATTGTTTTTTCAACCCTGTGGAGCATTTACTAATAGAGAGGCATGACAGAATTTAATAAAATGAATGCATCCTTATCAAAGAAATATATGATACCCTCATCTCAAATGTTTTTAAGGCTGTTAAAGCAGAAAACCTTCAGAATTAAATCTCTTCTCTTCTCTTCTCTTCTCTTCTCTTCTCTTC